>OX451737.1:1513683994-1514162966 GCA_948472305.1 Vicia faba | reverse complement strand
TATATATATATATATATATATATATATATATATATATATATATATATATATAATATATATATATATATATATATATATATATATATATATATATATTTATGTATAAATGTCCATATAAACAAATAAATACTTAAAACATGCAAAAATGGTGTAAAAATGATTTTTCAAGTTTTAAACATTATTAGCAAAAATAAATGAGTCAGAAATAAAAAAGAAAGATCAAAAAAATCATTAAATCAAACAAATGGGCTCAGGGGGGTATGAATCAAAAAATATGGTGTAAAAAGCAATACAAAAGCGGGCCCAGCCCATGAGGCTTCTTCTTCAACCTCTGAACAAAATTATTCAAAAAACGCGCGCTAGAACCTCCATTCGAACATCCTGATTCCTTGATTTTTTGCACAAACTTCCAACATAAGAAATGTTAAGCATTGAATCACGATTCTAAATATATAAAAAAAACTCATCCTAACTCTCAGAAATGAGGAGAGAATTTTGACATTCCCAAATCCTGACCTAAGTTTTCTGCCATTTTCAAACCTTAAATTCTCATAGCTCAGGCAAAATAAATGAAAAGTAAAAGCATGTACAGGTTCAGGGGCATGAGTAGAACATTTCTTATTCACAAACCTAGAGTTAATGATGCCTATACTAAGAGTTAGAAGTTCACCAAAATACCTGTTCAGTTGAAGTTCTATCTGGCAATGGGGAAGCTTTCATGCAAGGTGATGGTTAGTATAGCTTCCTTGAGGTGTGGTGATGCTGTTCCAATGTTTTACTTTGCCTTGAGACACCTTGAATCGAGCTGTGGAACTTCAACTGCAAAATGAGAAAGTGAAAATGGTGGAACTTGTTAGAGGAATTACAGGTCGTGTTTTCATGTCTTGGTTAGCTTGCATTGATGCTAGGGAATGTGTTGATAAGCTTTGGTCAAGAAATCATGCAAGGAATGAGAGATGGTGTTCAATCTGCAGGCCTTGCCCTGTTTATGCAGTTTGAGAGTGATTCTGGGAATGGGAGTGTTTTGGGAGGCCTTAGGGTCGTGTGCTAGCTCAGTTGGGATGTCTTGAATGTGTTTTTAAAAAATTGCTTAAGGGTTTGCAAGCTGATATCAAAGTTGTGTTGTACAATGCAATGTTTCTTAGCACTTAAGCAAGAAAAGGTCAAGTTGGTGTTTAGGAAGCTAGAGGCCCCCATAACATGCTGCATAACTCAGTCCTTGATCAGTGTGATTAATCCCTAAACTTGTGCCAAAGAGATCTTAACTGTACCTTCTTGGATTTTCAATTGGACATAAAGCTTGCTTTTGCAAAAATGGCCATTTTGCTTTTTCCATAAATAGATTAAACTTGTATGTAATGCTTGCACTCAAAGAACAACACTTTAACACAATGAATATGCATTAAATTATTGAGTGTTGGATGGTTTAAGGACCTGTAATGTAGCACAAACTATGCTGACTTGAAATGGCCTAAGTTATGAACATGTACATGACCAATTCAAAAGTGAGTTTTTGCCATATTGTGAAATTCGATTCTCTCAAGTTATGAGGTTGTTTGATGAGGTTCTTGGACATTTTGGAAAGCTTGGAATGTGTTCTACAATCCATCTTTGAAATGCAAATTGAAATTCCAAGTGGAAGTGTATGGAAAATGGCCTTGAAGTTGGGTAGAAAACCTTGTCAAAATAGGTTAAAATTTCACTAAGTTAAGAATGGTTTAGTACCCTTATTCAAAAAATTGTAACTTGAGATACAAGCCTCATTTGGGAAAACTTTGTGAATCAAAGGTTGTAGATTATGCAACAAGCTACAACTTTCATGTTTTGACTCTTGTTTGAATCCAAATATATCTTGGTGAGAAAGTGGGGCAAAGTTGGGGAAAAATTAGGGTTTTTCATAACTTAGAAAAATTCTAAGTTATAAAAAATTCTCATTTCTAACCCTAATTTGCATTTTTTGATTTCTTGGTGAACAAGTTTCATGATTTGGCATGTTTTGATGAAAATGAATCTTGACTCTTGATTTTTGACCAAAAAGTCAAAGTTTGACTTTTCAGTATACAGTCAAATTTGATCAATTGACTGGGAAATTCAACTGTCAATCTTGTGTACTTGGGGATCTTTTGAGTTTGTTGAGCATGTCAAGATAATTCCATGGGGTCCTTGAGTCCATATGTGAGCTTGGTTTGCCATTGGTTGGGTTCAAACAGTCAAAAATTGCCTTTGTGCAGTCAAAACCCTAAAAATGACCATTTTGCCCTTTTGGTGATCTGATCAAATTTCTTGTGGAATTGTGAATCCAAATTTGATCAAATAGTCCATATGAGTTCATAATGTTGATGTGGGTCAATTTTCATGAGGTTTGACTGTCAATTGGCCACAGTTGACTTTTTCCCCAATACAGTTGATTTCTAGGTCAACTGTCCAATTGACTGGGCAAAACTTGGAATCAAGACTTGAAACTTGATGAGGATAAACTTGGGAGTCCAATATGAAGCAAGAAAGTCATCTTAGGCATTTTGGGTCAAAACATCTTTGTGCAAACACAAACCCTAATTTGGGTCAACAGTGCAAGGAGAAGTCTTGAGCAGATGAAACCCTAACTGGATCTTGAGCTTCAAGGGCTTTGTGGTGAGAAATCAATGAGAAATGGGAGGGCAAATTTTGGGGTACAACAGTGACGCTTCAAGCAAAAGCGACTCTAGTGATGAAGAAGAAATGGTCAACCTTTGTCTTATGGATCATCAAAAGAAGAAAAAGAATTTAATTCATTCTAAATATGATTATATTGATGAAATGTCTTACATTGAATTCAAAAAGCCTTTGATACTCTACATAATGAGGCTAAGGAAGCTTTTAAATGATTGCCCTCAAATAAGAAAGTTTTTTCATACCTTGAGAAAAAGGTTTCCAATTCGGAAAAGGAATTTGAAACTCTTAGGAATCTATGGTAGAAGCTATCAAAGGAAAAAGCGAAAATGACAAGGGTTTTTGGTTTACACGGGCTAGATATGAAACTTATCATATTTGGAAAAGAGAGGTTAATACTCTTAAAGATAAATTAGACAATGCTTTACAACCTAAAATTATTTATGCTATTGTTCGATCAAATTTTAGAAGTAGCATGAATAATACTTATCAAAAATACACTTATGAGATAAGGGATCAATCTAGAAAAAGTAATTCCCCCCAAACCTTGACTTATCTATATTGTTGCAAGAAGGGTCATACCATTGGTAAATGCCGCTTTAGGAGATTTTTAGTTCCTCGGGGCATTTTAAAATGGTTCCCCAAATGAAACCCTAGTATCACTCACATACAAGAACCCAATAAAAATTAGGTACTTATTTCCCTTGTTTAAACTTGTAGGTGGAATGTCTTGAGACTTCAGAGAGAAGATAGTTTCTCGATAGTGGATGCTCAAGGCATATGATGGGTGACATCTCCTTATTTTTAAAATTTGTGTCTAAAAAGAAAGGATTTGTAACCTACAGTAACAATAACAAGGGAGCTATACTCGGCAAAGGTAGTGTAGGTAATCCCTCTTCTACTACTATATCTGATGTCCTTTTAGTTGAAGATCTTAAACACAATCTTATTAGCATTAGCCAATTGTGCAACAAAGTATACAAAGTAAGTTTATTAAAAGATTGTTGCATAATTGAAAACTATGATAAGAAATATGTCGTGTTTAAGGGCTTGAGGGTAAATAATGTATACATGCTTGACTTGAATGAAGTATCTTCGAGCGGTAATAAATTCCTAGCCTCCATAAGTGAAGACTCTTGGTTTTGGCATAGGCGTTTAGAACATGTCAACTTTGACTTGCTAAATAAAGTATTTTCAAAAGATTTAGTAGTCGGTCTACCCAAAATAAAATTTTCTAAAGATCACTTATGTGATGCGTGTCAAATGGGGAAGAAAACAAGGATCTCGTTTGAATATAAAAACAATGTCTCTACATCGAGACCCCTTGAACTTATTCATATGGACCTTTTTGGACCATATAGAATAAAAAGTCTAGGTGGAAACTACTACGGTTTTGTTAGTGTAGACGACTACTTTAGGTTTTATTGGACTATTTTCTTAGCTAGTAAAAGTGACACTTTTTCGGCATTTGAAAAAGTTTGCCAAGATCTCTGAAAACAAATTGAACACTAGCATTGTTACTATCCGAAGCGATCACGGAGGTGAATTTGAAAACCACCTCTTTGAAGAATTTTGTGAAAAATATGGTATTGATCATAATTTTTCCGCCCCACGAACTCCACAACAAAATGGAATGGTGAAACGTAAAAACTGTGTTTTAGAAGAACTCAGAAGAACTATGATCAATGAACACAATCTTCCTGAATATTTTTAGACTGGTGCCATAAATACAACATGTTATGTTTTGAATAGGATTCTAATACGTCTTATTCTTAACAAAACTCCCTATGAACTTTTAAGAGGTAGGAAGCCAAATATTTCACATTTTCATGTTTTCGATTGTAAGTGCTTTATGCTAAATAATGGTAAAGAGACCTTGGTAAGTTTGACTCAAAAGCCGATGAAGGTATCTTTCTCGGATACTCTCAATCAAGCAAAGCATATAGATTATACAATAAAAGGTTACATATCGGTGAAGAATCCATGCATGTTTCCTTTGATGAATCTTATTCGAAATCGGTCAGAAAAGGTGTTGTTTTTGATGGTTCATGTGTATCTTCATAAAACATACTAAAAGATCCTAAAGAAGGTGACTTTAAACCTCTAATAGTTGAGTAGAAGCTGGATCAAGTAGCCGAAGAAATAGAGGAAGATTATCCAAGTAATGAAAGTGATATTCCTTTGGAATGGAAAACCTCTAAGGATCATCCCATCGACAACATTATAGGAGATATCTCAAAGGGAGTTACCACACAGTCTAAGATAAGTAACTTTTGTTATAATTTTTCTTTCGTCTCTCAAATTGAGCCTAAAAACTCCAAAGACGCCTTACTCGATGAACATTAGTTTTTAGCTATACAAGAGGAACTAAATCAATTTAAGAGAAATGAGGTTTGGGACCTTGTCCTCCTCCACGAGACCATCGAGTAATTGGTACTAAATGGGTGTTTAGGAACAAATTAGACGAAAACGGAATAATAAATCACAACAAGGCTCGTCTTGTTTCTCAAGGGTATAACCAAGAGGAAGGCATCAATTATGAGGAAACTTATGCTCTGGTTGCCGGACTCGAGGTTATACACCTTTTACTTGCCTATGCATGTTCACAAAATTTGAAGTTATTTCAAATGGATGTTAAGAGTGCTTTTCTCAATGGATACATTAATGAATAGGTATATGTATCTCAACCTCCCGGTTTTGAAAAATTTGAGTTTCCTAACTATGTTTACAAACTTAAGCGTGCTTTGTACGGTCTTAAACAAGCCCCTAGGGCTTGGTACGAACGTCTTAGCAAATTCTTACTAGATCAAGGATTCTCAAGTGGAAAGGTTGATACAACTCTCTTTATTAAGCGTCAAGGGAAACACTCTATTTTAGTTCAAGTTTATGTAGATGACATTATCTTTGGATCTACTAACATGCATTTGGTCAAAGAATTCTCTAAGCTACTGCAGGGAGAATTTGAAATCAGCATGATGGGGGAGTTAAACTACTTCCTCGGTCTTCAAATCAAGAAACTTGATGAAGGGACTTTTGTAAGCCAAAAAAAGTATTAAGCGCTTCGATATGGAAAACTCCAAAGTAATTGACACTCCAATGCCTACGGCGGTGAATTTGGACCGAGATGAAAAAAGCACGTTGATATAAAAAGGTATAGAGGTATGATTGGTTCCCTTCTCTATCTTACTTCATCCCATCCGTATATTATGTTTAATGTTTGTATTTATGCTAGGTTTCAATCATGTCCCAAGTAATCACATAAATCCATAAAGCTCATACTTAGGTACCTTTGTGGCACGTCAAAGTATGAACTTTGGTTATCCAAGGGTAGTGATTATTCTTTGGTTGGCTATTATGACTCCGACTTTACCAGTTGCAAATCGGATAGGAAGAGCACTAGTGGGACTTGTAATTTCTTTTCAAACTCCTTAGTAAGTTGGCATAGCAAAAAGCAAGTTTCTGCCGCTTTGTCAACTACCGAGGCGGAATACGTTGCAACTGCTAATTGTTGTGTCCAAATTTTGTGGCTCAAACAACAATTGCTCGACTTCAATGTTAAACTTGAACTTATTCCTATTTTTTGTGACAATACAAGTTCCATTAACCTAACCAAGAATCGAGTTTTGCATTCACGCATAAAACATATTGAGATTAGACATCATTTCCTTAGGTATCATATAGAAAAGGGTGACGTTTTATTCGATCACGTTGATAGCAAAAATCAACTTGCCGATATTTTTACAAAACCACTCGTGACATAACCTTTCTTCCACATCCGTAGGGAACTTGGTGTTCTCGATATCTCGGATAGGTTTCAACTTGACTAAGTTGCATGCTCTTTATTTTATGATTGTATATTCCTTCATAATCTACTATGTATAATGCAAGCGTTAGTGAGGGCACTCATCTTCAATCAGCCATGGAGGTAATATCGTTCTTATCTATTCGACTACTCTTGATCATGTGAAAATGTTAAACTTGTTTACAATATGTATTTTTCATCATTGACATAATTTATGTATGTGTAGGCTTTCTATTTATTGTATGAATGACATTAAATAACATGAAAATTTTGAAAATTAAAATTTGGATTGCATGAGTCGACTCATGAGTTGTAGTTGTCAGTGCACACTGAAGCATTTTCTGATCTTGATATGGTTCTTTGTAGTGAATTTTGTGACTTTCATTGTTTACATGTATTGCTTATGCTATTGGTTATTTTATTTTTCCAAGAACTTAATTTGTGTTCATTGTTTTTATTGTTGAACTCATTTGGTGTGTAATGAACTTAATGTGTTTGATTAATTATGTCCATTATTATATATTTTGCACTAGCTTCATTTTATGTGAATGTCTGTTGGTGTTTGTTAGTTGAAAAGTATATGATGATCATATAATTGAATATGTTTCTATTACACTTGACCTTGTAATTTTCTCTTTTTGATGTTGTCAAAGGGGGAGAAGAAGCATATTAAGAAGATTATGTTACAGATTATGTTGAGCATGTGGTTGTAAGGAAGGCACAAATTCAGAGGGAGGATATGCGCTAAAATTGGGCTGAGTTATTGGCTTAGGTTTTTCCATCATAAAAAAGGGGGAGTATGTGAGGGAAAGGTACCTCTACTCTTGTTTTAATGATGTCAAAACATTTTGCACATCTTATATTTATGCTCAAAATATTGTTTGGTTGGCAAATTTAAGTTTTGAAATGGATGACTTGAAACTTCTTGAAAGAAATTATTTTTGGCCACTTCAACTATTTTTACCGACTCACACAGTTGGTGGGTCGACTCATGGATTGATCAAGGACTTTGCACCTGGCTCGAGACTTCTCTCGTCGACCCTTATGGTCGACTCATACTGGGATTGAATTTCTTTCAGGTTGCACTGGTGCATGCCCTGGTGCGGTCGATGCATCACTTATTTTTGAATCATATCATCAAGCTCGGGTTCGCTTAGGTCGACCCCTCAAGACTGTATGAGTCGATGCATCGCTAATTGCATCTGTTTTTCTGCTTCGTTTTTGGTCATACTGATTATGAAACACATTTATATTGGTCTATGTTCATCATTTGGCATAACAAGTAAAAGTGAAAGATATACACACACAACTTCTTATCATCTCCATCCTCTCATTGCATTCATCAACAATTACATATAACAATTTTTGTTGATCAAAGTGCAGAGTTATGGTGATAACATTCAAATTGAAGACTGGATTTCAGATTTGGGTTGAGAATTGAGTGAGTTTTTTCTTGAATAAAACCTTTAGGGTTTTGTCCTCCAAGATTCGTGTTAGTGCGGGTTTTTTTTGCACAAGTCTTTGCTTCATTGAATTCAGCCAAGTGAAATGGTTAAGAAACTGTGGGTTTGCTCAATCAAGTAGCGGTAACTGGAGGATTGTGAAGAAAGACTTAGGGTCAAACATCTTGCAATCAAAATCAGCCGAGTGAAAGATTTGTAGAACGAAGTTCTGATTTCTTCATTGCACTACGGGGATACCTAGGCACATGGTTGCAAGACCTTGGTGAACTTAATAATATAAACTTTTTGTTTTTTCCTCTAATCAATTCATTCATGTATTCCTTAGAAAGTAAGCTTTAGATATACACTCTCTTTGATTAGAACAATCAGAGTAGATACTGTTGAGTACAATAGACGTGAGAGGTGCTAATACCTTCCCCTTGCGTAATCGACTCCCGAACCCGAATTTGGTTGTGAGACCATGTTCTTTCCATTATGAGGTTTTCTCGATGTTTTCCTTTCCCTGTTGGGATAAATAAAGTTCGATGGCGACTATATGTTTTTTTTCGCATAGCGACATCCCATATCATGTCTTAGCTTATCTTACTCATATTTACATGAATCTAAGTTAAATGAGATTTTTCCAAATTGACCTTAGGTGGTAAAATGACTATTTTACCTCTAAGTCGTTAAGCCCATTAGCAAGCGCACAACGAATTTTTAGTTAATAATTTGGGTAGGGATCTAACATAAAATATATAGATGATAACTCTAATTCTTTTCTAGACTCTTGGTTACTCAATCTTTGTTCTATTTCGCAATTATTTAATGAAAAAAAAATATTGAAGGACAAAGTTGACTCTAAGTCGGCATATTTGAAAGAAAAAAAGTATTTAAGAAAAAAACATATAAAGCTAAGACATTAATAGCCCTTACTTAATTATAGTAACTCCTTAATTGTTAATTGTAGTAATTCATAATAATGAAATAGTGGTAGTGTAGTCTCAAACAATAATCAAGATATCTGTAGTAAATAAAGTAGGGAAAGCTGAAGTTTCTACAACTTCGGATGATGTGAGCATAGAGTTGACAACGCAATCACCTTTCTCCTCATCATCAGAAATAAGAGAATTAAAGGAAGAATCACTAGAGAAAGCTTCTTTATCTTGAGAACCTCTATAAAGTATATTGGATTCAGAATCATCAGATACATGTATGACCATCGAGATTATTGAATAGTGGTTATAGGATAAGAGTTTGAACTAGAAGACACTTCTTCACTAACTAAAGAAGAGGATCCAATACTCCCAAAATAGTTAGACACACTAATAGGATGATAATTTATATGGGTAATGGTAAATTAAATACTGAAGAATATGACACAAGTTTAAGGTAAGAAGGGTACGTGATAAGATTAGATTCTGGCGAAAAAGGTGATGGTTAAGTACGAATTGAAAGCTTTGTTCGAAAATGGAAACTTTTCTAAGAAAGGCTCCTAATGAGGGGAATAAAGGACACTCACAAATGGAAACTGATTCTCAAGGATATGAAAAGTTATCCAGAAGTCTAGAGGCCTCTATATATAAGGGAAAGTGAGCAATGGACCAAATCAATAGAAGATAATAAGTTATAAATCAATAGACATATTTCACCTAGAAAATGTAAACAAACCAAGTGGACTCAAATACATAGGAGGAAACGCCATACCCAAATCTACTAACCTAAAGTTGCGAGTCTTAAAAAATTGAAAAATGTTTCAATGATAGAAAAGCATTTAATATGCTTGTTCCTCATTACTTTTATAACCGTTCCATGATTTTCCTAGTCTTCATCATGGACGAACATCATCGTAAAGGTCCGACCACGACTTTGAAATACTTCCCGACTAATATATGCTCGGCAAGCCTTAAGGGAAACAATTTTCGGTCGACTTAAAACCTAACCAAAACACACGTGACATCTCTCAAATCTTGGTTGCAAGCCTGGTCCATGTCTATTAATGTTTAACTTGAATGTGTTTCATGGTGAAGCCATCCTCAACTCAATTCCATATGACCATAATAGACTATATTGCTTACTTGAGTCCCCTTCTACAATTTGTCTAGCTATTTTCCTAGATTTGAAAGCCCTATAACCAGTTATCTCAGTTGCAAACCTCAACCTTCCATCTGACACTACTCCATTTAACTTCATCTTATTATTGTTCTTCAAATTTTCAACATCATTTTAGCAACCCATTCAACCTTAGCACTCTTGTTGAAGAACTGTCTGCCAAATTTATATTTGTGAAATAAAGTCTTAATCTTAAATGTTATGCTTCTTAAACCATGGTGCATAAAATAGTGTAGTTACAAAGCTTTTTATGCTTACATACAACCCTACACCTCATGTCACCATTTTTGACAAACCTAACCTCTCTACCATTCAAAACATTGTACTCTAGTATAGTCTTCTTGAACTTCTTCAGAGAGGAAAACTTCATTCTAACCTTGAATATAAAATCCTTTTTAATCGGTTCTTCTTCATTAAACATAATCACTACAAGCTTGTCCTTACAACTATCTTCCTCTACCCTACTATCAAGTTCATCATTCATGTAATTTTCTTCTATGACATATTCCTCTTCCATCTCCGTTGTTGCAAAACTAAGGATGTGTGGTTCACTGGGCGTAGCACCATCAACATCACTTCTCCCATTATCCCTTTCACTCGATCCTTCATCAAAGTCTTCATCAAAATTATGCATTCTCTCTTCTTCACTATCTTTAAAATGTACACCATTGATAGTTTCATCACTTAATTCATTGCACTGACCATAATTCTCACCATCATCAAGACTTTGATGCCCCTTATTTTTCTCTTTTAACCTCTCCATATATGGTAATTCACCTGTAGATGGTTTTGCCTTAGTATAAATTTCAACTTCACACTTATTCTTATCAGCAAAAAAGGTAACAATGATGCATCCTCATCATTTCTAAAGGGTTTCAGATCTTTTTCCAAACTACCACCTTGTTATTTCCACCACATTTTCACACAATCAACATTAAACTTTGAATCACTAGCCTTAATTAGATCGAGGTTTAAAGAAGGATCAGAAATCACTGTCTTGTCCATTGTATGCATACATATCTCCACCTTTATATCTTAACTTGGGGTCTATTACAAAAATAACCCTTAGTGTAAAGTACGACCTTAAATAAGCACAACTCTATAAATTACACATGTGGTAAGGGTAAATTTGGTAATGATTTCACATAACTACAACAACTCAATCAAGAAACTATCAATTGGGTGTTAAATATTCAGTCAATGTGCAACTACCATAAAGAAAACTACAGTCAATTTAGCTTATTATATTCCCTTATTTTAACATGACAACTCAAAAACCCTAAAATTGTGGGACATAAGAAAAATAAAACAATGCTAAAAACGAAAAAGAGAAAGAGACATACGGGACAAACCTATATGGAACATGAAACACCGAGGACCACAACTTTCAAGGACCGACCCATTTCAACGATCACGCCAAGCTTTGTACAAACCGAATTTCGCAATCTTCTTGCACAACGATTTCCATAGTTGCATCAATGGTGAGGAGGATATGTCACAACCATGAAACACAATTTCAGGATTTCTAATTCAGTTAAACACAAATTCACGTCAGTGAAGAGACACAATGATAAATCACTTTAACTCATTGATAATCATTTTTAACTTTTACTCTAGAGTAATGATGAAATTAACCATAGTAAAATTTTAAGTGACTTACATTTTAACTCATAACTTTCAAATTGTGGTCACTTGTATTGTCTCGTCACCTTCTGTTACTCAGATCTAACATCAGAGATAAAAATTATGGACAACAAATATTGAAAGAATGATTCTTTAATTAAAAATTTTAGAAGATCAAAAAGTAAAAATAATTAACTTTATAAGATTAAAAACATATTGACCTTAATAAAAAATGTATATTTGTAGGCGTAAATTTGTTCCTTCTTTTAAATTCTTTTTAAGATTTTTGATATGTAATACCCTCACACCTCATCCATAAACTCCACTTCTTTTTTTTTTTTGAAAACAATCAAATTACCTAATTACTTTGTCTTGCCATACATTGATCTATTTACTATTTATATTTAGCTTATATGTCTACTTATTATTCCGGTCATAAGTCTTACTCTTCTTTTAAAATCAAACTTTCTAATATGAACTAAATTTCTGTCCCACCTATCTCAACTAACCCTAAGTAGTTACATGGAGGGTTGAAAGGAACAAATTAAAGCTTTTATGTTCAAAAATGTATTTGTTTTGGTACCCTATGGAGTAGGTATAATTTAAAGTTGAAAAGCACAATCCCATGTGAATCTAATAAAGTTATTGGTATTTTATAGTGTACACGTCAATATTATTTTGTGAAAGTTCTTACTACACTTATCCAAGATAAGAAAAACTCTTATAATAAATACACATTAATAGAGGGAATATGATATTTTTAGCTCGATTTATTAAGTAGCAACATTTGATTCTTAAAGTGTAACATTGATTTTTGTCTTTGTAATTGATTTATAATTTTTTTGTTTAAAAATAATTATTATTAGAAAATATATCTCACATTCACTAACATAAAATGTGTATTGGACTTCTAAAAATCAAACTTATTAGTTATTTTTTAATACTCCGACTACCTTGATTATTTACTTGCTAATGTTTCAATAATTTTATTTTTTTTGTACCATACTATAATTCAATTGATGCATCTACTAAATTAGTTAGTATGTTGAATTTCTAAGATGCAATGTTGTAAAAGTCTAGGTTTCTATAAACAGCCAAACGTGTATTTTATTTCATTTGGAAGGAAAAGAAAGAAAACTAAAATGAGAGAAAAAAATGTGTAATAAATTTTTCTTGACTTGCAAAATTCAATTCAATCTCATTAGCTTGGTAATATCATGTATAACTATTGGCGTAGTATTTTCTTTCTTTTTTTAGATTTCGTATTCTGATCTTTAAGATAATTGTGTTCTAATAAATCAGAGTCTGTACTACAAAATCATAACTTTGATTCTTAAGAGAATAATCCTTTAGTAATTCAGAACTCGTGTCGAGATATCATGACACTGATTCTTAAGAGAATTGTGCTCTAGTAATCTAGAGCTTGTGCTGAGAAATCATGAAACTGAACTTATTTATCACTCGAACTCATGTGTTTGATTAAAAAAAATCATAATTTAGTTTTAACCAACCATCTACTTCAAAAGTTCCAATTCATAATTTTTTTTCTTTCTTGCCGAAGCTATTATTGGTTATAACTTAAATGTTGATGAAATATATCCTTTTAAAATTTTGTGGATTGTTATGCAAGAAACTTTCACCCAATTGGTAATTTTGATTTCCAACACTTTTCAATCTTCAACTTCAATCATATAGATAAAAATAAGCAGGTTTATAAATGCATTGGAAAACCTTGTACTATGAAGCAGGACCCATTTGCATGTTTCACAGAAACTCAATCAAACTCTGATCCCTTTCAAGAGTAGTACATTGTAAGAGGGCATGTCAAATCATGATCATTCATTGAAGAATAACTTCCATGAAACAATGAAAAAATGTTTTGTAGCAGTTGAATCCATAATGTGCACATGATCGTGTTAGGCACGGCATTGGCCACTATATCACATGTATATGATAATAAAGCTTCACCACTCCAAAATGGTTGGTTCAATATTAATTATTAAAAGTATACCAACACATTACAGTTGATAAAGTAGCATCACATGTAATGAAGGTGCGTACATATGTTCAACTATCACTATACCTTGCTCAGAAAAACTGAAGCAGATTCAGAAAATGAATGTGACATCTGAGTCATGCATGTAGTTTTTGATGGAGAGTTGTGTAAAATAGAGTTTTCTTAAGCTAGCATTACTTTCCAAAAACATCTATTTGCTTAATCAATACATAACTTAACTTGCTTAGTTTACAATCAATTTATATCCTAATCTAACTAAGATCATGTTATTGCCAAAAAGTAATTGATAAAATGCAAGTTCTGAATATAGTAACTCAATCTATCATATTTATCACTACCAAATATGCTAAATAGAAGAATCAAAAGGAAACTATCAGAAAAACAGTTAATAGTGAATGCTTGGAATTAGCATCTCAAACCAACACAACAACTATTCGAATCGGTTCTTTCACACGATTCAAAAATGTTAGCAATAGCAAAACAGATAGTAATACAAGAGTCCATTTATAGCTGAAAAATTACATATGCAAATAAAATACATGTCTTATTGATTCATTCAGTTCGAAAACTGGAAATCAAACTATTGTATGATGATTTTACTCATTTTGCTTAACAAATTATACACTGCCACGAATCAGCATATGCTCTATCGTCGTACATGAATGCTACATTTCTAAAACTACAACAATTACATTCAGAGGATGGATAAAAAAGAAAGAATATAAGAGAATATGAGATGATGTATCTTGTTTTCTCCGACACTGGAAAATAGGGTGCCCGGGCGAATAATCTCGAGTCTCCACACCAACAACAAAACTTCCTCAGTGCAGGTAACAAGAGGTTCCTTCGTAAAAAGGGGCGTCTTTGACAAAGTGTATGAAACATGGTGATTCGAGCAACACAGGCAGATAAAATGCTAAGATAAGAACAATCACAAGAATCCAAGAATCGTAATGAACAAGAATTCATAGATCCTATGTAAAAAAAGAATCCATTATCATCATCATCATCATCACTCGACAGCTTTCTTCCCACCAGAATAGTAATTCATGTACCACCTCACGAATTTCTTCAAACCAGTCTGCAGATCTGTGACCGGCTTATAACCAAGCTCTCCCTGCGCATAGCTAATATTCGCATGAGTAAACTGGACGTCCCCATTCCTCGGCAACTTCATAATATTCCTCTTCGCCTTAGTCTTCAACAGCCTCTCCAAAATGCTAACAAGATCGGAAACAGGAACAGGCGAGGTGTTCCCCAAATTGAAAACCCTCAACTGAGCCGGCGCCCTCTTCTTCCCACCACTTCCGGTACTCTTCTCGGCAGTATCCAAAGCACCTAAACACCCTCTCACGATATCATCTATATAAGTAAAATCCCTAGCAACGGTACCGTGATTCGCTGCCTCGAAAATGGGAATCGTCTTCCCCTTCAAAATATCTCTAGTGAAAAAGAAGTAAGCCATATCAGGTCTACCCCAAGGACCATAAACAGTGAAAAACCGTAAACCGGTTAACGAAAGACCGTATATATGATTATAAGTATGCGCGATTTCTTCACCGGCTTTCTTAGTAGCGGCATACAAACTAGCAGGTTGATCTGTTCTATCCTTCTCAGAAAAAGGCACCTTAGTATTCAATCCATAAACAGAACTAGAACTAGCCCAAACAATTGAAGGTTGAGGATTAACAGTTTTACAAACCTCAAGCAAATTAACAAAACCAGCAATGTTACTATGAACATAAGAACCAGGATTCTCCATAGCATACCTCACACCAGCTTGAGCAGCCAAATGCATGACATGAGTAAAAGGAACAACCTCAAAAAGCTTCCTTAACAAAGCAGCATCATTGATATCACCTTCCACAATGTAAACACCGGTTCTCTCCAAAAGAGCTTGCCGTGCACGCTTCAAAGAAGGGTCATAATAGTCATTGAAGTTATCAAGTCCCAGAACACCGTCTCCGCGCCGCTTAAGCGCCGCGGACACATGCGTTCCGACGAAACCAGCGGCTCCGGTCACAAGAACGGAGAACCCGTTTTTAGACCGGACTCTCGCGGAGGAACGGACGCGCTTCTCCCAAACAGGACCACCCCAGTTGGAAGGGCTTCTCAGAGAACGCCGGGAAGGATCCGCCGGAAGAGATGACGTCGCCGGAGATCGGAAAAAGAAGATCAAGATTGCAGCCGAGAAAACAAAGGTCCAAAGAGCAAGCTTCGCCGGAGAAGTGTGCCACCGTACACGGTTGAAGTACGAAGCTTTCTCCATCTTGAACTTTCCCGGCGTCGACGGAGCACTGTTGTCGGCGTGCGACATTTGCTTCAGCTGAGACATTTTCTCATAAAAATGTCAGATTTTGGAAGAAAAAACCGTAGGTAATTGATTGCTAGTACCCAGAAAGATTGAGAGAGAAATTTCAGATTTTGAAATGAACCCAAGATTTCTCTTCCTTGATTACTTCAAATCTCGATGCCGATTTGAACTTCTGGATTCGTTCTCTCGTTCCCCCCAAATGTGAGTTTCTCAGAAATTTCAGACTAGGGTTTCTTTTTATGAAAATTCTATGGTGTATGTGTTTGTGAGATTGAGGAGAGTCATGGAATGAACCAAAAATCAAAATAATAAGCAAAATCAAAATAAATAAAAAATGATTTTTTATTTTTATTTTTTTTATTTTGGAGTTGGTGAGTTGGCTTTCTTTTTCCTTTTTGAATTTTATTTCAATTTTTTAGGGTTTTTTTTTTTCTAATATCTTTATTAGGAATCTTGTTTCTTGTAGGAATAGGTTAGAGGTGGTGGTGGGCACACTTTTGGTTTTCAATAGTTTCACGGATTAAAAAAAGTGATTCCAAGAAAAAATTGATTATTAAGAATAGAAGAAGTTGAATGTTCTTGAGAACATGTGAATCAAAGATGGTGAAAAATTAGTATTCAATGAATTAGGATGATTTGTGTTGTTAGAGACTTTTTTTTCTTCTTTGGCTCATAGAAACAACAATAAGTGCCACATTAAAGAAAACCAATACAAATGGGTGAGTAGTAAAAAAGATGTCTATTTTTTCATCTATCTCTTAATATAATGATGATTTTGGTTGGTTGGAGATCCTTAAATTTAGGAGTTTTCTTTTTAATAAATAGTTTTAATGTAGGAGCACTTTGTTTAAGGATATTGTTGTGTGGAGGAAAGTTCTCTCTTTAATTGGGTTTCAAGCTTTGAGAATTAAGGAACATATAATGGTTGGTTGGTTGAATATGCAAATGCAAATACATTGGAAGCAATTTTGGGGCTTTTTAATTTGCTATAAAGGGACTCCTCAAATTTAGACCATTAGCAAGCATGTGTGAGATTCTTAGGCGTTTGAATTTTCATAACCCTTAAATTCAATGAATTTAGAGTCAAACTATACTTTTACTAATTTTGTATGCTAATAATGTTCTTTTTAATCATTAAATAAAATGGTCATAATTACCAAAAACTCGCATACCCAACCATAAAAGTTATGATTTTTTTAAATTTTAGTGTTAATATTTAAACTAACAATATTTTTTTTAAACGAAGTAGAATGAATATTTTAAGAGAAAATTAATTGCACTTAGTTGGTTTCAAATCATTGTGTTGAGTATAAATTATTATTACTACATGCATTACTTATAATCAAAGTAAACTATGGGGCACAAAGTGTGTTTGATACCTTGACTCAACTTTTTTATCAAGTGACTTCTTAGTTTTCCAAATTACATTGAATTCAATTGCGTCAATGGATCATTTTAAAATCTCAAACCAAATTAGTAACATTAGCTATTGTAGAGATTAAAAAACCTTTTATTTGACTTATCTCTTTTTGGAAGTTAAATTTCAATTCAAAAATTTCCATTAAACCACTAAAACATATCTATTGGAAATTTTTATTTTGTTGAAAGCATAATTCTTTAATATTGTTTTATACATAAAAATAAATAAGTTGGATTGTGATACCTAAAAATCATACGCTCACTACCAAGAGGTAGTAAGTTTAATTTTCTTTCCCCGTGTGAGAATATTTTAGATGTGTAATTTATAAGTATTTTAGGCATTGTCCTAATTCTAGTAAATTTCAAAACTTAATTCACCTAAACGGAAAAGAAAAGTTACTTATTGATGGATTGACTAACAATCATCAACAATAATTGTTTTCCTTAAGCAATTGTATAGTCTCTTAACTCAACTATGTGTTTCTTGGATTTTGTTTGAATTAATGGATTTTGGATGGAATGAAATGGCATGAAATAGAATAAAGTGATATTTTATTATTGTTTTAAAATGAGTGTTGTTTTAGCAAATAAAATTTGTTTCGAAACGAATGTCATTCTTATTTTTCAATATAGAAATTATTGGTCATCATGGAGAGCAATCACATTAGGTCAAGAATAACACACAAGTGAATGAGACACTACATATTCACCCAAAACCTTAAGATGATAGATATATGAGTCATCTCACTTATAAATTGTTCAACTTCCACTTTTCCAAGCAATGTGGGACTAACAACTCACACTTGTACACAATAATCTCCCCCTCAAGTGTGAGCTCATCCACTATGTCCCCCTTCAAGCGGAAGCTCTTTCACCCACATACACTTATACCGCCGTTGCAGGCACTACAACGAGACACGCCACCTAACCACACTTTATTAGGAAGACTTTCGATACAAGGAGCCGGTCCCTTAGTTGAACCATCGACTTTGATACTATTGTTGGATCATCAAGAGGAGCATCCACACTGGGTCAAGAGCAACACACAAGTGAAATGAGATGACTCATATGCATATCACATTAAAGTTTTTGGGTGAATATGTGGTGTCTCTTTCACTTGTGTGTTGCTCTTGACCCAATGTGGATGCTTCCGATGATGACCAACGGTGGTATCAGAGTCGATGGTTCAATTAAGGTATCAGTTTCTTGTATCGAAAATCTTCCTGACAAGGTGGTGGTCAGGCGGCGTGTCCCTTGTAGTGTCTGTAACAGCGGTACAAGTGTATGTGGAAGAAAGCAAATGTGAGTTGGAAGTTAGAAGTCTCACATTGTTTAGAAAAGTGGAGGTTGAACACTTTATAACTGAGATGACCCATATACCTATCACTTTAAGATTTTGGGTAAATATGTGGTGTCTCGTTCACTTATGTGTTGCTCTTGATCCAATATAGATGCTCTCCATGATGACCAACAGTCACAATTGCATATAACAGAAATTATTGCTATTTTTCCAATTGTGGCCTTTAATTATTATACTTTACACTATTTCCAACATATTTATAAGATTAATTTAGTAAAAGTGCAGTGTCTTATGACAACGTTATTACATTCATTAATCTGTGTGTAAAAACCCTAAACGATACTTATTTTAAAACAGAGATAGTATTCTTTGTTCGGAGGAATGAATAACTTCTTTTGTTCAATCCTAAAATATCTAAACGATTGCATGGAATCTTTATTTTGCTCTGCTTCATTTCGTTCCATTCAACCCCGTTATTTTTTATTCTACTATATTTATTTTATAATATTCAAACATAATATTAACTACTCCATAGAGCGTTAAATATAGTGTATGGGTATATTTAAATACTAAACTTAAAAAATATAAAAATAAAATAAAAAACATAAATGTATAAAATAGTCTGAGTGATTTATTGTGTGTCAAATTGTGGTGTTTATAGTAGAAATAATTTTATTGTTCATATAAATGTGGCTTACTTAAATGATGCTTAATTTGTGTTGGAAAATTAAAAGGTTCAATTACACTAAGAAATTTGTTGGATAGGGATAAAGAATAATGACAACCAAAATAAATAGTCTTCGGCAAAAATAAATCTCTATGCAATAAGGCAACAATTTAACTTACCGAGAGAAGATAAAATAAAGACAAGAAACACAATAGTTTAATTATCCAATTTGATCAAATGATCTACTATGGGAGAGAAAGCAACTCTCTAATTCATTATACTTCCAAAAGTTGTTACAAAAGAATAAAAATATATTACAAGAAAATATTCACACAAATTCCAAAGGACAATCCATATTTTCTACTCAAGTGTTTCTCAATCTCTCCAAATTTTTATATATTGAACAACACAAACTCAAGGAGTTTATAAGTGTTTCCCAACCCCCCCTAAATGTTTCTTTGAACCGTTGCCTCTCAAAGTGTTCTCTTACTAGGGTTATCACCTCTTACCTTTGTCTTCAATTGTAAAGTTATAAAGGTTGTTGAAACAAGAATGATAGAGATATATACTCATAACTACTAAAATTCAACTGATCCATAATAATCCCAAAACTCAATCCATTAACGAGCTGATCCAAAAATAAAAAACACAAAATCCCAATACACGTAAACAGAAAAATCCATACTTAGCTCTAACGGACCGAAACTCTCACCTTGACCCAGACCCACTGTCGCACCGCCGCCATCGACTTTTCCTCCAAGCCAATTTCTAGTTTATGTAATCTCAAAACATAATTCCTTTTTATTCATCACTTAATGTTTTATGGCATATCTCAATAATCTCCACCTTGACTTGAAAATATGATGGTGTCAATTTACTTATCAATCACCTTGCCGCTCCTGCATATTCAACATACATTGAACAAGTTTTATCAAGTTTAATTCTCACTTGAAACTTGATCTTTCCATATGCAACCACTTTCTTCCAACCACATTTTCTACTTTAGTTGTCTAAAAAGCCCACAAGTATGGTTCTTCAACCATCATTGACTCAACTTATTTTCGAATGCCTCCCTAAGGGTCCCTGATTTTGATTTTTTGAACCCTTCAACCATATTCAAAGCATAACACCCAAGGTCTCTATAAATTCCACTTTGTGATGATACAATCCCCCTTCTTACCTTATCACGAGTCAAATGATGATAAGAGGCTTTTATAATTGTTCCCTCACTACTACTAGTCTCCATAATATGAACCTTCACCTCAAACAGAGTGTTCTCCTCCATAATTTACAAAAGTGTCATCCCTAAATCTTTACTAATTTTCCTCTGACAGGACTCACTAAAAGTGATACATTTGCGATTGTAAACTTTGATCTTCTAGGTTCCACTCTCAACAACTCATAACCCTTTCGACCTCTTGGATAACCATTGAAGACAAAATCCATAATTTTACCATCAAGTTAATAAGCAAATATTTGATGACCTTTAAAATATAGTAAGTTATAATTTTCTTACTCCAAACTTCCATAAGTGTTTGGAAGTATATTTTTTAAGTGAATACTTATCAAATAGGTAAGATGCTTTAACACCATCCTTACCCCAGAAACTCCACGATAACTCAGCGGTTAAATGCGTTTTTATTCCTTGTCTTCTATAAAAAAACTCATTAAAGTGCTAAAAAACAACCTTCGGGTATCTACGATGCATTGACCTCAAAAACCATAGCTTGATTTTTTCATGAAATTCTGCACTAAATGATAATAAAGGAGGAACAACGTTGAAACCTTAGATGTGTGTGTGTGTATATATATATATATATATATATATATATATATATATATATATATATATATATATATATATATATATATATATATATATATATATATATATATATATATATATATATATATATATATATATATATATATATATATATATATATATATATATATATATATATATATATATATATATATATATATATATATATATATATATATATGAGACCTTTTAGATCTTAACAATTCACCATGTCAAATCTTCAACATCTCATACTCAACTCTACTACAATAGCTTAGATCATCAAACATGTTTATAGATAATAAATTTCGCTTAAGCTTTGTAACATACCTTTCTTTTTTAAGAAGAAGCTCACTATCATCTAACATTTTAAGTCTGGATGAACCCGTACCATGAACCTTTCAAGCCTTATTTTAACCAAGGTGAACAACTTTATCTTCCTCCAGAGTCAAAGTGTCAAAGTCTCAAAGTATTATTTTCTTCGACACGTGTGATAAGAGAAACCTAAGCCCATGAACCATCTCTCTTTAGACTTTAGAATCAACACCACTAGTGCACCAACACTCTCATAACTATCCTTATTAAAGTCAACTCCAATCTAAATTGAATCTTCATTGTCCCCACTCTCAAGACAATCATTTTTGAAGTGGTTGGTTTTTTTATAAACAAAGCATTGTAACCTTAACTTGTCAAACCTATTTTAGTTGTACATCCATCTATGATCACTTATTTCACTTGAGACACTCAAGCATTCACCTTTATCATCAATATTCAAAGCTTTCACCTTTGAAAATTCTTTGGATCTCAGAGTCGTCTGGACTTCATCCAAAGTAAGACTACGTTCCTTACGATTAAGAAAGGCATCATTTAAGTGCTCAAAGAATCTAGGAAATGAGATCAACAAGAGTAAAGTCTTGTCCATGTATTTAATCTTCACTTCAATGTTTTCTAGATCATCAAAGATCTAGTGAAATTCTGTCAATTATTCCTCTATCAATTTATTCTCTACCATTCGAAATGAGTAGAGTTATTGTTTCGAACATAAACTGTGAGTCAAATACATGGTCATATACAATGATTCAAGTTTTTTCCACATCGAAATTATAGTCTTCTCCTTGACGATATTCCTTTTAACTTTATCACCAAGGCACGAGAAAATTTTGTTTTTGGTCTAATCCGCCATCTCGGTCTCCTCTGCTTCTGTTAGGCTTGCACGTATCGATATATCACCTTCAATGATTTAATACACTTTTCTTGAGTTAATATTAATTGCATTTTCACTTTCCATAACTCAACATTGTTATCTCTGGGAAACTTATCAATCTACCATTTAGAAGCCATGATGCTCACTTGAAAACAAAATTCATTTTCCTCACAGTGGATACCACTTTATGAAATTTAAAGCTTCAATCACAATAAGGAATTTGATGTATGAGGAAAAAGAATAATGACAAACAAAATAAATTTCCTTCAACAAAAATAATTCTCTATACAATTAGACAACAATTTTACTTAGGAGAAGAAGATAAAATATAGGCAAGAAACAAAATAACTTGTTTATCCAATTAGCTCAAACGATCTACTCAGAGGGAGAAAATAACTCTCTGATTCATTATACTTCCAAAAGTTGTTACAAAAAATTACATATGAGTTACAAGAAAATACTCACCCAAGTTCTCAAGAACAATTAAACCCTATTTTCTACCCCGTGTTTTACAATCTCTCCAACTCTATATATGAATCAAACAATACCAATGTGTTTAGAAGTGTTTTCCACCCCCTTAGATAGCCCTAAAGTTTTCCATCAACCATTGCCTCTCTAATTTTCCCTTACTAAGATGGCCACATCTTCCCTCTATCTTCAGATTTACAATTCTAAAGGTTGTACAAATACGAATAATAGAGATACATATTTATAACTTTTGAAGACCGACGAATCCATAACAAGCCAAAAACCCAACTGTGATACAGTGGGAGAACTCACTTGGGTGTTTTGCATTTTATCACAAATGTTGCGGTTAACAAGAGTCGCCACCAAATTTTCTTTTATCCAAAAGGAAAGGCTGAAAAGAACAGGAAAGACCTTTGAGATTGTTTCTTGAGTTCGGGGGGTAGATTATGAAAAGGAAAGGTGTTAGCACCCTTTTCATCCATAGTTATATATGGTCTCTTAGTTGCTTGCTAGATCACTTGCTTTTGTTTGAAAATGTGCTTTGTGTGATTTTGAAAGTATTTTGAAAAGGTGTCTTCGTTTAGGCAAACTTTGTAATAGTTCTCGTTCTTAAGAATGTATACAAAGTGTTGAGTTTTTGAAAATGTTTAAAGTTTGGAAAATGTTTTTGAAAGTGTTGGTGTTTGTTTTAAAAATAAGCAAGAGTGTTTGATTTAAAATTGAGAAAGCAACTAGGAACAATCTACCTACTCAAAAGTCTTAGTTCATTTCTTCATTTCCTTTGATATTTCTATCTTACCATTAATTTGGTAAGAAGCCTTATCCTTGGATGTAAAGGGACGGGCGTGGGTTATTATATAGTCATGATAGCAATGTTGTGAGATATCTTAGCATTTCTCTTTGAGGGACTAAGATCATTTTGAAAGGCAACATTGATAGCGTCATCGTGGGACTATGATCTTGTATTTTTGATTGCTTTTTGCTAAGATATCCCACATGCATAACATGACCATTTTTGTAAGACAACAAAGTGGAATTACCCTAAGGGTGTAAGTATGTAAGTGTGTTGATTTACATTCTTGTTTATCTTGAATTAGAGTTTGCTAACTTGTTGATTTTAGTCTTTCCATACAAACCCTAATTAACTAGCATTTATATAAAGAAATAAATTGCGGAAAGTAAAATTACTAAGCTATTACATCATTAGGGGAGGGATACAAATTTACAAATAGGGATTTACAAGAAAATTAAACCTAATTAACTATTACAACCATATTGAATAAATGTACAAGAATTGAATAAATAATATACAAATGCAAATGGAAAAGAAATGATTTTTGTTTGGTTTTTTTAATGAAAGGGTTTTAACCTAATTAAAGAAAATGATTAATTAAAATTAAGCAAAATTAAACCTAAACAAATTAAGAAAGAAAATTAAGTTAAAAATGTTTTTTAGGTTTTTTTAAAAGGTTTTAAATTAATGAAAATAAAATGAGAAAATTAATTAATTAAGAGAAACCTAAATTCTAAGTTAATTTTAATTAAGAAAATAAAATAATAATTAAACCTAAATCTAAATATTTAAATATTTAAGAAAAAAAAGAAATTAATTTGTTTTAAGAAAATGTTTTTGTTCTTTTATCTTTATAAAGAAAATAAAATATATGAGTGTGAAAATAATAATAAAAATATTTTTGGATTTTTTATTAATAAAAATAATATTAATAATAATAATAAAAATAATAAAAGAAAATTGAAATAAAATAAAATAGGAAAAGAAAATAAAAGTAAATGAAATAATAAAAAGAAAATGGACCAAGAGTGTGAAAGCAAGCAGGGGGTTAGAATCTAGCATTGGGGCCCAAGCGCCTGTTTCAAACAAAAAAATGGAAAAAAATTATAAAAAGAGAGCAAAAGGGTACCACTGGGGCTCGAACCCAGGTCCCAAAGGTTAACAGGCGCGCGCTTTACCACTGGGGTGGCTATACATCCGTCAACATTGGTGAAATAATAAATAATTAACACAAATAA
The DNA here is from genome assembly GCA_948472305.1 of Vicia faba. Lineage (NCBI taxonomy): Eukaryota > Viridiplantae > Streptophyta > Magnoliopsida > Fabales > Fabaceae > Vicia > Vicia faba. Next base: position 1,514,138,114 of record OX451737.1, on the reverse strand, counting down.
AGTCCTGAATGAACTTCATCTTCAACCTCCAGCCATGAATACTGTAACTCATTCATTTCTCATCCATTCATAAAACTTCCAACATCAAACTTGTTAGAAATTTCCTCATGATTCTGAATATGTAAATAACTTAAGCTAATTCTCAAAAATGAGTATGAATTTCTAAAAGTACCAAATTCTGACTTAAATATTTCAGCAAGTTCAAACTCAAAATTCTCCTTACTCAAGCAATATAAATGAAATCTATGGACATGTACAGTTTCAGGGCAATGATGTCTACATTTTATCTTCATAAATGCAAGCCTAACAATGCCTAAATGAGAAGATAAAATTTCAAAAAATATACCTCAAAATTGGAAATCGTGAAATGAGTTTGAGCTTGATTCAAGGTGCTGCAATGATCAGGTTAGCTTCCTTGAGTCTCTATGAAGCTAATGCAATGCTTAGCTTGAGTTGAGAGTGGATGAAATAGCCTGGAGAAGTCAAGTTGCAGACCCATGTTTTTGAGCTTGGACAATGGTGAAAATGGTGTTATAATTTATGAACAGGGATTAGGATGAGTTGTATTTGAAGTAAGGAAGCTTTTGAGATGATTTGGAGAGGAAACACACGAGTGGTTTAAGAGATGAGAGTTTTTGGTCAGGTCCTGCACAACAATGGAGTTTTTGTGTAATTTGAGTTTTAAGGGAGTTTGGTACTGTTTCAAATCATCCCTTTGCTTGCAATAGACTTCTGTATATGTATGGAAAAGGTTTTAGATCAAATGCACTCAAGACTTATGATTTTTAGCCTGTTCGCTCTATAACTTGCTTTTGAAGAAAAGTGAAAAGACAAATCTCCAAGTGTTCTACAAGCATGTTCTGAGTTCCAATAGGCCTTAGACACATTGATTTTGGTTTATAGGGGTTGTGTGTGCAGAAAGAACAAGTTAGAAGCTCAAGACAAGTTGACTTTGTGATTAAAGCAACTTTTCAAGAATGGAATGGTAACTTTGTGCCATAAATGGAAATTTAACTTGGATAATGGCTCAAATGCTTGGATCAAAGCTCTAACAGTTGTGTAAACATTTAATTATGGAGTGACAAACGAGTTTGAGGCCTGTAAATCAAATATTATGCAGCCTAGCATGGATTTGGTTCATGTGTTCATCAAGAAATGGCTTGTAATTCAAGTTTGAAAATCCTAACTTCTTGCCTTGATTCTACTTGCTCAAACATGATCTCAATAAGTTCTTGGACATTTTGGAAATCTTGTAACATCCTATAGAACCTCTATGTTGGACATTTTTGAAAATTCATCTTGGAACTATGTGAAAAATTGCCATTAAGTTAGGTCAAAATCCTGCCTAAACTAGGGCAAATTTTCACTAAGTTTCCAAGTTTCATGAACATGTATTCACAAAATCATAACTTGAAATACATACATTTATAGGAGAAGTTGTGTTCTAAAATGTTTTATATCTCATTGATGTTTACAACTTTTATGTTGGAAGTTTCCTTTGAATCATCTTGCATCATGGTGGAAAATTGGCTCAAAGTTATGAAAAAAATATGAAAATTTCAACACTTAGAAAAATTTCTAAGTTTAGAAATTTTGACTTTCAAAAATGAAATCTTGACTTTTTGATTTCTTGATGAATAAGTTTCATATTTTGACATGTTTTGATGAATTTTGATCTTTGACACTTGATTTTGACCAAAAAGTCAAAGTTTTACTTTTCAGTGTACAGTTGACTAAAAATCATTTATCAATCAATTGATCTCGAGGAATGTTTTGAGACATTCCATTAGGTAAAAATGAAGCATTTGAATCCTTGATATCATGTCTCAAACTAATCAATCATTTTCTAGGTCAAAAATCAGAAATTGCCCTTTCTCAATCAAAACCCTAATTTTGACCATTTTGCCCTTTTGATGATTAGATCAAATTTCTTGAGGAATTGTGATCCAAACTTGATCAAATGACATATATGAGTTCAAAATGTTTATATGGATAAAAAATTATGAAGTTTGACTGTAAATTGACCATAATTGACTTTTCCCCCAATACAGCTGATTTTAGGTCAACTGATCAATTGACTGAGCAACAATGTGATCCAAGACTTGAAACTTGACATGAGAAATATTGAGGGTCCAAAAGGATCCATGAAAGTCATATGAGGCATTAAAATTCCATTTGTCCTTATATAATCTCAAACCCTAATTTTCAGTCATCAGTGCTTGAGGAGGTGTCTTGAGTTGATCAACCCTTGTGCAGTCTTTAATCCAAGGAGATCTTGTGAGAGATTACTTGTAAAATGAGAGGGAAAATTTTGTGGTACAACATCTTCCCCTGTTCAATCTTCTTAAACCTGAAGAGTTAGATTGGCGGATCCGTCATTTGTGACTTGAAGGTGGAAGATGACTGAACACTAGAGTGCCCAGAAATTTGCACTCGAAGATGTATTGTGAATGGGCTTATAGATGCCATTTGGAGGAATGATGATAAACACTGGAAGAAGTATCAGCACAAATATTTGGTTGATTTAGACTAAAAGTTGATGTTTTACCTGTGGGAAAAAAGGTTAGTCAATCGCAGATGTATGCATGAGATCATGCTAAATGCATTTTGCATGTATATGCTATGATGTATGAATGGGGGATGCATGTTTGTCCGGGAAAATAAATCCCTGACTGCTGCTGAGGAATTCTGAACCCTGGATCGTTGTTGGGGATGAAGAGTATACATATCTTCAAACTTTGTTGGAAGAATGCTCCCGATGGGGAATATCTCTTGAATGTCAGTTGTTATCTGGTTGGATCCAGGCTTCACAACTTGATGAGGATGAGGAAGTCAACTTCTATCTAGTCGGATCTAGGCTTCACGGTAACTTACTGGGGAAGAATGAATTAACTTTTATCTGGTCGAATTCCAGGCTTTGCAGAAAATTTCTTGAAATTGAATTGTTACCTGGTCGGATCCAGGCTTCACAATAACTTACTGGGGATAAGGAAGTTAATTGTTATCTGGTCAGATTCTAGGATTTGCAGTAAATCGCTAGAAAGGAAGAAGTTGAAATGATATGATCGGGTCCAGGCTTCATTGTAACTTGAAGTGGTAACTATTATCTAGTCGGGTCCAGGCTTCATGGTTTTGGAAAAGTTATACTATTATCTGGCCGGGTCTAGGCTTCATAGTAACTTGCTTGAAAAGACGAAGTTGAGCTGATATCTGGTCGGATCCATGCTTTACAGTAACTTAATGACATTAAACTGCTATCTGGTCGGATTCTAGGCTTTGCAGATTTCTGAGGTGGATGAGGTTAATTGTTATCTGGTCGCGTCCAAATTTCACAATAAACTGCTTGGGGATTTAGTTATTATTTGGTCGGATTCCAGGCTTCACAATGAATTTCTGAAGGGAATTGCTATCTGGTCGAATCCAGGCTTTACAATAACTTATTGGGGTAGAGGCAAACTCTAATGGGGAAAAGAAGTTAAACCCTGGTCTGGTTGAGTCCAGTTTATTCTATATTTGAAGAGTTAAACTATTATCTGGCCGGGTCCAGGTTTCATAGTATTTGAAAGTTGTACTAATATCTGGTCGGGTCCAGGCTTCATAGTATCTTGTGGATATAGTAAAGGTTTCGTTGATGACTTTACTGGAGATTAGAGATTGTGGCACTTTGATTTGTAATAATCTGAAAGGAAAACTCAAGCTGGGGAGTGCGGACTCAGTCGGGAAAGACAGACTCAGCTTGGGGGATATACTCCGCTTGGGGAGGATACACTCAATTGGGGATAATAGATTCAACTGGGGAAGATAGACTATGTCAGGGGAATATAAGCTCAGATGGGGAGTTATGCCACTCATTGTTTGTTGGGTAAATAAAGCTTGTTGATGAGTATTTGATGAACTGCTGACAAGGTGAGTTCTTTGAGAAAGAGATCCACAAGGATTCTACTTTTAGGCTTCTACTTTGTGGGTAACTTTGTTAAGGAAAGTCTATTGTAGCTGTCTTGTGGAGATAATGTTAATGAAATAACTCTGTGGGGATATTCCATATACATTAAAGAGATGCTTGCATTTTAGCAGGGCACATGTGCCAAATAGTTTTAATTATGTTCATATGCATATGTTCATTCAATTTTAGTCATTGGACAACTTTGCATTCAAAACAAAAAAAGAATATTTGCATTTCAAAGTATATTTGTATTGATATTTTGCCCATGAATAGGTGTTTTTTGTACAACGAGACGAAGATCCTAGTAAGAGGAAATCGTCGAAAGGAAAACAAAAATTGAAAACAAAACAAATAGCCATGTGAAATGATCTCATTGCATTCCAACTCTACTATTGCCCCAATGTCTTTGAATGCTCCTTGTTGTTGACAGAAGTTGATTGGATTGATCTTGGACCGTTTGAACTCGGACCTTGGTGATAAAGTTGACTGTGGTGATTCTACGGGACATAGTCACACGCTTTCAATCCTTAACTTTTGCCTGGACCGCCCTTTCGAGTTTTCAGCCCACCAGGATACCCATTTTTGCCCAAGTCGCCCTTTCGGGTTTTCAACTTGTCGGGTGTACAATATTTTGCATATATCCCTAATTTTTGCCCAAACCTTTTGGTTTGTCGGGATGCCCTTATTTTTCCTAGGTGTGTCAACCTAGCGGGTCTCTTATGCGTAGTATTTTTTAACTATGTCCACGTTTATAGGATGTGGGAAGTCTTCACCATTCATGGTAGTCAGTATCATGGCACCTCCAGAGAACACTCTCTTGACAACAAATGGCCCTTCGTAGATGGGAGTCCATTTGCCTATAGGGTCGCCTTGTGGAAGAATAATGTGCTTTATCACCAAGTCACTAATTTGATATACTCGAGGCTTGATCTTTTTGTTGAAGGCCTTGATCATACATTTTTGGTACATCTGACCATGACAAACAGTAACAATTCGTTTTTCATCGATTAAGTTCAGCTGATCCAATCTCGTTTGAATCCACTCGTCTTTGCCTAAGCCTGCTTCATTCATAATCCTTAGTGAGGGGATCTGAACTTCAACTGGAAAAACAGCTTCCATGACATAGACTAGAGAAAATGGAGTTGCCACAATTGATGTTCTAGCTGAAGTGCAGTAGCCATGTAGAGCAAAAGGTAACATCTCATGCCAGTCCTTATAGGTTACTGTGATACGGTGGCCAGAACCAGACTGTTTTAGGAAAATGCTGGTTTGCGTTTTGCGTTTGTGTTTGCAAAATGTCGCGGTAAGCAAGAGTCGCCACCGACTTTTATTTTATCCAACTGGAAAGGAAAAAAGCACAGAAAAATTCCTTTTTCGAGATTTTGAGTACGGGGGGTAGATTATAGAAAGGGAAGGTATTAACACCCTTTCTATCAGTGGTTTTCCATGGGCTCTTAGGCACTTGCTCATCATTTTCAAAATTGCTTGTATGTTTCTAATTTGAAAAAGTTTTTTTACTTCGATTTAACCCTTGCTTCTGTCTTCAAGAGTGTTACGAAGTTGTTTTGAAAATTTTGTTTGAAAATAGTGTAAGTGTGAAAAAGTTTGTTTGTTTGAGCAAGTACTTAAGAACTAATCTACCTACTCTAAAAAAATAGAATGTTTCTGTTCTTGTTTCCTTTAGACAGTGCTATCCCACTATTAGTGAGTAGGTAGCACCGTCGTTGGAGTTTTAAGGGTCAATTCGAAAGGGGCGTACGATCACTAAAGCAATGCTAGGACGTCTTAGTAATAACCCTAATGTCTTGAGATTAATATTCGAGGCAACAACATTCGAGGCAACCATTCCGAGGAAACTTTTCTGAACGGGACTTTGATCTTTGTTTATACAAGAGAGCAACTACTAAAATATCCTATACCTAATGATCGTTTACCGAAGGCAACCTGTGATCGGTGGATCTGGAACTGACTGTTTAACGATGGTTCGCGAAATGTCGCGGAAGCAAGAGTCGCCACCGTCTTTTATTTTCTCCAAATGGAAAGGACAAAAGCACAAAAAAATTCCTTAAAGAGATTGCTCTCGGTTTGGGAGGTAGGTTATAGAAAGGGAAGGTGTTAACACCCTTTCTATCCATGGTTATCCATGGGCTCTTAGATACTTGCTCATTGTGTTTTCAAAAATGGTTTGTTTGCTTTTCAACTGTGGGTTTTAAAAAGTTTTATTGGAAAATTTCAGTTCGACTCTTGTATCGGTCCTTAAGAGTGTTTGAAAAATTGCTTTCGAAAGCTTTTTGAAAAGGTGTCGGTGTGAAAAGTATTTTTTTTAATTGTTTTGAATTTAGAGCAAGTATCTAGAGTCGTCTACCTACCCTAAGGAATTCGTCTGTGTAAATGTCCTTTAAAGTAGTGCCATCCCACCATTGAGAGGTAGGTAGCACCACCGTTGGAGGTATTCGGGTCAATTCGAAGGTTCGGGACATGGTGATCACCGGAGCAATGGGAAGACACCTTAGAAGCTACCCTCATGCCAGGTTCCCGGATCATGAGGACTTACTAAGACATCCTCTACTCGACGATCACCTTTCGAGGCAAGGCAACAGTGAGGCGTACCCTAGGGGTGGTGTGTGATTTGTGTGTCGTTTTCATTTATTTTATCTTATCATGTCATAGGTGATCTACGTGTTTGTTTTTATTTAGACATTCATTCTTGCATGCAATTATCAACAGTTAAAAAGTTGCGAGAAATATGAAGTTCCTAAACTATTACAAAGGCGCGGGTCCACATCGCCAAATTTAATCCAGGACCCGATTTGACAGAAAATAAAGTAAAGTGCGAAAGATAAATATTTAATTTACATGGCTCTGGGAGAATTACATAAATATTTAAAAGAATGCATAAATAAAATGCGCGAAGAGAATAAAAAATCACAAGCGAGGGCGTTGGACCCTTTTTAATGAAGTTAAATTATGATTATTAAATTAATTAAAATAACATAAAAAGGAATTATTTTTTTTGAGGTTTTTTTGGCATTTATGATTTTAATGAGAATTAAATGAAATTAGACTAAAATTAACCCTAATTAATTAATTGCAAGTATTTACAAAATAAATAATTAATTATTAGTGAGAAAAAAATAAAAGAAGAAAAAAAAAGTAATTAAAATTATTAAAACCTAATTCTACAAGTTTTTTTGATTTATTAAGAAAAGATATTAAAAATTAACCCTAAAAAAAAACTAATTAATTGATACAAGACTTTATTTACAAAAATATTAGTTAAATAAAATATATTTAATTTTTTGTCTTTTCTGATTTTTCTATTGTTTTTATATTTTTATGAAAATAAATTGGTTTAAAGAATTAAATTAAAAAAACTAATTAAAACAAAAATAGAAAAATATGAGAAAAGAATGAGAAAGGCAAACCATGGGGGGTCTGTCCCCAATAGGAGGTTTTGTTCAGTAATTCAGGCCCATTAAGCTCATGGCCTTGTTTGACTTTTGGGCTGGCATGTATGTGCGTTGACTGCAGCATATCATAGGCCTCAGATCTTGGCCCTTGGATGGAGATTGTGGGACGTGTGGCACGTTTGAGTGGGGAGCGTATGGTGCACTTCAGGGCATGAGCTACATGAGAACACAATTAGGAGAAAAATATAAGGGAAAGGGAAGGGGACCTGGGATCGAACCCAGGTCCTGAAGGTTACCAATGCTATGCTTTGCCACTGAGCTACCAACGCGCTTTGATTATATAATAGGAAATAAATAATATAAGATAAAAACAATGGCTAGTGGAACTTTAGCGCGAAAATTCAAACGAACCACTTACGCCTCGCCACCTAGCCTTCTTCTTCCTCGTTTGTGTTTTTGCCTGAAACATAAAAAGGGTTAGCGGGGGTTTTAAACCCCCCCAAAACATGTAGTTTTCCAAAATAGCGATTAGGCCATATGGCCACATAAATTAGGCGCGACTATGGCAATCAATTCGTCCAAGCTTCCTAATTCCAAACATGGCATTGAGGTGTCCTAATTTTACAGCATTCATAAACGCCCAATTTGAAAATTCTGTAACCCTAACCATCGTCCATGGTGAAATCGCGTATGGGTGTGGAAAACTTAATTGAACAACACAGTTAGCTTCAGAATGATGAGAGCAACACAAAACAAGTATTAGAATTCAAAATCATGACATGAATGGTAAAATACGATTTATGCAAAAAAGTGAAAAAGTTTGAGTTCCATTCACCAATTCTGGGCGTTAGGGATGTGGAAAACTATTCAGACACGTTTCTTGATGTCTCAGGAAGGTGATGAGATAATTATTTTGGCTTGAATCGCCCTAAAACCTAGTTTTCAGTTTTGGAATTTTTGTCAAAAAAACTCAAGTTTGGTTATGGATGTATGGCACAGCTGGGAGGTCATGAACATTAGGGTTAGCATGTATATATATGTATGAGTGATTAGGGTTGAGAAATTGATCCAAAGAACCTTTGTATTGATGAAGAGATATTTGATTTTTATGGCATATATTTTCCAATCTTTTTCATGCAAATTTGCTTCAAATCATGTCCAATTACCAAGATTCTTTCCAAATCTGATCATGCACGAAATATTGAGTGTATTCCATGCATAAAAAGATTTAAAAACTTAGGTTTAGTATTTTCCACCTATTTATTTTAATTAAATGAATTATTAGCATTTAAAAATTCAAATAAATAAATAAAAATGATGAAAAACTTCCCTTTGGGCCAAATGGTCGTGCACATGCCTTGGATAATGATTCTTGGAAGAAAAAGAGGCCCATTAGCATTTTTAAGACATTTGAAGCAATGTTGACTTTTCAAAATATCCAAATATTTCCCAACTTCCACAAGGCATATCTTGCTCAATTTTTAATCTTTGCTCATGTTCTTGGACATTTTGGAAAGGTCTTGAAGTCCTCTTACCAATGCCTTTGGTCCCATGTCATTTTGATTTACCAATCTCAAGTTATGGCCTTTGACTTAAAGTCCCTTTTTGTTGACTTTTGAAAATGACCTATAATGTTGAAATTGATAACTTTTTGTGAGAGCATTTATTGGACTTGAAGTGTGAAGAGGAGTTGTAGTAAATGTCTTTCTCTTCAAAATGAGATTTGGATGGAATTTTTCTGATAATCCATGTGGAAGTTATGCCTTGGTCAAGTTACAGTTGACTTTTTCAACTGTCCAAATATGGAAACTTTTGCATCTTGAGACTTTTTGAGCCAAGCTTTGAGAATCATGATCAAGCATTGATCAAATGATGTTTGTGGCTTCAAAATGAGATGTTGACAAAAAATTTGAACTTTTGACTGTCAAATGACCATTTTGCCCCTACAATTGACTGTAGTGCAATTAGGGTTTTTGACTGTGCAATTTTGTGCTGAAAGTCTTAAAACTTGGTATGAAGATACTTGACAATGTTTATAAGCATGTGGGAATTGATTGGACCCTTGGAAACTTCATTTTCTTTGTCAGAACCAAAACCCTAATTTTTGACTGTTTAGGAGGCCTTTGAACTGTGCAACCCTTGGGGAGATTTTGAAGCTTTGACTTGGCAAATTTGAAGAATATGGGAGGACAAATTTTGGGGTACAACACAACCGAAGTGAGAGTATATCCTAGGAGTGCGGATGTGCGAGTGATTCAATTTCAAATTATTATCTTTGCATATTTAGGGTTTGCTAATCGTTTTAAAGTTAATCATACATTCTTGTCATGCAACCCTAATACCATACATCTAAAAGTTTAATATTTTGTGGAAATTAAAGCACGGAAAGTAAAGCTACGTTATTACAAGGCTTTGGGTATTAATTTACATAGCAAAAAACAACCCGTAAGAAAAACGATAAATGAACGAAAAAGTCCTAATTAAGCTATTACATCCCACGAGCAATTACATCGATATGGTAAAAATAATTAAGCGTGCGACGAATATAGAACGCAAGGAAATTAGGGTTTTGACCCCGTCTAACCTAATAAAAAGAAGAAAAAAAATATTTTTGTTGTTTTTGATTATTTTAAAAAAATAAGGGTTTGAAATTAAATATGCACAAACTTAATTGCTAATCAAATTAAATTAAAGAAAATAATTTACAAGACCTATTTTTGGATTTTTGGATTTTTTTAAGAAAAAAGAAAATAAGAATCAAATTAGAAACAAAAAACCCTAATTATTCTAATTGATTTTAATTTATTTATGAAAAGAATTAAAGTTACCTAATAAATTAAATTAACCAATTAAATTAATTTTTTGATAAAAATAAACTAAAATCTAATTTGATGGAAAAATTATTTTTATGATTTTTTAAGAAAAAAAAGAATTAATTTTGTTGTTAGTAAGATAAAAAAATAAAATAAAGAAAATATAAAAGAATAAAAGAAAAAGTGGCCTGGTATCAGCGGCTCTGATCAGAGGATGATGATCCAGAAGATGATGGTGACCAGAAGATGATGGTCCAGAGGATGGTGATACTGTACCTGCTCCTGGCTAGGGGATCCAGCAGATTATGACCATCAGAAGATGAGGTGCGCTGGATCTGGCTGGGACTGATGGATCCAGAAGACGATGCCCAGGGGATGCTTGATCTGGTCTTGGTTGGTGAAATCAAAAGATAACCCCTAACATATATAGGGGATGGATCTGGTGAAAACAAAAGAAAAAAATGCCAGAGGGTCACGCCTGGGATCGAACCCAGAATCATGAATTTCTGACTTCCTCCTTCTGAACAACTGCGTTGGGTGTTAGTTTATCGGCATACAGAAACAAACAACAAATCAGAGCCATAGGTCTCTGGCCAGAATAAACGTGGCAGAATTTAAACCGGCCAGTAAAGTGATGACACGCTATCATCTTCTTCCCTGGATCCGTCGTTTAAAACTCATAACTTTTACCTACGGATATGGTGTTGTAGTTGTAACCCTGTACACCTCAGAAATCACATACAAGCCATATAAATAAAATTCAAAACCATGGATCAGCTGGGTTTGACCCGCTGATCACAATGACCTCTTCCATTTAGGCCAATTTCACCTGCATGAGAAAACCCCAAAATGAACCAAGAAAACCTAACAATGGCATACCTCTGTATTATTATCAAAAATGCAATTAATCATTATCAACAGTTTGCAAATGTTTCAATGAGCAAGAATATATAAGTAATTCATGCTACAAATGCCAGAATCATGATATTGGATTTCAAGAAAATGCCAAGGTCGTGAGATACTTACAGTGAGTTTTTGGACACGAAATTGCTTCCTAAGGATTGGGACGGATTCCTTGAATGTCCAGCAAGTGACAGGAATGCTTGGAACGACTTGACAACGCCTGGAAGTATGAAAACCAATTGCTACTTTTCTTGAATTTTCTATGTCTTTTCCTCAGCCTTTCACGCCTCTCCAACGTTGTTGTTTATGGCTGCAATTGTTCACTATATACCAAGGGATGAATTAGGTTTACAAATATGATCTCAATCTTTGCCAATTATGATTTGTGATCTTGATTTAATTTCCATAAAATTCCTTCCAAAATAGGTCAAAATCAATCTTTTTGTGCCCACCTATGCCTTGAACGAATTGATTCACTTGCTAGCTGTATATGGGACCTGAAATGTGCACAAGATCTTGAAGTTTCAATGATTTGGATTTTTTCATGATTTGTTTTGATTTAAATTGATTTAATTGCAATAAAAATCAAAATAAATAGCAAAAATAATATAAAGACAAATGGAAAGAGCTAGGGCTCGTGGACCATGCTACCAACTCAAAACAAGTGCAAGAAGTTAGGCCCATTTAGCAAAAATTGAATTTTGAGGCACTTTTGACTTTTGGCAATTTTGCAAAAAAGGTCAACTTCACCAATGCATAACTTCCTAAATTTTGAATCTTTGAAGGTTTTCTTGGACTTTTTAGAAATCTTTAGATGTCTTATAAGCAAACCTTTTGGTCTCATCTCAATTGAATCTTCCATGTTCATGTATGAAGCTTTGACAAAAAAGGTGTTTTTGTTGACTTTTCAAAATGACCTATAATGTCCAATTTTATATCTTCTTGTGAGTGCATATTTTGAACTTGGGAGCTGAAGATGAATTGTAGGGCATTGCATCCTCTTCAAAATGAGCTTTGTATGGGTCACTTCGGATAAAGTATGAGAAAGTTATGCTTGGTCAAAGTTGAGTTGACTTTTCCTATAAAACCCTAATTTAGCAACTTTTGGGTTTTGATGAATTGTGAGCAACCCTTGATGAATCATGATCAATACTTGATCAAATGATGAATAATACTTCAAAGTGAGGATGTTGACCAAAAATCTCGAGGTTTGACTATATGTGGGCCACAGTTGACTTTTGACCTAGCACAGTCGATTTTCAGGCCTGTGGGCAATTGACTGAGCAAACTTTCTCTGCAAGTCTTGAAACTTGACATGAATGATCTTGAGAACATATTAGGGAAATGGTGAGCATTTGGGACCCTTTGTAATCAAACATCTTGATGCAAAATGAAACCCTAATTTGAGGTAGATTGCCTTCAGGAGAGAGTTTGTCTAGTCAACTCTTGGACTTCCTTAGGAAATTTGAAGACCTTGCTTGAAATGTATTGATAAATATAGGAGGGAAAATTTTGGGTTACAACAGCTGCCCATGTTCAATCTTCTTAAACCTGAGGATGTAGATTGGCTTGCCTGCCTTTCGTGATCCAAAGGTGGAAGACGATTGAACACTAGAATGCCCAAAAATTTGCACTCGCATGAAGTGGTATCCGTCTTACGATATCGAGAATGGGCTTATAGATGCCATTTGGAAATTGATGATGGAAGATGGGCTTAAAGATGCCATCTGAAGGAATGTCGATCTCCTATGAGATTCCTTAGCAAGAGTTAGTATACCTGTTGTTGAGGAAGACTACGCTGGGGAATATTGATCTCTGTTTGTGCGAAATAGAATTTTAGGAGCTTCGGTCGTCCGTCATTCTACTGGGGAATCGCCTCTTGATCCAAGAGGTGAAAATGAACTACTATCTGGTCGTAATCCAGGCTTCATAATGATAAGGCCGACTACTATCTGGTCGTAATCCAGGCTTTATAGTGACTTACTGGCGAGATGAGATTAAACTTGCTATCCGGTTGTAATCCAGGCTTCGCAATTTCTCAATTCTTATCTGGTCGTAATCCAGGCTTCAGAAGGAATTAAGTTGTTATCCGGTCGCATCCGGGCTTCAACTTGAATTTAGGGCACACTAATATCCGGTCGACTCCAGGCTTCTTAGTAATTGTCCAGGTAAACTGCTATTTGGTCGAAATCTATGCTTCGCAGTGTCTTGTACTGTTATCTGGTCGTAATCCAGGATTCAGTCCTTTTATCATTATCTGGTCGTAATCTAGGCTTCACGATGCTTTATACCGTTATCCTGTCGAATCCAGGCTTCATGGTGTTCTGTACTGCTATCCGGTCGTAATCTAGGCTTCACAATACCTTACTTCTTATCTGGTCGTAATCCAGGCTTCAGAAGAAATCAAGTGGTTATCCAGTCGCCTCCGGGCTTCCATTTGATTTTTAGGCCTACTAATATCCGGTCGAATCTGGGCTTCATAGTAATTGGTCGGGTAAACTGCTATTTGGTCGTAATCCAAGCTTCACAGTGTCCCTCACTGTTATTTGGTCGTAATCCAGGCTTCAGTCTCTTTTATTGCTATATGGTCGTAATCCAGGCTTCACGATGTCTCATACCATTATCTGGTCGAATCCAGGCTTCATGGTGTTCGGAGAAATTAAGATACTATATGGTCGAATCCGGGCTTCATAACTTGTATTAAAGATGTACCACTATCTGGTCGTAATCCAGGCTTTGCGGTGTCTTTGGCTGCTATCTGGTCGTAATCCAGGCTTCACAGCGTCTTGTATTGCTATCTGGTCGTAATCCAGGCTTCACAATAACTGCTGAGCTGTTATCTGGTTGTAATCCTGGATTCACGGCTTGTGTTTATGACATACCACTATCTGGTCGAATCCAGGCTTCATGGTACTTGTATTGCTATCTGGTTGTAATCCAGGATTCACAATACTTGTTGAGCTGTTATCCGGTTGTAATCTGGGCTTCACGGCTTGCTGGGATTAAACTATTATCCGATCGAATCCAGGCTTCATAGCTTAGAGATAAACCACTATTTGGTCGAATCCAGGCTTCGCGGTGTTTGATACTGTTATCCAGTTGTTCTCCGGGCTTCACAATATGATGTAGAAACCAAGATACTATCCGGTCGGATCCGGGCTTCATAGCTTGAACTTTGCGAGAGTTTGATTGTATCCTTCCTGAAAGGTAAAGGGTTAGTTGTATGTAATGCATGATATGTATCAAGCAATGATGTTCTCAAAATAAATGAGATTGTGCTGTATGATGCGTATGCATATGTCATGATGTATGGACATGCAAAGCTTTTATGATATTCTCTAACTGGGGAAAATAAATCCCAGATTGCTGCTGAAGAAAAGAGTTGAATTCTTCATTCTCGCTGGGAATAACGACCGAAGATAAATTGGTGGGAGAATAACCCTGCTGGAGAATAACGGCCGGAGATGATTGTGAGAATAATCCTGCTGGAGAATACACTGACAAGAAAATGACTCTATGGGGAAGAGATGCTCTCTTAGAGGATCTGTTGATTTGGAGGAATAACCTCGGCTGGGGATGAATTACCGCTGCTGGCGATAAAGAAACATGTTGGGGATTGAGTTTCTGCTTGTGGAAGAAATAAACTCCACTGGGGATAATCTTCTAGTGCTGGTGATAGATAAACTCTGCTTGGGGAGAATCATTGTTTCTAGATGCCTTTTTCTCTGCGGGGAGTGAATGTACCTTTAATCGTATTCTCCAGCTAGGTCTATCACTGTACCTGGTGAATAGAGCAACTGTAAGGTTTGGACATTTCTTGTTTGCCCCTGTTCCTGATATTACGAGTAATCATCTTTTGTTTCGCATGTAAATATTTATGAGCAGCAATTATTGTCAAATGCATATATCAAAAATGAACATTGGACGTTCTTGCAAAACAAAATCGAAAAAGGAAAACAATTTGAAATTTCTTTGTAAAAATGAATTGTATTGATTTTGAAGTTGGCCTGTAAATAGGCGTTTTGTACAAGAGGCTGACGTCCTAGTAAGAGAACACCACCGAAAGATAGAATTTATACAATTTTTGTAAAACAAAGAAAACAACTATGTGAACAATCCCACTGGGTTCCAACTCTGCTATTGCCTTTATATCTTCGAGCCTCTCATCACTTCGCTACTTGGTTGAAGGTAGATCAAACTGATTGGTGTCGTCCGAGCTTGATAGTCGATACTGAAGTATGGTTGCAAGATGATCCAATGAGACATAGTGTTACGCTTTAATCCCTAATTTTTTCCTAGACCGCCCTTTCGGGTTTTCAGTCCACCGGGATACCCTTTTTTGCCCAAGCCGCCTTTTCAGGTTTTCGACTTGCCGGGTGTACAATTTTTTTTTCATTTTCATCCCTTATTTTTGCCCGAACCCTTTTGGTTCTTCGGGAAGCCCTTATTTTTTCCTAGGCCAGTCAACCTAGCGGGTCTTTGATTATGCATAGTATTTTTTCACTATGTCTGCATTAACGGGGTGAGGAAGGTCGTCACCATCCATGGTGGTTAGAATCATAGCTCCTCCCGAGAAAATGTTCTTAACCACAAATGGCCCTTCATACGTAGGGGTCCATTTTCCCTTGAGATCACCTTGTGGCAGTATGATGCGTTTGATCACTAGACAAATAGCAGTAAGTCTCTTTTCATCGATCAAGTTCATCTGATCAAACCGGGTCTAGATCTAGCTGTTCTCGCTCAAACCTGCATCCTTCATAATCCGAAGAGAGGGTATCTGGACCTCAATGGGTAAGACTGCTTCCGTGCCATACACCAAAGAGTAGGGTGTTGCCCCTGTTGAAGTTCGCGTTGAGGTTCGGTACCCATGAAGAGCAAATGGTAACATCTTGTGCCAATCTTTGTATGTCACCGTCATCTTCTGCACAATCTTCTTGATATTCTTATTAGCCGCTTCAACAGCCCCATTCATCTTTGGCCGGTAAGTAGAAGAGTTGTGATGTTGTATCTTGAACTGCTTGTAGAGCTCGGTGATCATTGTATTGTTGATATTTGTACCATTGTCAGTGATGATCCTCTCTGGTACACCATATCGACAAATCAAATTATGCTGAATAAATCGCGCCACGACGCTCTTAGTTACTGTAGAAAATGAAGCTGCTTCAACCCAGTTTGTAAGGTAATCAATAGCCACCAGAATGAAACAATGCCCATTAGATGTAGTTAGTCTGATCTCACCAATCATATCGATGCCCCACATTGCGAAGGGCCAAGGAGCTGTCAAGACAATCGGAGGAACTGGAGGTACATGCACCTTATCAGCATAGACTTGGCACTTGTGACAGGTTCGAGAATGCTGATAGCAGTCAGCTTCCATAGTGGACCAGTAATATCCTGCCCGTAGGATTTTCTTTGCCATGGTATGTCCACTGGAATGAGTTCCGAAAATGCCTTCATGTAACTCTGCCATGATTCTTTCTGCCTCGTTCTTATCCACACATCGCAGTAAGGTTGAATCATGATTACGCTTGTAAAGGACACCATTGCTGATGAAAAACTTCGCCGTGAACCTCCTCAGAAACTTCTTGTCATTAACAGATGCACCCTCGAGGTATTCTTGAGTCTCAAGATACCTCTTTACCTCGTGGAACCAGGGTTTATCTGCTACCTCTTCAGTCTCAATGTCACAGCAATGTGCGGGTTTGTCCAACCTCTCAATGGTAATCTGGGGAGCCTCATTGTCCCACCTGACCTTGAACATAGAAGACATGGTAGCTAGAGCGTCTGCTAACTGATTCTCCTCTCTCGGGAAGTGGTCAAAGGTTATCTCCTCAAAATGTGGGAGCAACGTCAATACATACTCTTTGTAAGGAATAAGATTTGGGTGCTTCGTATCCCACTCGCCTTTGATCTGACTGATCACTAGAGCGGAATCTCCAAATACACTCAAGAACTTAATCCTTAGGTCAATAGCCGCTCGAAGGCCCATGATGCATGCTTCATACTCCGCCATATTATTGGTGCAGTTAAAACATAATCGGGCGATGAATGGAGTATGATAGCCTTCAAGAGATATGATCACGGCGCCAATGCCATTACCCAACACGTTTGAAGCTCCATCAAAATACATAGACCATCGGGATCCTTCCTCAGGTCCTTCATCCGGTTCAGGCTTTTCACAGTCAGTCACCAACATGATGCTCTCATCCGGAAACTTGAAATTCATAGACTGGTAGTCATCCACGGCCCGATGTCCCAAATGATCTTCCAACACACTTCCCTTGATTACCATTTGGGTTGTGTATTGGATGTCATACTCAGTTAAGATCATCTGCCATCTTGCTATTCTTCCGAACAAGGCAGGCTTTTCGAAGATATACTTGATTGGGTCCATCTTTGATATCAATAGAGTAGTGTGAGTCAGCATATACTGTCTCAGCCAGCGAGCAGCCCATGCCAAAGCGCAACAAGTTTTCTCAAGCAATGAGTATCGGGTCTCACAGTCGGTAAAATTTTTGCTAAGGTAGTAAATAGCATGCTCTTTTTGGACAGACTCGTCATGCTGCCCCAGCACGCACCCCATTGAATTGTCCAGTACAGTCAAGTATAAGATCAAAGGTCTTCCTTCAACTGGAGGCATCAGAATAGAGGGCTCTTGGAGATATTCCTTGATCCTTTCGAAAGCGGCCTGAATTTCATCATTTCATCTTACCACTTGATCTTTCTTCAACAGCTTAAAGATTGGCTCACAAGTAGCAGTCAGGTGTGAAATGAATCGGGCAATGTAGTTCAGACGTCCTAAAAATCCTCTGACTTCCTTTTCCGTTCGGGGAGCTGGCATTTCCTGTATAGCCTTTACCTTGTCCGGATCCACTTGAATACCTTTATCACTAACAACGAAACCTAACAGCTTACCAGACTTACCCCGAAGGTGCACTTGTTCGGGTTTAACCTCAGCCTGTACATCTTCAACCTGTAGAATAGTTTCTAGAGATGGTCAAGATGTTCTTCTTCAGTCTGGGATCTTGCGATCATGTCATCAACGTACACCTCAATCTCATGGTGAATCATGTTGTGGAACAAAGCGACCATGACGTGCTGATACGTTGTCCCAGCATTCTTCAATCCGATTGATATAACTTTGTAGCAAAAGGTACCCCACTGTGTAACGAACGTTGTATTTTCCATGTCTTCGGGAGCCATCTTAATCTGATTGTAACCAGAAAAACCATCCATAAAGGAGAAGATCTTATGCTGCGCGGTGTTGTCGACCAGAACGTCGATGTGAGGGAGTGGGAAATCATCCTTGGGGCTTGCCCTATTCAGATCCCTATAGTCCACACACATTCGTACCTTACCATCTTTCTTCGGCACGGGGACCACGTTGGCAACCCACTGCGGGTAAGAAGTAACTGCTAGAAAATCGGCATCAAACTGTTTCATGACCTCAACTTTGATTTTCTCAAACATCTCTGTGCGCATTCGGCGAACTTTATGCTTCTCTGGAGCACCGTCTTCTTTGGTTGGCAGGCGGTGCACCACAATGTCTATATCCAACCTAGGCATATCTTCATAAGACCAAGCGAAGATCTCAACATAGTCACGCAACATCTGTATCAACTGTTGCTTGACACTAGGCTCCAGATTCGCACCGATCTTGACCTCTTTCTTGTCTCCTTCTGTACCCAAATTTACTGATTCCACTGGCTCTTCATGGGGCTGTATGGCCCTCTCTTCCTGTAGTAACAGTCTAGCAAGTTCCCCAAGCACTTCACAATCATCCTCATCTTCGTCCTCGGCTTGGTTGATCAGATTTTCGAAGTCATAAATGGCAGTAGCAGAGTCGTTATCAATGGGATCCAGAGTGGATGTGGATATGCATTATGATATGTGAGTGTGTGTAAGACAATAGCTGCTTTGATAAGGTGTAAGATAGAAAAGAAAAACAAGGAGCACAAAATTTGTAATGCAAGAAAACGTCCAATGCTTTATTGATGATATATGAAAATGACACATAGTAAACCCTCACAAACAAAGCCAAGGTGCCTCGGGCAAGGCACCGGGCCGTAAAGTTTCAAATTGTCTGCTACAAATCTTTAAAACAAAAGTTTATTACTGTGTAATAAAAGAAACGGGCACGAAGTCCTTCGCCATCCAATTGTTCAATCCACCATTGGTAGTCGGGTAAATCCAGCTTTTGAACTCTGATTCTTCTTCGTCGTCTTCAATTGCATTCACTCCCAGATTACTGATGCGTAGAGGAGGTCTTCCAATCCGCGCACACCGAACATCCCTTTGAGCCTCTACAGTAAAGCCCAAACCAAACTTGTCAATTTTGTGTGCAAAGTCAAGGAGTTGACCCCAATTTGCACACCCACCTTTTTCAATAACAGCCTTGGCATCCTTGAGGGAAGCCATCTTCATTGGAGGTTCTTCAACAACAACTTCAGTCGACGCTAGAGTCTGGGGAACCTCTTCAAAGTTCTGACACGGGGTTTCGATGAACTCTCCATCCATATCCACATACCGAAAAGAGTTAATAGGACTCACCATGTACTCCTCTTCTCCTCGTACTGTAACTATCTTCCCCTTCACTAGATATTTCAACATCTGATGGAGCGTAGAAGTCACTGCCCCAGCCTTATGAATCCACGGGAGACCCAGCAAACAAGAATAAGATGGTCGGATGTCTATCACATAGAACATAGATGCAAAAATCTGAGAGCCAACTTTAACCGGGACGTCCACCTCCCCTTTCACCATCCTTTTGGACCCGTCAAAGGCCCTAACCACAATATTACTCAGCTTCAGAACCAAACCTTCACAATCCAGTCGGTCTAATGCTTTCTTGGGTAAAACGTTCAATGAGGACCCAATATCCACCAATACGTGGGCCAGTGTAGTGCCCCTGCACTCGATCGAAACATGCAGAGCGTCATTGTGATTCCTTCCTTTAGCAGTCAGATCTGCGTCGGAGAAACCCGACCCGTTGTCAGCGGTTAAACTAGCTACACAGTCTTTGAATTGATCAATAGATGTTTCCTGCGGTACATGCGCAGTTTTAAGGAAAGCAATTAAAGCCTTTGCATGGGCTTCTGAACACAACAATAAGGATAACATGGAGATCTTCGACGGGGTCTGCCCCAGCTGTTCGACTACGTTGTAGTCGCTCTTCTTGATAATCTTCAGAATTTCCTTTATCTCCTGTCTAGAGGTTTCTACAACAATCTTCTTAGGTGCTTCCGTCTGGGCAGGCTCACCTATGACTTATTTTCCCCGAGTGTCAGATGGCTCAGCGACAAGGGTGATAATTGGAATATGAATCGGGGAAGTAGCTGATGTACTGACAGGTGGAATGGCAATATGATTTTGAACAGTCTGAGGGGAAATCTCAGGAGAGAAGAGTCTTCCACTTCAGGTGACCTTGCTAGCCCCGACAATATTGCTGACATCAGCATCAGCTTCTCCAACCTTCAAATCTTGTTTAATCCCATGATAATACACATCGGCCCCATAATGCCACGGGACAGCCTTATCCGAAGTGTATGGGATAGGACCAGGAATAGTAATGACTAATGGAGCAACTCTTAGAATGGATGTAATCCTAACAGGCTTTCTCGAGGAAGCCTTGGAAGGATTGACGGAAATGGTTATGATGTAAACATCTTCAACATGAATCAATGGAACCAAAGTTTTCTCGAACAGGATCTCTTTGTTATCCATCAGGCATTGAACACCTGATTTCAATAAATGGCAACTAGCAGGCAGGATTGAACATAGGTGGCAACCTTCGCCACAACCCGAAAATAAACCGGCCGATAATAGATTCTTCTTCACTATCATCAAAGGAGTAGAAATGTCTTCTACAGAGGTCACAAATGAATCACCATCCACAACATTTAATCCATGCTTGGGAATAGGAGCAGTCATGACGTTGGGCTTTTCCGGTGCGTCAAACTCAATTTATTTAGCTTCAATAAAATCTTGCACCTTATTCCTCAAGGCCCAACAATTGTTTGTATCATGCCCTGGACTATCAGAGTGATAGGTACAGTGGGCGTTCAAATTATACAGTGGAGATGTGGTGTTGGGATTCTTCGGGGCTTCCCTCAGAGTTATCAGGTTGGTTTTTAACAATTGTGGTAGAATTTGAGATAAGGTCATACTGAGCCGAGTATACTGTCTTTGCGGTCTCTCTACTCTTTGTCGATTGTTGCATTGTGGGGCAACTGTGGGCCTTGATATTACTACCGCATTAACTGCTTGGCGTCATTCAGGTCGGTTTTGGCTCCTCGAGCTGTAAACTGCACTAGCTTCTTTCCTGAAAGGCTTCTTTTCTGTACTTGATGAAGCACCTTTCTGTATCTTTCCACTTCTGATACCAGCTTCTACCCTCTCCCCAGTCAAAATCAATTCAGTAAA
Organism: Vicia faba; assembly: GCA_948472305.1. Taxonomy (NCBI): domain Eukaryota; kingdom Viridiplantae; phylum Streptophyta; class Magnoliopsida; order Fabales; family Fabaceae; genus Vicia; species Vicia faba. The sequence continues at coordinate 1,514,116,623 of OX451737.1, read as the reverse complement.
CCCAGATGATGAACTACCGATCAAATGATTGAAAAACGGGCCAGACAAAGTCCCAAGAAACATATTCACCAACTCCCTATCAGACAAAGGGGGTTGGTCTATCCCAGCCATATCTCTCCACTTCTGAGCATAGTCCTTAAAGCCTTCGCCTGAACCCATAGAAATACCCTGAAGCTGAGTACGCCTGGGAGCAAGGTCGGCGTTATACTGGTATTGATTGTAAAAAGCAGCAGCAAGGTCCTCCCAATTGAGGACATTAGCTCCTTCCAATTGATAAAACCATTCAAGCTGAGTCCCTGACAGACTATCTTGAAAGAAATGAACCCACGGGTTTCTATCAACAGTGTAGGGTTGGATTTTTCTGACATACGAGCGGAGGTGTAGCTTTAGACAAGATACTCCATCGTACTTAGCAAAAACAGGAGCTTTGAATTTGTGAGGGATCACCACCCCAGATGCCAGTCCCAGATCTCCAAAGTCCAAACCAGGTATCTTCTGAATCTCCATTGCACTCAGAGGGTCTTCGAGTTGCTTGTACCTATCCTCAGCAGGAGGATATTGTTCTTCATCAAAATTAGTGTCATTATCAGAGACTACAGGACTAGGACCCTTATCTTCCTCTTGATTCTCTCCTCCTTTAGATGAATGAGACAAATCAGCTTCCTGTCGCAACCTATTCCCAAATTTGTGACCCATATTCAGAAGGACCACCTTCTTCTTCTTCTTTTTCTTTTCCTTCATGATGAGAGTCTTCAAATCTTCCTGCCCTTTAGCCAAGTTCAGGAACATCTCTTTGAATTGAGCATTCTGTACTTGAAGAGCCTTGATGGCTTGATCGATAGGTATTTCAGAAGACATTCTGTGCTGAAATAAACAGCGAAGAAGATGAGAAACCTATAATGATACCTGTAATGAGGTGCCTAATAATGGAATGCGTATGAAATGATTTCAAAGAATTTGGGAGATTTAAATTTTCAAACCAAGGAATAAACAAACTTTATTAGATTCAAACTTGTTAAAATGTTTAACAATGCCTTTAAGGCGTTACAAAAGAAATAGACTGAAAACAAATCTAAACTAGAAAAACAACAAAATCAGAAATTCCATGGACGCTTTCCCTTCGTGCTGACATAGTCATTGATCATCCTCTCATTATCAAGTTCCCTCGTGAGCTTCAAGATCTTCCTCTCTTGCTCATGATACTTCTCCATGTAGGTATCCCTTTCCTCCTTCAGTTGGATCCAGGATCTCTTTAATGCCCCAAGATCAGTAGGCATGTAAGGATAAAGGACTGTATAAGGAACACCTTCTTCATTAGTATGCTCCATAATCACTGGTAACACAGCTTCATAAGGCATCCCAAGCTTCTGAGCCCGAGCTCGAACCCACTGGAGATAAGGTTGCATAGGGAGAGAATTCTTTGGTCCTAGCTCGTGAGGGTCATCCCTGTTCACCATGCTCGAGGCTCGTATAAACCTTCGGCGACGCTTTTTAACGTCTTCCTTATAGTCAAAGATGATATCTGTAAGAAGTAGCTCATGAGGACCGTCTCTCCGAGCGCGACCAAACTGTTATAAAGCCAAACAAGTACTGTAGGTTATTCCCCCTCTAATTCCAAGCAACGGGACATTAGGGTATTCCCCACATCGATCAATGATAGCAACACCTTCGATATCCTTAGAAATCCAAAGAATGTTTGTATGAGCAAGGGACATTATCCTGTAAGACCATCCTAAACCTTCCTCATTCTTCAACACGGACTTGGGGAGGTGCGAAATAAACCACCTCGCCAACAGCAGCACACAACATATAAGGGTCCCTCTTCTACGCGCCGTACGGGTATAGAGGGCATGAAAGATATCACCCAAGAGGGTAGGCACAGGATTGCGAGACAAGAAGATCTTAACTGCATTCACATCTATGAAGGAATCTGGATTCAGGAAAAGAACCAAACCGTAGATAAGGAGAGCCAAGATGTCCTCAAAAGCTTGAATATCTAAACTGTCCCAGAATAGTTGAGCTTGATCCATTAGAAACTTGGCTAAGAAACTTTTAACCCCGCTTCGTGTCTCCTAATTAGACACTACATCAGCCTTTTTCAAGTGTAAAGTTGAAGCAATGTCTTCTGGCCTAGGAGTCTCTTCCAAACCGGTGAAGGGCATCTTCTCGAGGATGGATATACCTAATAGATGAGAAAACTCTTCCAAAGTGGGAACTAGCTGATAATCCAGGAAGGTGAAGCAATGATGCACTGGATCGAAGAACTGGAATAACAAACTTATCATTTTCTCATCAAACCTGGAGGTAACCAAACTAAGAAGCTGACCATGTCTTCTAATGAATGAAGAAGTATCAGAAACTCTCGAGACCAAATCTTTGAGTTGAGCAGGTATTTGCACAATGTTAACTCGGATGGTGTTTCTGCGCAAGGAAGCCATAATATGAAAAATAGAACAAAGATAAATCTCCTTGGTCTTTGAAATGGTTAGTCTAATGAAGTATGCATGTTATGTTATGATGCATGATGCCATGATAAAACACACAACAGGTATAGCAGATAGCAGACATGGTAAAGGCAAACAAGTCACACAATAGCCCTTAAATTTCAGGCTTGCATGGGGTTTAGGTATTACCCTCTTGAAGTTCAGTTGGTTTCAACCTGTCCTAATAATAGTAACCGAGTTCTAGAGGTTCTCAATATCACTGACCATCCTCCATCGGTCATGTTTTCAGCTCACGCAATCTTTTCTTACAGCCGGAACTATCTCGAGAGTATGGTCTCAATGAGTGTAGCATCGAGTATCAACCAGTTCTCATCTTTACACCGAGACCGGCTATCTCACTACTTCCTATGGCCAAGTTGGTCAATTATAGGTTCTAAGGTCAGTTGATGCTTAATGACCCATATAGCAGCCCCGTATTCTCCTAGTTTCTCCACAAGGGATACCGGTACCAAGCAATGTGCCATATCAACGTAGCTACCACTTCAACCGTATCGGTCTATACTGTACAGTTCCCTCACAGTTTATTGCCACTTACTTAAAAGGTGTCCCCAGATCTGGGTTAGGATCTATAGTAACTCCCGATACAAAGCCCAAAAAAATAAAGCAATCAAATAAAACAAAAGAAGCAATTTATGATAAACTAATCCTAAGGTATACCCCACTTATTAAGTCCCTAGCAAAGTCGCCAGTTCTGTGATATGGGAGCCAGAACCGGACTATTTTAGGAAAATGCTGGTTTGCGTTTTGCGTTTGTGTTTGCAAAATGTCGCGGTAAGCAAGAGTCACTACCGACTTTTATTTTATCCAACTGGAAAGTAAAAAAGCACAAAAAAATTCCTTTTTCGAGATTTTGAGTACGGGGGGTAGATTATAGAAAGGGAAGGTATTATCACCCTTTCTATCCGTGGTTTTCCACGGGCTCTTAGGCACTTGCTCATCATTTTCAAAATTGCTCGTGTGTGTCTGATTTGAAAAAGTTTTTTTGTTTTACTTTGATTTAACCTTTGCTTCTGTCTTCAAGAGTGTTACGAAGTTGTTTTGAAAACTTTGTTTGAAAAGAGTGTAAGTGTGAAAAAGTTTGTTTGTTTGAGCAAGTACTTAAGAACTAATCTACCTACTCGAAAAAAAGAGAATGTTTCTGTTCTTGTTTCCTTTAGACAGTACTATCCCACTATTAGTGAGTAGGTAGCACCTTCGTTGGAGTTTTAAGGGTCAATTCGAAAGGGATGTACGATCACTAAAGCAATGCTAGGACGTCTTAGTAATAATCCTAATGTCTTGAGATCAATATTCGAGGCAACAATATCCGAGGAAACCATTCCGAGGCAACTTTTCCGAACGAGACTTTGATCTTTGTTTAGACAAGAGAGCAACTACTAAAATATCCTATACCTAATGACCGTTTACCGAAGGCAACCCAAGTGAGAGTATACCCTAGGAGTGCGCATGTGCGAGTGATTCAATTTCAAATTATTATCTTTGCACATTTAGGGTTTGCTAACCGTTTTAAAGTTAATCATACATTCTTATCATGCAACCCTAATACCATACATCTAACAGTTTAATATTTTGCGGAAATTAAAGCTACGCTATTACAAGGCTTTGGGTATTAATTTACATAGCCAAAAACAACCCGTAAGAAAAATGATAAATGAACGCAAAAGTTCTAATTAAGCTATTATATCCCATGAGTAATTACATCGATATGGTAAAAATAATTAAGCGTGCGACTAAAATAGAACGCAAGGAAATTAGGGTTTTGACCCCGTCTAACCTAATAAAAAGAAAAAAAAAATTATTTTTGTTGTTTTTGATTATTTTAAGAAAATAAGGGTTTGAAATTAAATATGCACAAACTTAATTGCTAATCAAATTAAATTAAAGAAAATAGTTTATAAGACCTATTTTTGTATTTTTGGAATTTTTTAAGAAAAAAGAAAATAAGAATCAAATTAGAAACAAAAAACCCTAATTGTTCTAATTGATTTTAATTTATTTATAAAAAGAATTAAAGTTACCTAATAAATTAAATTAACCAATTAAATTAATTTTTTGATAAAAATAAACTAAAATCTAATTTGATGGAAAAATTATTTTTATGATTTTTAAAGGAAAAAAAGAATTAATTTTGTTGTTAGTAAGATAAACAAATAAAATAAAGAAAATATAAAAGAATAAAAGAAAAAGTGGCCTGGTATCAGCGGCTCTGATCAGAGGATGATGATCCAGAAGATGATGGTCCAGAGGATGGTGATACTGGACCTGCTCCTGGCTAGGGGATCCAGCAGATTATGACCATCAGAAGATGAGGTGCGTTGGATCTGGCTGGGACTGATGGATCCAGAAGACGATGCCCAGGGGATGCTTGATCTGGTCTTGGTTGGTGAAATCAGAAGATAACCCCCAGCAGATATAGGCGCTGGATCTGGTGAAAACAAAAAAAAATGCCAGAGGGTCACGCCTGGGATCGAACCCAGAATCATGAATTTCCGACTTCCTCCTTTTGAACAACTGTGTTGGGTGTTAGCTTATTGACATACAGAAACAAACAACAAATCAGAGCCATAGGTCTCAGGCCAGAATAAACGCGCCAGAATTTAAATTGGCCAGTAAAGTGATGACACGCTTCGTCTTCTTCCCTGGATCCGTCGTTTAAAACTCATAACTTTTACCTACGGATATGGCGTTGTAGCTGTAACCCTGTACACCTCAGAAATCACATACAAGCCATATAAATAAAATTCAAAACCATGGATCAGCTGGGTTTGACCCGCTGATCACAATGACCTCTTCCATTTAGGCCAATTTCACCTGCATGAGAAAACCCCAAAACGAACCAAGAAAACCTAACAATGGCATACCTCTGTATTATTATCAAAAATGTAATTAATCATTATCAACAGTTTGCAAATGTTTCAATGAGCAAGAATATATAAGTAATTCATGCTAAAAATGCCAGAATCATGATATTAGATTTCAAGAAAATGCCAAGGTCGTGAGATACTTACAGTGAGTTTTTGGACACGAAATTGCTTGCTAAGGATTGGGACGGATTCCTTGAATGTCCAGCAAGTGACGGGAATGCTTAGAACGGCTTGACAACGCCTGGAAGTATGAAAACAAATCACTACTTTTCTTGAATTTTCTAAGTCTTTTCCTCATCCTTTCACTCCTCTCCAACCTTGTTGTTTCTGGATGCAATTGTTCACTATATACCAAGGGATGAATTAGGTTTACAAATATGATCTCAATCTTTGCCAATTATGATTTGTGATCTTGATTTGATTTCCATAAAATTCCTTCCAAAATAGGCCAAAATCAATCTTTTTGTGCCCACCTATGCCTTGCACGAATTGATTCACTTGCTAGCTGTATATGGGTCATGAAATATGCACAAGATCTTGAGGTTTCAATGATTTGGATTTTGTCATGATTTGTTTTGATTTAAATTGATTTAATTGTAATAAATATCAAAATAAATAGAAAAAATAAGATAAAGACAAATGGGAAGAGCTAGGGCTCGTGGACCATGCTACCAACTCAAAACAAGTGCAATAAGTTAGGCCCATTTAGCAAAAATTGCATTTTGAGGCACTTTTGACTTTTGGCAATTTTGCAAAAAAAGGTCAACTTCACCAATGCATAACTTCCTCAATTTTGACTCTTTGAAGGTGTTCTTGGACTTTTTAGAAATCTTTAGATGCCTTCTAAGCAACCCTTTTGGTCTCATATAAATTTGGTATTCCATGTTCATGTATGAAGCTTTGACAAAAAATGTGTTTTTGTTGACTTTTCAAAGTGACCTATAATGTCCAAATTCATAACTTCTTGTGATTGCATATTTTGAACTTGGGAGATGAAGATGGATTGTAGGGAATTGCATCCTCTTCAAAATGAGCTTTGTATGGGTCATTTCTCATAAAGTATGAGAAATTTATGCTTGGTCAAAGTTGAGTTGGCTTTTCCTGCAAAACCCTAATTTAGCAACTTTTGGGTTTTGATGCATTGTGAGAAATTCTTGAGGAATCATGATCAACCCTTGATAAAATGATGAATGATACTTCAAAATGAGGATGTTAACCAAAAATCTTGAAGTTTGACTGTATGTAGGCCACAATTGACTTTTGCCCTAACACAATCGATTTTCAGGCCTTTGAGCAATTGACTGAGCAAACTTCCTCTGCAAGGCTTGAAACTTGACATGGATGACCTTGAGAACATATTAGGACAATGGTGAGCATTTGGGATCCCTTTGACTCAAGTATCTTGATGCAACATGAAACCCTAATTTGAGGTAGACTGCCTTAGGAGAGAGCTTGTCTGGTCAACCTTTGGACTTCCTTGAGCAACTTGAGGATCTTTCTTGAAATGTTTTGAGAAATATGAGAGGGAAAATTTTGGGGTACAACAACTGCCCCTGTTCAATCTTCTTAAACCTGAAGATTTAGATTGGCTTGTCTGCCTTTCGTGATCTGAGGGTTGAAGATGATTGAACAATAGAGTGCCTAGAAATTTACACTCACATGAAGTAGTATTTGTCTTGTGATGTCGGGAATGGGCTTACAGATGCCATTTGGAAATTGATGACGAGAGATGGGCTTAAATATGTCATCAGAAGAAGTGTCGATCGCCTAAGAGATTCCTTAGTGAGAGCTTGTATACCTATTGTTGAGGAGGATTCTGCTGGGGAATGCTAGTCTTTGTCTTGAGGAAAAATAGAATTTTAGGAGCTTCGGTCGTCCGTTATTCTATTTGGGGAATAGTCTCTTGGTCGAGGAGGTGAAATGTAACTAATATCTCATCATGATCCAGGCTTCATAGTGATAAGACCGACTGTTATCTGGTCGTAATCCAGACTTTACAGTGACTTATTGGGGAGACGAGATTAAACTTGCTATCTGGTCGTAATCCAGGCTTTGCAATTTCTCAATTCTTATCTGGTCGTAATCCAGGCTTCAGAAGGAATTCAGTTGTTATCCGGTCGTATTCGGGCTTTAACTTGAATCTAGAGCACACTAATATTCGGTCGACTTCGGGCTTCTTAGTAATTGTCCATGTAAAACTGCTATTTGGTCGAAATCCAAGCTTCATAGTGTCTTATACTGTTATCTAGTCGTAATCTAGGCTTTAATCCTTTTATCGTTATCTGGTCGTAATCCAGGCTTCACGATGTCTCATACCATTATTTGGTCGAATCCAGTCTTCATGGTGTCTTGTACTGTTATCTGGTCGAATCCAGTCTTCATAATACCTTACTTCTTTCTGGTCAAAATCCAGGCTTTAGAAGAAAATCAAGTGGTTATCCAGTCGCATCCGGGCTTCCATTTGATTTTAAGGCCTTACTAATATCTGGTCGAATCTGAGCTTCGTAGTAATTGGCCAGGTAAACTGCTATTTGGTCGAAATCCAAGCTTCACAGTGTCCCTCACTGTTATCTGGTCGTAATCCAGACTTCAGTGTCTTTTTACCGCTGTCTGGTCGTAATTCAGGTTTCACGATGCACTATACCGCTATCTGGTCGTAATCCAGGCTTCACGATGTATTATACCATTATCCGGTCGAATCCAGGCTTCATGGTGTTCGGAGAAATCAAGATACTATCCGGTCGAACCCGGGCTTCATAACTTGTATTAAAGATATACCACTATCTGGTCGTAATCCAGACTTCGTAGTACTCTTGGCTGCTATCTGGTCGTAATCCAGGCTTCACAATGTCTTCTACCATTATCCGGTCGTAATCCAGGCTTCATGGTGTTCGGGGAAATCAAGATATTATTCGGTCGAATCCGGGCTTCATAACTTGCATGGAAGATATACCATTATCTGGTCGTAATCCAGGCTTCGTAGTATCCTTGGCTGCTATCTGGTTGTAATCCAGGCTTCACAATGTCTTCTACCATTATCTGGTCGTAATCCAGGCTTCATGGTGTTCGGGGAAATCAAGATATTATTCGGTCGAATCTGGGCTTCATAACTTGCATGAAAGATATACCACTATCTGGTCGTAATCCAGGCTTCATAGTATCCTTGGCTGCTATCTAGTCGTAATCCAGGCTTCACAACGTCTTCTACCATTATCTGGTCGTAATTCAGACTTCATGGTACTTGTTGAGCTGCTATTCGGTCGTAATCCGGGCTTCATGGCTTGTGTTTATAATATACCACTATCTTGTCGTAATCCAGGCTTCATGGTACTTGCTGAGCTGCTATCCAGTCGTAATCCGGGCTTCACGGCTTGCTGGGGATTAAACTATTATCCGGCCGAATACGGGCTTTATAGCTTGCTTTTAAGAGATACCACTATCTGGTCGTAATCCAGGCTTCGCGATATTCTGATCTTGTTATCCGGTCGTTCTCTGGGCTTCACAATATGATGGAGTAATCAAGATATTATTCGGTCAGATCCGGGCTTCATAGCTTGGACTTGGTGAGAATTTGATTGCATCTCTCCTGAAAGGTAAATGTTAGCTGTATGTAATGCATGATATGTATCAGGAAATGATGTTCTCAAAATAAATGAGATTATGTTGTATGATGCATATATGCACGTGTCATGATGTATGGAAATGTGATGTTTTTATGATGTTCTCTAGTTGGGGAAAATAAATCTCGGACTGCTGCTGGAGAGTAAAAAGAGTTTCGCTCGCTGGGGATAACGAACAAAGATGATTGGGAGAACAATCCTGCTGGAGAATACATTGGTGAAAGAATGACTCTGTGGGGAAAAGATGCTCTGTCAGGAGATCTGTTGACTTGGAGAAATAACCTTGGCTATGGATGAATTACCGTTGCTGGTGATGATGAACTCTATCGGGGATAAAGTTTCTGTTTTGAGGAAGAAATAAACTCCACTGGGGATGGTCTTCCATTGTTGGTGAAAGATGAACTCTGCTTGGGGAGAATCCTTCCGACTCATTCGCGATTGCGAACCTCAGTTGGGGAGAATTAACACCACTGTCCTTTTCTTACTCTGCGGGGAGTGTACATATTTTTAGTCATTTTCTTCAGCTGGGTCTATCCCTGTACCTGGTGAATAGAGTAACTGTAAGGTCTGGACATTTCTTATTTGCCCCTGTTTCTAATATTACGAGTAATCGTCTTTTGTTTCGCATGTAAATATTTATGAGCAATAATTATTGTCAAATGCATATATCAAAATGAACCATTGGACGTTCTTGCAAAACAAAACAAAAAAGAGAAAAACAATTTGAAATTTCTTTATGAAAATGAATTGTATTAATTTTGAAGTTGGCCTGTAAATAGGCGTTTTTGTACAAGAGGCTGACGTCCTAGTAAGAGAACGCCGCCGAAAGATAGAATTATACAATTTGAACAAACAAAGAAAAACAGCTATGTGAACAATCCCACTAGGTTCCAACTCTGCTATTGCCTTTATATCTTCGAGCGTCTCATCACTTTGCTACTTGGTTGAAGGTAGATCAGATTGATTGGCGTCGTCCGAGCTTGATAGTCGATACCGAAGTCTGGTTGCAAGATGATCCAATGAGACATAGTGTTACGCTTTGATCCCTAACTTTTGCCTGGACCGCCCTTTCGGGTTTTCAGTCCACCGGGATACCCTTTTTTGCCCAAGCCGCCTTTTTCAGGTTTTCGACTTGCCGGGTATACAACTTTTTTCATTTTCATCCCTTATTTTTGCCCGAACCCTTTTGGTTTGCCGGGAAGCCCTTATTTTTGCCTAGGCCAGTCAACCTAGCGGGTCTTTGATTAGGCGTGGTATTTTTTCACTATGTCTGCATTGACGGGGTGAGGAAGGTCATCACCATCCATTGTTGTTAGAATCATAGCTCCTCCCGAGAAAATGTTCTTAACCACAAATGGCCCTTCGTACGTAGGGGTCTATTTGCCCCTAGGATCACCTTGCGTTAGTATGATACATTTGATCACCATATCTTTGACTTGATACTCTTGTCGTCTAACTTTCTTGTTAAATGCCTTGATCATTCTCTTTTGATACGTCTAACCATGACAAATAGCAGTAAGTCTCTTTTCGTCAATTAGATTCAGCTGATCAAGTCGGGTCTGGATCCAGTCGTCTTCGCTCAGACCTGCATCCTTCATAATCCGAAGAGAGGGTATCTAGACCTTAATAGGTAAGACTACCTCCATGCCATACACCAAAGAGTAGGGTGTTGCCCCGGTTGACGTCCGCGCTGAGGCACGGTACCCATGAAGAGCAAATGGTAACATCTCATGCTAGTCTTTGTATGTCACCGTCATCTTCTGCACAATCTTCTTGATGTTCTTATTAGCCGCTTCAATAACCCCATTCATCTTCGGCCGGTAGGGAGAAGAGTTGTGATACTGTATCTTGAACTGCTTACAGAGCTCGGTAATCATTGTATTGTTGAGATTTGTACCATTATCTGTAATGATCCTCTCTGGTACACCGTATTGATAGATCAAATTATGTCGGATGAACCGCGCCACAACGTTCTTGGTTACTATAGCAAAGGAAGCTTCCTCAACCCACTTCGTGAAATAATCAATAGCTACCAGAATGAACCGATGTCCGTTAGACGTAGTAAGTCTGATCTCGCCAATCATATCGATGCCCCACATTGAAAAAGGCCCAGGAGCTGTCAAAACATTCAGAGGAGCTAGAGGTACATGCACTTTATCTGCATATATTCGTCACTTATTTTGACCTCTTTCCTGTCTTCCTCTGTACCCAAATTCACTGATTCCACTGGCTCTTCATGGGGCTGTATGGCCCTCTCTTCCTGTAGTAGCAGTCTAGCAAGTTCTCCAGGCACCTCACAATCATTCTCACCTTCGTCCTCGGCTTGGTTGATCAGATTTTCGAAGTCATAATTGGCAGTAGCAGAGTCGTTACCAATGGGGTCCAGAGTGGATGTGGATCTGCATTATGATATGTGAGTGTGTGTAAGATAATAGCTGTTTTGATAAAGTGCAAGATAGAAAAGAAAAACAAGGAGCGCAAAATTTGTAATGTAAGAAAACATCCAATGCTTTATTGATGATATATGAAAATGACAAATAATAAGCCCTCACAAACAAAGCCAAAGTTCCCCGGGCAAGGCACCGAGCCGTAAAGTTTCAAATTTTCTGTTACAAGTCTCAAAACAAAAGTCTATTACTGTGTAATAAAAGAAACAGGCATGAAGTCCTTTGTCGTCCAATTGTTCAAGCCACCGTTGGTATTCGGGTAAATCCAACTATCGATATCTGACTCTTCTTCATCATTATCAATTGCATTCACTCCCGGATTATTGATACGCAGAGGAGGTCTTCCAATTCGCGTGCGCCATACAACCCTTTGAGCTTCTGCAGTAAAACCCAAACCAAACCTGTCAGTCTTGTGTGCAAAGTCAGGGAGTTGGCCCCAATTTGCGCACCCACCTTTTTCAATAACAGCCCTAGCATATTTGAAGGAAGCCATCTTCATTGGATGTTCTTCAACAACAACTTCAGTCGATGCCAGAGTCTGGGGGACCTCTTCAAAGTTCTGGCATGTGGTTTCAATGAACTCCCCATCCATCTCTACATACCGGAAGGAGTTAAGATGACTCACCATGTACTCCTCTTCTCCTTGCACCGTAACAATCTTTCCCCTTACTGGATATTTCAACATCTGGTGGAGCGTAGAGGTCTATGCCCCAGCCTTATGAATCCACGGGCGACCCAACAAACGAGAATAAGATGGCCGGATATCCATCACATAGAACATAGATGCAAAAGTCTGAGAGCCAACTTTAACCGGGATGTTTACCTCCCCGTGCACCATCCTTTTGGATCCGTCAAAGGCCCAAACCATAATATTACTTGGCTTCAGAACCAACCCTTCATAATCCAGCCGATCTAATGCTTTCTTGGGTAAAACATTTAATGAGGACCCAATATCCACCATTACATGGGTCAGATTAGTGCCCCTGCACTCGATCAAAACATGCAGAGCGTCATTGTGATTCCTTCCTTTAGCAGTCAGATCTGCATCGGAGAAACCCAACCCGTTGTCGGTGGACAAACTAGCCACACAGTCTTTGAATTGATCAGCAGATGTTTCCTGCGGCACATGCGTAGTTTTAAGGAAAGCAATTAAAGCATTTGCATGGGCTTCTGAGCACAACAATAAAGACAACATGGAGATCTTTGAAGGGGTTTGCCCCAGCTGCTCGACTATGTTGTAGTCGCTCTTCTTGATAATCTTCAGAATTTCCTCTATCTCCTATCTAGAGGTTTCTACAACAATCTTCTTAGGAGCCTCCGTCTGGGCAGGCTCACCTGTGACCTCTTTGCCCCGAGCGTCAGATGACTCAGCGATAGGGGTGATAATTGGAATATGAATTGGGTCAGTATCTGGTGTACTGGCAGATGGAATGGCAACAGGCTTTTGAACAGTCGGAGGGGAAATCTCAGGAGAGAAGAGTCTTCCGCTTCGGGTGACCTTGCTAGCCCCGACAATATTGTTGACATCAGTATCAGATTCTTCAACCTTCAAGTCTTGTTTGATCCCATGATAATACACATCGGCCCCATAGTGCCACGGGACAGCCTTATCCGAAGTGTAAGGGATAGGACCAGGAATAGTAATGATCAATGGAGTAACTCTCGGAACAGATGTAATCCTAACAGGCTTTCTCGAGGAAGCCTTGGAAGGATTGGTGGAAATGGTTATTATGGAAACATCTTCAACATGAATCAATGGAATCGAAGTCTTTTCGAACAAGATCTCTTTGTTATCCATCAAGCGTTGAACACCTGACTTCAATAAATGGCAACCAGCAGGTAGGATGGAACATAGGTGGCAACCTTCGCCACAGCCCGGAAATAAACCGGCTGATAATAGGTTCTTCTTAACTGTCATTAACAGAGTAGAAACATCTTCCATAAAGGTTACAAATGAATCATCGTCCACAACATTCACTCCATGCTTGGGCATAGGAGCAGTCATGACATTAGGCTTTTCCGGAGCGTCAAACTCGATTTCTTTAGCTTCAATCAAATCTTGCACCTTATTCCTCAAGGCCCAACAGTTGTTGGTATCATGACCCGGGCTATCAGAGTGATAGGCACAGCGAGCATTCGGATTATACAGCGGAGAGGTGGTACTGGGATTCTTCGGAGCTTCCCTCAGAGTTACCAGGTTAGTCTTCAATAACTGCGGTAAAATTTGAGATAAGGTCATACTGAGCCGAGTATACTGTCTTTGCGGTCTCTCTACTCTTTGTTGATTGTTGCATTGTAGGGCAACAGTGGGTCTTGATATTACTACCGCATTAACTGCTTGGCAGCGTTCAGGTCGATTTTGGCTCCTTGAGTTGTAAACGGCACTAGATTCCTTCTTGAAAGGCTTCTTTTCTGTACTTGATGAAGCACCTTTTGGTATCTTGCCACTTTTGATACCAGCTTCTACCCTCTCCCCAATCATAATCAATTCAGTGAACCCAGACAATGAACTACCGATCGAATGATTGAAATATGGACCCGACAAAGTCCTAAGAAACATATCCACCATCTTCCTATCAGACATAGGGGATTGGACTCTTCCGGCCAGATCTCTCCACTTCTGAGCATAGTCCTTAAAGCCTTCACCTACACCCATAGACATACCCTGAAGCTGAGTACGCATGGGAGCAAGGTCGGCGTTATACTGGTATTGCTTGTAAAAAGCAGCAGCAAGGTCCTCACAGTTGCGGACATTAGCTCCTTCCAATTGATAAAACCATTGAAGCTGAGTCCCTGACAGACTATCTTGAAATAAATGAACCCACATGTTTCTATCAGAAGTGTAGGGTTGAATTTTCCTGACGTATGAGCGGAGATGGAGTTTTGGACAAGATACTCCATCGTACTTAACAAATACATGAGCTTTAAACTTGTGAGGGATCACCACTCCCGATGCCAGTCCCAAATCTCCGAAGTCCAAACCAGGAACCTTCTGAATCTCCATAGCACTTAAACGATCTTCAAGTTGTTTGTACCTATCCTCAGCAGGAGGGTACTGTTCATTTTCAAAATCAGTGTCATTATCAGAGACCACAGGGCTATGACCCTTTCCTTCCTCTTGATTCTCTCCTCCTCCAGATGAATGAGACAGACAGCTTCCTATCGCAACCTATTCCCAAACCTGTGACCCATATTTAACAGAACCACCTTCTTCTTCTTCTTCTTCTTCTTCTTCTTCTCCTTCAAGATAAGAGTCTTCAAATCTTGTTGTCCTTTGGCCATGTTCAAGAACATCTCCTGGAATTGAGCATTCTGAACTTGAAGAGCTTTGATGGCTTGATCGGTAGGTGTTTCAGAATACATTTTGTGCTGAAATAAACAGCGAAGAAGATAAGAAACCTGTAATGGTACCTGTAATGAGGTGCATGGTAATGGAATGCATATGGAATGATTTCAAAGACTTTGGGAGATTTAAATTTGTAAAACAAAATAAAACACACTTTATTAGATTAAACTTGTAACAATGTTTAACAATGCCTTCAAGGCGTTACAAAAGAAATAAACTAAAAAGCAAATCTAAACTAGAAACAATAAAAGACATCATAAATCCCATGGTCGTTTTCCCTTCGTGCTGACATAATCATTGATTGTCCTTTCATTCTCAAGCTGCCTCGTGAGTTTCAAGATCTTCCTTTCCTGCTCATGATACTTCTCCTTGTAGGTATCCCTTTCTTCCTTTAATTAGATCCAATATCTCTTCAATGCCCTAAGATCAGTAGGCATATAGGGATGGAGGACTGTATAAGGAACACCTTCTTCATTAGTATGCTCTATAATCACCGGCAAAACAGCTTCATAAGGCATTCCTAGCTTTTGAGCACGGGCTCCAGACCTGTTCACCATGCTTCAGACTCGTATAAACCTTCGATGATGTTCATCCACGTCCCCCTTGTAGTCAAAGATGATATCTGTAAGAAGCAGCTCATGAGGACCATCTCTCAGAGCGCGACCAAACTGTCATAGAGCCAAACAAGGATTATAGGTTATTCCCCCTATAATTCCAAGCAACGGGACATTAGGGTATTCCCCACATCGATCAATGACAACCACTCTTTCCATATCCTTAGAACTCCAAAGAATGTCCGTATGAACAAGGGACATGATTCTGTAAGCCCAACCTACACCTTCCTCATTCTTCAATACAGACTTGGGGAGGTGCGAAATAAACCACCTTGCCAGCAGCAGCGTGCAACACATGAGAGTCCCCCTCCTTCGTACAGTGCGGGTATAGAGAGCATGCAAAATATCACCCAGAAGAGTAGGTACTGGATTACGAGACAAGAAGATCTTGACCGTATTCACATCTATGAAGGAATCTGGATTCGGGAAGAGAACCAAGCCGTAGATGAGGAGAGCGAAGATGTCTTCAAATGCTTGAAAATCCAAGTTATCCCAGAACTGTTGAGCTTGATCAATTAGAAACTTGGCCAAGAAACCTTTAACCCTGCTCCGTGTCTCCCAGTTAGATACTACATCTGCCCTTTTTAGATGTAAGGCTGAAGCAATATCCTCAGGTCTAGGAACCTCCTCTAAACCTGTGAAGGGTGTCTGCTCGAGGATAGATATGCCTAGTAAGTCAGAAAACTCCTCCAAAGTAGGAACTAGCTGGTAATCCGGAAAGGTGAAATAATGATGCAACGAATCAAAGAATTGGAACAACACGCTCATCATTTGCTCATCCAACTTTGAAGTGACCAGGATAAGGAGATGACCATGTCTTCTAACAAATGGAGAAGTATCATGAACTTTTGAAAATAACTCTCTGAGCTGAACAGGTATCTGCACGAAGTTAACTCGAATGGTATTTCTGCGTACTGAAGCCATAATCTGCAAAACAGAACAAAGATAAATCCCCTCGGTCTTTGAAATGGTTAGTCTAATGAAATATGCATGCTATGTCATGATGCATGATGTCATGATAAAACACACAACAGGTATGGCATGTAACAAACATGGTAAAGGCACACAAGTCACACAATAGCCCTTAAGTTTAGGCTTGCATGGAGTCTAGGTACTACCCTCTTGAAGTTCAGTTGGTTCAACCTGTCCTAATAATAGTAACCGGGTTCTAGAGGTTCTCAATATCACTGACCATCCTCCATCGGTCATGGTTTCAGCTCACGCAATCTTTTCTTGCGGCCGGAACTATCTCGAGAGTATGGTCTCAATGAGTGTAGTATCGAGTATCAACCAATTCTCAGCTCTATGCCGAGGCCGGCTATCTCACTACTTCCTATGGCCAAGTTGGTCAATTATAGGTTCTAAGGTCAGTTGATGCTTAACAACCCATATAGCAGCCCCGTATTCTCCTTGTTCCTCTACAAGGGATACCTGTACCAACCAATAAGACACATCAACGTAGCTACTGCTTCAACCGTATCGGTCTACGCTGTACAGTTCCCTCACAGTTTATTGCTACTTACCTAACAAGTGTTCCCCAGATCCAGGATAGGATCTATAGTAACTCCGATACAAAGCACACAAAGATAAAGCAATCAAATTAAACAATAGAAGCAATATGATGAACTATTCCTAAGGTATACCCCACTTATTAAATCCCCAGCAGATTCGCCAGTTCTATGATACGGTGGCAGAACCAGAACTGTTTTGGAATGCTGGTTTGTGTTTGCAAAATGTCGCGGTAAGCAAGAGTCTCCATCGACTTTTATTTTATCCAACAAGGAAAGGAAAAAAGCATAGAAAAATTCCTTTTTTCGAGATTTTGAGTACGGGGGGTAGATTATAGAAAGGGAAGGTATTAACACCCTTTCTATCCGTAGTTATCTACGAGATCTTAGGTACTTGCTCATCATTTTCAAAATTGCTTCTTTGTGTTTGTGTGATTTGAAAAGTTTTTGTTTGACTTCGATTTAACCCTTGCTTCTGTCTTCAAGAGTGTTACGAAGTTGTTTTGAAAACTTTGTTTGAAAGGAGTGTAAGTGTGAAAAAGTTTGTTTTGTATTGAGCAAGTACCTATTGGCATCTACCTACTCGAAAAAAGAATTTTTTTATGTTCGTTTCCTTTAGACAATGATATCCTACTATTAGTGAGTAGGTAGCACCATCGTTGGAGTTTTAAGGGTCAATTCGAAAGGGACGTACGATCACTAAAGCAATGTTAGGACGTCTTAGTAGTAACTCTAATGTCTTAAGATCAACATTCGAAGCAACTATATCTGAGGCAACCATTCCTAGGCAACTTTGATCTTTGGACAAGAGAGCGACCACTAAAATATCCTATACTTAATGACTGTTTACCAAAGGCAACCGAAGTGAGAGTATATCCTAGGAGTGCGCATGTGCGAGTGATTCGATTTCAAGTTTATTATCTTTGCACATTTAGGGTTTGCTAACTGTTTTAAAGTTAATCATACATTCTTGTCATGCAACCCTAATATTCATACATCTAACAATTTAATATTTTGCGGAATTTAAAGTACGGAAAATAAGCTACGCTATTATAAGGCTTCGGGTATTTACATAGCCAAAAACAAACCCGTAGAAAAAGAACGATAAATGAAAGTAAAAGTCCTAATTAATCTATTACAACTTGTGAGCAATTACATCAATATGGTAAAAATAATACAATAGAGCGTGCACGATGAGTTAAGAACGAGAGAGAACTAGGGTTTTGACCCCGTCTAACCTAATTGAAAGAAAAATTATTTTTGTTGTTTTTGATTATTTTTAAGAGAAAAAATAATTAGGTTTTTAAATTAAATACAAAATTAATTAGTAATTAAATTAAATAAAAAAAATAATTTTCATGGCCTATTTTTGTATTTTTGTTATTTTTAAGAAAAGAAAATAGCATTTAATTTAGACAAAACCCTAATTTCTAATTGTTTTTAATTTATTTACAAAAGGAATTAAAGTTACCTAAAATTAAATAATCTAATTCAATTAATTTTTGTATAAAAAATAAATATCCTAAATCTAATTGGATGAAAATATTTTTTGTGATTTTTGATAAAAAGAATTATTATTCTTGTGTTAGTAAATATAAATAAGTAAATTAATTAAGAAATATGAAAAGAAAAGGAAATGGGCCTGAGAAAGCAAATTGAGGGAGTGTGGATAGCAATTTTCTGGGCCCGAACAAGTGATCCACGTGGACTTCTTGGATCCCCTGCTGCATGTTGACCAAGGGCTTTGGTGGACCTTCATCTGATGGCCTTTAGATCTGGCCATCTAGAGATCCAAAGGTTAGATCTTGAGGATGCATGGTGATCTTCCTGCCTATACACACGCCTGATCATGGAAAGAAAAATAATGTGAAATAATTGAGGGGACCTGGGATTCGAACCCAGGCCCCAAAGCATTTTCCAAACGCTCCAATGCCAACTGCGCTGCAAGCTTGCTTTGTACATAAAATAATAATAATAGATAATATGCAATAAAAGGGAGTTAGTGGAGACAATAAAAAAAACGCGCCAGAATTTTGAATGGACCAACAGGATGATGCCACGCTGGTCATCCCTGTCCTCGCTCTGTTGGTAAAAGTTAAAAACTTTTACCTACGGACAACGTCCATCACTACATCCCTGGCTTGTTTCAAAATCCTCCATGGGCATGATAAATGAAATTTAATGCCATGAATCAACTCGTCTTGACATTCTGAGCATCATGACGCCCTTCATGGGGACCAATTTTTCCTGCATACAGAAACCCTAAAACGAGACCAAGAACCATAATAATGGCAAATCTTGATACAGTCCATAAAAATGCAATTGGATGATATAAATAGCTTGGAAATGTTTCAAGGAGCAAGAATCTATAATTATTTCATGCTATAAGTGTCAGAATTATGCAATTCGATTTCAAAAACAAACCAAAGTCGCGGCTGACTTACAGTGGGTTTTAGCGCCTGAAAGTGCTTTTTCTTGATTGGTTTCGCTTGCTTGTGATCCCAGGAAGCGATTGGGATGGCTAGAGGGTCTTGAGAATGCCTGGAAATGAAAAATCGAATCACCACTTTTCTTTGATTTTTTCAAGTTTGTTCTGACTTTGTGCGCCTCTCCAGCCTTGTGTTTTAGGTCTGCAATTGTATACTATATACTGAGGAATGAATTAGGTTTAAAATTATGCTCTCAATCTTCCTCCATTATAGCTTTTGATTTGGATTTGATTCACTTGAAAATATTTCTAAAAATAGGTCAAACTCAATATTTTTGTGCACACAAAGGCCTTGCATGAATTCAATCACTTGCCAACTGGATATAGGACCTGAAACATGCACAATATCTTGAGATTTCAATGTTTTGGATTTTCCATAATTTGTTTTGATTTAAATTGATTTAATTCAAATAAAAATAAAAATAAAAAATAAAAATAAGATAATGACAAGTGGAAAGATCTAGGGCTCGTGGACCATGCTACCAACTCAAAACAAGTGCAAAAAGTTAGGTCCATTTAGCAAAAATTGCAATTTGAGGCATAGTTGACTTTTGACAATTTTGCAAAAAGGGTCAACTTCACCAATGTATAACTTCCTCAATTTTGGCTCTTTGAAGGTGTTCTTAGACTTTTTAGAAATCTTGAGATGTT
Organism: Vicia faba; assembly: GCA_948472305.1. Lineage (NCBI taxonomy): Eukaryota > Viridiplantae > Streptophyta > Magnoliopsida > Fabales > Fabaceae > Vicia > Vicia faba. The sequence continues at coordinate 1,514,096,581 of OX451737.1, read as the reverse complement.
TTCTAAGCAACCCCTTTGGTCTCATCTCAATTTAGTATTCCATGTTCATGTATGAAGCTTTGACAAAAAAAGTGTTTTTGTTGACTTTTCAAAGTGACCTATAATGTCCAAATTCATAACTTCTTCTGAGTGCATATTTTGAAATTGGGAGCTGAAGATGGATTGTAGGTAATTGCATCCTCTTCAAAATGAGATTTGGATGGTTCATTTATCATAAAGTATGAGAAAGTTATGCTTGGTCAAAGTTGAGTTGACTTTTCCTACAAAACCCTAATTTAGCAACTTTTGGGTTTTGATGCATTGTGAGAAATTCTTGAGGAATCATGATCAACCCTTGATCAAATGATGAATGATAATTCAAAATGAGGATGTTTACCAAAAATGTTGAAGTTTGACTGTATGTAGGCCACAATTGACTTTTGCCCTAGCACAGTCGATTTTCAGGCCTTTTAGCAATTGACTTAGCAAACTTCCTCTGCAACGCTTGAAACTTGACATGGATGACCTTGAGAAAATATTAGGACAATGGTGAGAATTTGGGATCCCTTGGACTCAAGTATCTTGATGCAACATGAAACCCTAATTTGAGGTAGACTGCCTTAGGAGAGAGCTTGTCTGGTCAACCCTTGGACTTCCTTGAGCAACTTGAGGATCTTTCTTGAAATGTTTTGAGAAATATGAGAGGGAAAATTTTGGGGTACAACAGTACCCAACAAAAATGAGGCTCCAAAGAAACAACTCCTCTTGGTCCCAAATCTTTTCTACTCTTCCTATGAATATGACGCCAAACCTTTGCAATTTCTTCCTTAGCTTCCTTATGATCCTCTCCTTCTTTGAGAAAGAAATCACTAAAATAAATACTATTTTGATTGTCTCTCATCGAATATCCAAGTTGACGACGTGCAAGAACAAGATTATAGTTAATTCCTCCCTTTGTACCAAGAAGAGGTACATTGGGGAAACTACCACAACAATCAACAATCTCCATATCATAATAAGCCTAATGATACCAAACAATGTCAAAATGAGTGGGAGCCATAATCTTCGGAGCCTAATAAGGTTCCTTCTTGATATCCCAGAAAGCATCAGACCGAGGTAAGTTAGACATAAACCACTAATATAACAAAAGCATGCAACAAATGATTATCCCTCCGTGATAAAAATTCTGAAGATGAATGGAATAATAAGTATCTCCTAATAATGCAGGGACTGGATTCCCAATCAAAAAGATTCAAATGGCGTTGACATCCACAAATTTGTTGACGTTAGGATATAAGAACAACCCATAGGGGATCAAAACAAAGATAACCTCAAAAGCAACTGTACTCTTTATCCTAGAAAAGTAGTGAGCTTTCTCTAATAAAAACTGAGCGGGTAAGCCTCTAATTCCTCCTTTGGTATTCATGTTAGTCTCAATCTCAGACTTCCCTAAATGAATCATGGTATCAATCTCATGAGACTTGGGCTCTCCCTCTAAGCTAGTGAAAGGAACACGGTCAGTAATAGGTAAACCCAGTAGGTAAGAATACTCCTCCAATGTAGGCATCATCTGATAACCAGGGAAAATTAAACACTGATACAATGGATCATAGAACTGGACCAAAGTAGAAAGAATACCATCCTTTATCTCGATCTCAGGAATCAAACTCATTAATTCATCTAGCTTAGGATCCTTGAAACTGTACTTCTGAGTCTTTCTTTTTTCAGAATCCATGGTCAAAAGTACCTGAGATATTTGCAAAAAGTAAACTTTAAGTCCCTTGAAACAAATATTTTAAAGGATGCTTATGGGTGCATGAATGCATGATGCAAAAACCACACACAAGATCACAAACATGGGGGGTTCATAGGTTTGACGTCACGAGCATGAAGTCAAAGGTACTACCCACAAGGTATAGACTAATAATTTATCATCTGCCGAACAAGGTTTTAAAAGGTTCCCAGAGTCTACATCCTTCCTTAGGATATTTCCAACGTCTCGATTAACTTGATAATTAGTAATATTCTCAGGAAAAACTCGTCTGAGTAAAGTATCACGTGACAACCACTTCCGGATTACTCCGACATAGTTTCTGCACTACACCTAAAAGGCCAAGATGGGTTAAAGGTTCTACAGTCCTCAGGTTCAGTAGGCTCCCACTAAGTTGGGGATCTCATGTCTCCTTTTTTGGGATTAATCCATCAAAGTTAACATGACCATACCGCCCGTCCTATCTTAAGTTTGCCCAAGTCCGGGTAGAGGACTTATGAGAAATCACCAAGCACCCTGGAAACTAGAAAAATCCAGACAAACAATACATACAACACCTAGTATACAACCAATAACAGCATATACATAAATGAACAAAGATAGGCTCAACCCACTTAGAGATGGATCAGCATTCGGTTGATATTTCCCCAGTGAAGTCGTTATTTTTCTATAGCCATAGAAATGTTGAGACTAAGCCATTGGATTGACTTACCTCACATAGATCAAATAACAACCACCACCGCGCTTTATTGTTTCCAAAGGAATGGGAAAAGAGCTAATAACCCAAAAAAAGAAGGGGAGAGAATCTAGGTACGGGGGTTGGTTATGCAAAGGGAAGGTATTAGCACCATAAACATCTACGGTACTCCACATATACCTTTTTGAAAATTTGTGTATTTTGGCTATAAGTGTTGTATAAAAAACAGATGATGGAGGCGAGAAGAGAAATATTTTTTACAATTTTTGCACCCGTCGCGGTTGTGAACTTTTAGTGCCTACGTACCATCTTCCGTGCAATAGGGGACCAGGGTACTCGTAGTTCACCTTTAAAAATTTTGAAACGCAAATGTGTTGGTTAATTTTAAGAGATGAGACATCATCGTCATATCCGAAGGGAAAACATACTTACTACCCACGATTATGAGAAAGGAGAATTTTCATCATCTCAAAGTGGAGGATATAGCTTGGATTTTAAAATCAACAAAGCCTCACTCGACACCCAAGTGGAAAATGTCTCACTTTACTACATATTATAGAAATATAGTTGCTTGCATCACTACAAGGATTGACAAGAGTATGATATTTTGAGAAAATTTTAAAGTAAAAAGACAAAGTGGCAAAATGGTTTAAATGAGATTGATTGACTTTTAGTCTTCTAAAAAAATGTCAAAGTATGATTAAGTTGGTTAAAGTTTAATTAAGAAAATGTTTTTAAAAAAAATACATGGACCTAAGTCCAAGTTTATTACGAAAGCGGTTCAAGTTAGAAAACAAGAAGATTTTTGAAAAGGAGGGATAAGATTTTTGAAATTAAAGAAGTGGGAGGAGAGAAGAGACTATCCTAAAGCACATGGCAAAAGCTAGGGAAAAGAATCGTCTAACCAACGAGAAGCCAACACTGTACACAAAGAGTCAATGTAGAATTCCCATCCTCTAGATTGAAACTAAGCAAGCAAGGATACTAAACTTCTTAAGAATACCAAGCTTAAGATTCATTAAGTCTTCATAAAAATTGGACAGAGCAAGGTTGTATACATAGAAATTCCCAATCACAGACAAAGCATATAATCAGAATAACCTACACACAAAGAGAATCAACCCAATGTCTTGGGGTGAACCCCAAGAACTCCATACAAAATAACAACAGAAGTCACAAGGTCCCAAAGGTAGTCAAGGCTTCTAAACCTAAGTCCGAGAGGTCCACCACTCCATTATGCCAAGGATAGTAACCAAATAGTCCAGGTAACATTAAGTTTTTTTTAATGTTCAAGTTGATTATTAAGTGTCTTTAAAATAAAATGAAAGCTCAAGTGAGCAAAATAAAAATGGTATAAAGATAAATGCTCAAGTGAGAAAAGATAAAAATAGCATGAGATGTAAATGCTAAAATAAATGGTGCGTAAAAGTAAATGCAAAAACTAAAAGCATAAAATAAAAGCACAAAGTAAAGGTCAATTGTTAGTGAATTAGAATTATAGGTTAGTTGAATGACCATCTTGATACTTACATTTGAAAACTCATTAGAATATTGATAAAATCAAAGATTCTCAACAACGGTTTCATTTGCTTTTTGTCAAGTATATCATTAATTTCAAGTGTTCGAGGCAACAACATATGATCAACGATGTTTAAGTGGTTCACTTAGACTAAAATTTATGAAGGTTCATTAGAGGCTTGATAAGATCAAAGCCTCATAATAATGAACCTCAAGGCTGTTGGGTCAAAGGTTTCAAATTAAACATATTTGGGCTTGCAAACATGGGTTTGGGCCACAAATGATCATTTCTTGAATCGGGATAAAATTTAGCGCTATGTTAAGCAATCGTAAGTGGACTTATGTAGAAGTCACACCTATTTTGAGGCCGGTCAATAGCAATCTATGTACCATATATTTAGAGAAATAATATGTAAATTATTCTCCAACAACATGTAGCACAAGCAAGAAATGGATAAGATAAAGAGGAAGGGGAAGTATTAGATGACATTAGGGTTTCAAGTATCATCAACATCATTCATCGATTTTGGTGGATTTGATTTTTCAACCTATCAACACCCAAGATCCAATGAGGTTGAAGAACTTATCCCAAAAATAAAATCCAAACAAAAAATGATAAAATAATATTTAATAAAACAAAATTTAAATGGTTAATAAAAGAGAAATAATTGGTAAAATACACAAAGTATATTAAATCATCAAATAAAAATCTCAAAAAAAGTCAAAAGTCAAATATAAGTTGATAAGTGTTGACAAATTTTTTTGAAATTTTTTTAAAGTCAGAAACAATTTTTTAAAATTTAAAGAAACATACAAAATAAACAAAAAATAGTAAAAAAAAAGCAAAATCAGAAATAAAAATAAAATGACGTCACCAATATTTATCTAGAGGTCATTGGATCCTTCCATAATTTTTTAGAATTTTAAAAATTAAGGAAAATATTTTTAATCAATTAAAATAAGTTAAATAAAGTGAAAAAATCATAAAAAAATATCAAATCACAAAATAAAATTGTTAAAAAATAAAAATCAGAAAGAGAAAAACCAAAAGTATTTTTAAGAATTGTTTCAGAATTTTTGAGTCAGAAATGAATTTTTTATGAATTTCTGAAGTTTAAAACAATTAAATATAAAAAATCAGAAATAAAAATAAACTAAAAAATATGTGGACCATCTGATCACTATCAAAATGCGTTAGTAAGCTAATCCAACGGATTAGACACACTGGGCATATCTTGATCTTCAGGAAATAACACACGTGATCCATTATTTAAATAGATTTGAAAAAATGCGTGGCAGCTCATCATTGGTTGAAGACAGACATGTAGATCGTCTTCAACCTCCGCCCACGTGATTTACAGGTTCATAAAATGGAAAATTGGAGCTCGAGATCGATGCCATTCGCTCCATCTCTTCAAGACAATTCCAATGGTACCCTCGTGCCAAATTTATATTTGCCATAGCGTAATCAATTTGGAAAAAGCCAGAGGAAATTTTTTGAGAAGGGATTTGAAAACAGACGTATCAAACTCAATTACATTTTAAAACAAAGGATACCACGAGCATCAGGGAACCAAGCACTACATTCTAGCAACAAAATTGAGGCGAATTGGTGGAGAAAACTACCTGTTCGAACTCAAGGATGAAGCTCTGAAACTTGATTTATGGAGCTTGATTCATGTCACGATTCTTGAAGGTAGGAGTATGGTTAGCTTCAGAGAAGTCCAACGATGCTAACTGAAAAGAGTTTTTGGTGATTTAAAGGGTGGAAATGAAATAACAAATTCAAGCTTTAAGAGTTCAAATGAGATCTTAACAAGGGTCAATTGGCTATCAAAAGTTTGTCGAAATGGGTAGAATGTGTATCTTATTTATAGGAGAGGATGAGGCAATGCTTACGCGTGTGAATGGGAGGATAAATGAGTGACTTCGTGTGAATCTGATACATGATAAATGTGTGACTTATTTGGCATCAAAACTCAGCCAAAAGTTGTGTTTCATGGTGCTAATTGCTTTTGGAAAGTTCCTAAACATGATTAGAAACAAAAACACGTGAGAAATTTGTGTTTAGAGGCCAAACCAATCCAAACTAAATCCGACTTTAAACTTATAATCATTTTCAGGAAGTCAAATTTACAGCCATGGTGCCAATAATATAGGGCATTATATGATGTTGTTTTTGAGGCATTAGAGAGGTCTTAAGTAAAGCTCTGCAATGTGAAAAGAATGGTTGCATTTGGTGTCTTGAATCAAAAGTTATGTCTCTTTGAAATCAGCAAAAACACACGGATTTTCTACACTTAGAAAAATTTCTATGTTTGGCATTAAAAGTGTCTTGTAATGTTTTGCATTCAAACATGGCCTTCCACTCAAAATTTGCTTTTAAAATTTGAAGATGACATGAAGTAGACCTCTTGAATTGAAGTGTGGAATTGAGATCACTCAAAAATAATAAAAACTGAAAGAGTTATGATCTTTGGAAAATGATGAACAAATTTGGGAAAATTCACAAAAGACCTATAATATTTTCTAATTTTCAACCACTTTTTAAGCATGTTCATGTCTTGCTCATAAAAACAAAGTTATAGTAGACATCCCAAATATTATTACGGCATAAGAATTGGATCAAGGAGACAAAAATTGACCAAGTTATGAGCATTTTAAGTCACATGAGGGGACTTGATAGCCTATCTAGAGGACTAGTAATCTTTCTCAATCATTAGTGATCTTTCATAAAAAAATTGATTGAAACTTTTGAAGTGATTTGTTAATAACCCTTTAAATAGAATAACATCTTTGGAATCACTCAAAAATCTCAAAAGATGGACAAGATATAGCCCCTAGAAGTCCAAAATGCTAACTTCTAGAGCATCAAAATGACTTGGGAACCCCTTTCATTTTGTCAATCTTTCTTGTACAAATACTTTTGCTATGTCAATAGAAGTTGTTGTGGATGATAATAAGAACTTATAGTCAAAATAACCACTTCCAAATGTTGATAATTGAGGGAGTTATGCACTTGTGATAAAGGAATCAAGAACTTGTCCAATTAGGCCAAACTTCTTTAATCAATTCTTGCATCTTTTAAATTCCTTTGTAAAATTGAAGTATGATGAATCATAGTAGACCTTGTCATGACATTAATTTAAATCACACTCAATGATGAAACTTAAATTTCAATGAAGCTTTGTTGAAGAAGGCATGGAAATAAACTCATGAACCTATGAACCAACCTGATGAACTGTGTTGTACCCTCACCTATAGTATCATCATTTATAGAGCAAACATTCATTATATTTGTTAGTTAAAAGTTAATCAACACAATACATATATGATCCATAATATACAAATCAAAGTGCTTGGTGATCCCTCATGAGCAAACCTAGATATAGGGAGAAGAACCAAACCCTAGTGTGTGATCTTGATATGATTGGGTTGATATGAGATGATAGAGGGATCTTAGTAGAAAAATTAAGGTATAACAGTGGGTGTCGAGGTCCGCTGAACTGACGTGAGGTGATGGCGCTTGTTTTGTTAATCGAGCTGGATTGTCATCCACTGGTCGGGCTTGTCAATTGGCAGACTTGGATGTTGTGTGTCGATTGAGTTTTGTCCCTTAGCAGCTACTTCGAAACATCTTCTTGCGGTTTCAATATCCTTGTGCAAGGTGACGACGCGACCCCATTTGTATAAAACTTCATATTCAAATGGATAGTGGATGTCACATCGGTCATATCGGCCAAAGTTGGCCTTCCTAAGATGCATTTGTATAGAGACGGGAACTCAATGACCAGGAAGCAGATTGTGACTTGTCTGGTCGGTGCTTCTTCCCCGAAGGGGACGAGCAGAGCCTACGGTGGTTGTGCCATTAAACCCCTCTATGTCAGAACCTATGTATGGTGTCAAGTGAGTGTGGTCGAGCTGAAGATTGGTGAACATGTGTGCATTCATTATATTGACGGAGCTTCCTTGATCGACCAGAATTCAGCGGACATCAAATTTCTCCATCTTTTCCCTCTCTAGTAAGAGGAGGCTAGAGTTTGGTGCCCCACCTGGCAGTTCTTCGAGATAAAAAATGATGGGGTCAGTGGTGAAGCGATAAAGCGGCAAGGAAAAGTAATTATTTTTATAAGTTATATCATATTGTCTCCACATGGATTAGTGCTACTGAATTTCCATCCGATAATTTCTCGCATTTATGAGTTTGGGGTTTAGTTGGGTTGGTTTGATAAAAGGTAAATGCGGGAATTAAAAGTTATGAACATCAAAGAATTTCATTCTTCGAAAAGGAAAAAACTCTCGGGATTGAATTTCGCATACCCTTTAAATACTTAAAATAATTAGTCAGTCACACTCAATCTTAATCACTCGTCAAAATCATCATGTACCACTCACACAGAGGTTATGTCTAACGCAAAGTGAGAAAACAACAGTTTTGCTCTTCGTCGATGATGTCTTGCAAAACTAAAACAACATGGAGGCATTAAGAGTCGATACCCACATGCTTATTAATCCTTAATATATATATAGAGTCAAAACCCAATAGGTGTTCATCCTAAATGTGAATCTAAGGAGTATATGTCTATAGCAACTCAAATCCAAATAAAGCAAGCAATCACCAAGAATGATTTGTAAAGAAAGAATCATACAACACCATGAGTAATCAATATACATACAAAAAAAGCATAATTACAAACAAACCCCAACACTATAGGATTGCAAAGAGAAGAAAAAAGGACAAAACCTAATCTTTTGCAGTGTCAGACATGATCAATCAAGCTCTCGACCATGAATCATCTGATTACAAGCCACAAATGTTGTTTTCTAAGCTCTAACCTAAGAAAAATGAAGGTGATAACTTTGGGAACAAATACCCCAAAGAATAACCCTAAAAATATGTTTAGAATTCTATTTATACACTTTTAAAAACCTACAGACCAAGCTTAGCACCCTCAGATCGTGCTTAGCGCGATCGCTGCTGTTCCGAAAAAATCAACTTTGTAATTTTGCCATAACTTGAGAACCGTAACTCCAATTTGCGCACGGTCGGAAGGGCTGGAAATCTTATTCAATTTCCTATCTAACAATATCCAAATATCAACGAAATTTATGATTTTTATCATATGTGTTTTGAGCCTTATTTGTTGATGAATTGCTCAAAATCACGCGTTTGAAGCCGTGTCTTCGACACTTTATTGCTCATGCTCCAAATATGAATAAATACCTAAAAATGAATAGAAAACTATCAAATTGTACACAAATACACTAAAACTCGATTATATACTAAATATACATATTTATACAAAAAATGGGGGATTTATTCAAAAAAATATAATACAAATGAATCGATAAGTGCCACAAAACTACTATTAAAAACATGAATTTTTGGCACTCATCACTCTCCCCAACATACATAATTGTATGTCCTCAAACAAAGGTCAAACACCTAAAGAAACAAAAGTGTCATCCAATAAATCATGCAACAACAAGTTTTGTAAACGGAAAACAAATGCAATGGTTCAAACGAAAATAATACACACAAGGAAACATACTTACCATTGAACTACGACGAAAACATAATCACGAAACAAAAGCTAAGTACATAAGTCATGCCAAACATACTAAAACAATACAAGTTCACCCATTAATCACACCTAGCAAAAACAATCCCCGGTAGATGAAAAACTCACAAAATGAGATATTTTGCACTCACACAACAATCTTGCAAACAAAAGATTAAATTATGCAATCATATAAAAACTCATATTGACAACATAAAAGCAAGAATTACAAGGGCTTTTCAAGGTTGTAATGTTGTCGGGTAAACAAACAAGGGGAAATTTCTAAAGCTAATCGAAACAAAAACTTGCCTAAACCTAAGAGAGTGCTCAACTCACAAAGTTTCAAGCACAAAATTCCAATAAACTTTTTCCGCATTCCCAAATTGTTAAACCAAAACACCATACTTATTTGCATAATTATTTGAACTCTTTTTGTTTTTCTTTTTCAAAGCTTTTTCATTTTTTTCTTTCTTTTTCTTTTCTTTTATTTTTCACATTTTTCTTTTATTTTCTTTTTTCAAACTCATAACAACCAACCAATAAGTGAATAATCATCTTGTCCCCAACTTGAATTCAACTACATCATCATGTGAACACTTCCTACTTTCTAAGGCAAGGTAAAAATTCATACAACAACACAAAGTTGAGGGTTCAAGAAAAAACAACAATTAAAATCCATACTGTGATCGGTGGATCTGGAACTGACTGTTTAACGCTGGTTTCGTGAAATGTCGTGGAAGCAAGAGTCGCCACCGTCTTTTATTTTCTCCAACATGGAAAGGACAAAAGCACAGCAAAATTCCTTATTCGAGAATGTTTCTCGGTTCGGGAGGTAGATTTATAGAAAGGGAAGGTGTTAGCACCCTTTCTATCCATGGTTATCCATGGGCTCTTAGGTACTTGCTCTTATGTTTTCAAAAGATTGTTTGCTTTTCAAGTGTGTGTGGGTTTTGAAAAAGTTTCGTTTTGAAAAATTTCTAAGTAACTCTTGTATCAGTCCTCAAGAGTGTATGAAAAATTTGTTTGAAAACTTTTAGAAAGTGTGAGGTGTGAAAAGTTGTTTTGTTTGTTTGAAAAGAGCAAGTACCCATGAGAATCTACCTACTCTAAGGAATTAAGCTGTGTAAGAGTCCTTTAATTAGTGCTATCCCACCATTGAGAGGTAGGTAGCACCATCGTTGGAGGTGTTCGGGTCAATTCATTTGTAGGGACAGTGTGGTCACCGAGCAACAGTAGGATACCTCAGAAGCTACCCTTATGCCATTGATCCTTTTTAATTTCGAGGCAACCTTTCCGAGGCGACTGGATCATATCATGGACATAAGGACTTACTAAAACGTCTTGTACTCAACGACCACAATTCGAGCTTGTAGGGACAGTGTGGTCACCAGAGCAACAGTAGGACACCTTAGAAGCTACCCTTATGCCATGTTCATGGACATAAGGAGTTACTAAAACGTCCTATACTCGACGACCACGTTTCGAGGGGCAAGGCAACAGTGAGGCGTACCCTAAGAGTGGTGTGTGAATTTGTGTATTGTTTTCAGTTATGTTTTATCTTGTCATGCATTATGGTGATCTACGCTTTGATTTTATTTGGGTCATTCATTCTTTCATGCAAAATTTAGCAATTAAGGGGTGCGGAAATTAAAGTACGGAAAACGTAAATCCTACGCTATTACAAGGCACGGGTCTATACATCGCCAAATCTTTACAAAGACCCGTTTTAAGTAAATAAGTGCAGAAAATAAAAAAACAGTAAAAAGGTCCTATTTACTATTACATATCCGGAGCAATTACATAATAATCGAACAAATTAAATACGCGCGAATAAAGAAAAGGGAATTAATTTTTTTGTCTTTTTTTTTGGTAATTAAATGAAATTGAAAACTAATTAATTATTTTAATTACAAGAAAATATTTTTTGACCTTTTTTATGTTTTTATGAAATAAAATAAAAAAAGAATTAAAAATGTCAAAAGAAAAAAAGCCTAAGTCTAAATTTGTTTTTATTTATTGTGAAAAAAGGTTAAAATTAACTAATTAAACTAATTAATTTGTTAGTATTTTATTTACAAAAATAATTACTAAAGTGAAATTAATAATAATAATAATAATAATTACATTTTTTTTTGTTTTTTCTCTGAATTTATGAAAATAATTATTTGTGAACTAACTAAATAATAATAATAATTAATAAAAGGAAAGAAAATAAGAAAAGAAATGCTAAACCAAGGAGGTGAAGGCCGGATTTTGGAGGTTTTACTCAAAATCATCCTTAGGCATAAAAAATTCCATCTAAGCCCATGGTTGTGATCGTCCATGTCTCCTGATCACGTCTATGCTTATGGTTTGTCCCAATTTCACCTGTAGATAAAATACCTAAAAACAAAACCAACGAACCCTAGGCACGGGTATTGTTATACGAAGCCTAAAAATGAAATTGAATATAGCAGTTACATTGGAAATTAGGCATGGAGTATGAATATGCTATTATTTTCCAGAAAAGTGCAAGAATGGAGAAACATGATTTCGTGTACAGGGGTGAGTTTGAGACAACTTACAGCGCTTGGTAGTGGACCTTAGGACGCGTTTGTGGTTGCTTTGGCTTCAGGGAGTGGCAAGGAAGAAAGCCACGTGCTTGCTTGGATCTGAAAATGTTTGCAACACCGCTTTAGATCTCTCACTTTTTTGGACAAATTTTGAACTTTTCCTCTGGCCGTTTGTGCACACTCTCCTTTTTTTCCAGGTCCTGAATGAGGCTTGCAAGGCTTGTATATATAGGCTTGGATGAGAATCAGTCACATTAAGGAGCTTTTAAGCCTTGCAATGAAGTTTTGATTTTCTCCATAATCACCATTGAAATAACTTGCCATATTTGCTCCAAATTTGAATTTTTTGCTTGAAATAGGTCTTGAACGAATTTGGCATATGTTTTATGGTGTATCAAAGCTATTCAAACCACAAAATATCCTCCCATTAATTTTCTTGATTTTTATTTGAATTTTAAAGATTTAAAATGAATTAAATCAAATAAAATTAAACAAAAATAGAAAAATTAATTTTTATTCTTGAAATAAAACATGGGACACGTGGGAGGTATGGCAAAGCTGAATCAAGTGGAAAAAGTGGGCCCCTTTTGTCAAAAAATGAAATTTCAAGGATAAATGATTTTGGCCATTTCACAAAAATTTCCCAACTTCTCCAATGCATATCTTGCTCAATGTTTAAGCTTTGGTCATGTTCTTGGACATTTTGAAAAGGTCTTGAAGTCCTCTAACCAATGTCTTTGGTCCCATGTCGTTTTGATTTACCAATCTCAAGTTATGGTCTTTGACTTAAAGTCCCTTTTTGTTGACTTTTGAAAATGACTTATAATGTTGAAATTGATAACTTTTTGTGAGAGCATTTCTTGGACTTGGAATGTGAAGATGAGTTTTAGGAAATGTCTTCCCCTTCAAGATGAGCATTGGATGGAATTTTTCTGATGAACCATGAAAAAGTTATGCCTTGGTCAAGTTACAGTTGACTTTTCAGTTGTCCAAAAATAGAAACTTTTGACACCTTGATGATTTTTGAGCCATTCTTGTGAAATCATGGTCAAGACTTGACCAAATGATGATTGTGGCTTCAAAATAAGATGTTGACCAAAAATTTGACTTTTGACTGCCAAATGACCATTTTGCCCCTACAGTTGACTGTTGAGCAAATGGGACTTTTGACCGTGCAACTTGACCTTGTAAGCCTTGAAACTTGACATGTAGGTGATTGAAAATGTTTATGAGCATATGGGATTTGATTGAGCCCTTGAAAATCTCAACTTCCTTGCAAGAACCAAAACCCTAATTTGACTGGCTTAGGAGGATGGTTGTCTGTGTAGCCCTTGAGTAGACTTGAACCATTTGTGGATGATTCTTGTTAAAACTTTGAAGATTATGGGAGGGCAAATTTTGGGGTACAACAGTTGCCCCTGTTCAATCTTCTTAGACCTGAGGATGTAGATTGGCTTGCATGCCTTTCGTGATCCGAGGGTGGAAGATGATTGAACACTAGAGTGCCCAGAAATTTGCACTCACATAGTTGAGTATCAGCGGTGCGATGGCGGGAATGGGCTTACAGATGCCATTTGGAGGGATGGTGGGTAGGAGGATGGGCTTATAGATGCCATCTGGAAGTGTGACAGAACTTTGTCGGGAATGGGCTTATAGATGCCATTTTGAACTGTTGGTATGTGGATGGGCTTATAGATGCCATCTAGGTGTCGATCGCGTAAGAGATTCCTTAGCGAGAACTTGCGTACCTGAGAAAAAGAAATAATTACCTGGCCTGTTACAGGGGTTGATCTTCAAACTCTTTATATGGACGCACCCTAGTTGGTTATAGGAATCGAATCTTCGACTTCTTCAGACGTGCCCTGGCGAGATACAAGAATCGAGTCTGGAGCTTCAAAAGGTGATGAATGAATCAGGGATGGTTACTACCTCAACGGGACGATGAGAGAACCTTGGATGATTACTACCTCAACAGTAACGATGAGAGAATCTGGGGCGATTACTACCTCAACAGTAACGATGAGAGAATCTGGGGCGATTACTACCTCAACAGTAACGATGAGAGAATCTGGGGCGATTACTACCTCAACAGTAACGATGAGAGAATCTGGGGCGATTACTACCTCAACAGTAACGATGAGAGAATCTGGGGCGATTACTACCTCAACAGTAACGATGAGAGAATCTGGGGCGATTACTACCTCAACAGTAACGATGAGAGAATCTGGGGCGATTACTACCTCAACAGTAACGATGAGAGAATCTGGGGCGATTACTACCTCAACAGTAACGATGAGAGAATCTGGGGCGATTACTACCTCAACAATAACGATGAGAGAATCTGGGGCGATTACTACCTCAACAGTAATGATGAGAGAATCTGGGGCGATTACTACCTCAACAGTAACGATGAGAGAATCTGGGGGCGATTACTACCTCAACAGTAACGATGAGAGAATCTGGGGCGATTACTACCTCAACAGTAATGATGAGAGAATCTGGGGCGATTACTACCTCAACAGTAACGATGAGAGAATCTGGGGCGATTACTACCTCAACAGTAACGATGAGAGAATCTGGGGTGATTACTACCTCAACAGTAACGATGAGAGAATCTGGGGCGATTACTACCTCAACAGTAACGATGAGAGAATCTGGGGCGATTACTACCTCAACAGTAACGATGAGAGAATCTGGGGCGATTACTACCTCAACAGTAACGATGAGAGAATCTGGGGCGATTACTACCTCAACAGTAACGATGAGAGAATCTGGTGCGATTACTACCTCAACAGTAACGATGAGAGAATCTGGGGCGATTACTACCTCAACAGTAACGATGAGAGAATTTGGATGTCTTCTACTGAGTCTTTATCAGGAAAATCTTTAAGAATTGATTTAACTGGACCAGAGAAGGCCTTTAACTAGACCGGCCTCAGAAAAATCTTTAGGAATCGATTTAACTGAACCAGGCAAGGTCTTGGAATCTACAACTGGAATGAGAATCAGGGAGATCTTAGGGTCGATCTGACTGAACCAGCGAAGGCCTTTGACTGGATCGGCATCAGAAAAATCTTTAGGAGTCGATTTAACTGAACCAGGCAAGGTCTTGGAATCTTCAACTGGAATAAGAATCAGGGAGATCTTAGGGTCGATCTGACTGAACCAGAGAAGGCCTTTGACTGGATCGACATCAGAAAAATCTTTAGGAGTCGATTTAACTGAACCAGGCAAGGTCTTGGAATCTTCAACTGGAATAAGAATCAGGGAGATCTTAGGGTCGATCTGACTGAACCAGAGAAGGCCTTTGACTGGATCGGCATCAGAAAAATCTTTAGGAGTCGATTTAACTGAACCAGGCAAGGTCTTGGAATCTTCAACTGGAATAAGAATCAGGGAGATCTTAGGGTCGATTTGACTGAACCAGAGAAGGTCTTGGATTAACTTTGACTGGATAAGAATCAGAAAAATCTTAGAATTGATTTAACTGAACCAGACTAAAGTCTTGGAATATAGCTGAGAACTTAACTGGATCTTTCCTGAAAGGTAAAGGTCAGTCATATGCAATGCATGATATGGATCAAGCAATGATGTTCTCAATATAAATGAGATTGTGCGATGCGTTCATGCATGTATCATGATGTATGTGATGTTTATGAATGTATGTTTTTGTCTAGGAAGGTAAATCCTTGACGGGTGCCGGGAAGTCACATCCTGGGCTGATGTTGGAGAATAGTGTTTTGTTGTTTCCGCTGGGGATGATAGTTGCAAGAATACCGGTAGGAGAAGATAACTCCATTGGGGAATAGTCTTGGCGAATGGATTGCTCTGCGGGGAGAAAATTATTCTAGCGATCTTGCTGGGGAACAATACTCTGTGGGGAGAGAGGTACTTTGCTGGGATATTGATGGTAACTCCGCTGGGGATACCGTTGATGTGTTGGAAGTGTTAATAGACTTCACTGGGGATAAAGACTTCGCCGAGGACGATCTTTCCGTGGTTTTTGGCTGAGGATAACCCAGTTATATCCTGGTAGGGAAATAACCTTTGAATAAAGACGGGGGACGCGTTCGTGCTCTGTAGGTGGTAAGCTTTCAGAATCTACTGAGGGTAAGCTTCCTGCTGGGGAGTCTTTTCAAACTTTCCTGGGGAAATCTTGATTTGATTCTCTTGGGGAAATTTTTGAGATATATGGGGGAAGTGACTCCGCTGAATGTCTGGTATACCGCTGGGGAACAATCTTAGATCAAGACTGCCGGGGATGCCTGTTAGGAATGTTGAGATCTGCTGGAGGATAATCCAACTTCCATAGGGCTGACTGCAGGCTAACTCTGCTTGGGGAGAGTATGTGTAAGGTTGCCTGATGATGAGCTCGTGTAAAACTGCATCTTTGGAGGGAGGAAACCTGTGTAGGGTTTACTGACAATGAGTCCGTATAAGACTGTTTTTAGAGTTGAGAAGGAAACCTGTGTAGGGTTTACTGATGACGAGTCCGTGTAAAACTGCATCCTTGAAAATAGAGAACCTGTGTAGGGTTTCTGGGTGACGAGTCCGTGTAAAACTACATCTGGAGTTTTGAGAAGGAAACCTGTGTAGGGTTTACTGATGACGAGTCCGTGTAAAACTACGTCTGGAAAGAGATAACCCGTGTAGGGTTACTTCGGGATAAGTTCGTGTAAAACTTTTGGAGGAATCGGGGTAAGGTTACTTCGGGATAAGTCCGTGTAAGACTTCTGGATGAACCGGGGTAAGGTTATCTTTGAGGTAAGTCTGTGTAAGACTTCTGGAGGAATCGGGGTAAGGTTACTTCGGGATAAGTCCGTGTAAGACTTCTGGATGAACCGGGGTAAGGTTATCTTTGAGGTAAGTCCGTGTAAGACTTCTGGAGGAACCGGGGTAAGGTTACTTGTGGAGGGTGAGTCCGTGTAAGACTTCGTCTGAAAATTGAGAAGGAACCGGTGTAGGGTTACTTTGATGATAAGTCCGTGTAAGACTTTTTCTGAAAGAAAAGGAACCGGTGTAGGGTTGCCTGATGATGATCAAGTGGATGATTGTCCTGTTTGGTTTCGGATATTAACCCACGATCATCCGTCCGCTGATTTCTCTTGGCTTGTTACCAATGTTGATCCGGAATTTGTAAAGATAGATGGTAATCATCTTTATATTGATCTTTCCTTAGTACTTTGGTTGACAGGGCAACTGGATCGTCTGGACGACTCATTATTGCCCCTGTTTCTGAGGTGAGGGGAGAAGATGCCTGTGGAGGCGCTTGATGACGGCCGGTTGACAAATCTTCCTTTTGGTAGGCAAGTGACGAGATGCCGGGACATAATCGTACGCTTTTGACCCCTAACTTTTGCCTGGACCGCCCTTTCGGGTTTTCAGTCCACCGGGATACCCATTTTTGCCCAAGCCGCCTTTTCAGGTTTTCGACTTGCCGGGTGTACAGATTTTTTCATTTCATCCCTTATTTTTGCCCGAACCTTTTTGGTTCGCCGGGAAGCCCTTATTTTTGCCTAGGTGTGTCAACCTAGCGGGTCTCTGATTTTGCGTAGTATTTTTCGACTGTGTCCACGCTCTCAGGATGTAGGGGGTGCCCCTGTTGATAGTGTTGTGTTGCCCTGCTACCAGAAGATGTCTGATTAGGCAAGATTCGTTGCTGGAACGCCCCAAGTGACTCGGAGATTTGCCCCAAGCTGGTTGGCCTTGAGAGATTCCTCGAATCTTGACTGGACTGCGCCAGATGATAGACACTGATCATGCCATGCCCCTTGATTAGAAGTGTATCTTCCACTTGAGGTGACCTTTTGTTGAGAAGACTTTTGTTCTTTAGATATTCGTCGTGCGAATTTCCTCTGCTGCTCAAACAAAAGGTCATATGCAAACAAAGTTATGTTAAAAATGCAACGCTTATGTTTGTCTTGAAGATTTTGAAAATGCATTTTTTCAGTAAAAACAACAAATTCTGTAAAATGTGATATCAACTCAATATTTTATAGCAAGCATTAAGGAGTCAGGATACCTTTCGTAACAATATGCTTTCGAACTAACCCATGCTTCAGCTAGGACTTTTGAGGGTTATAACGTGGCCTGGTTCATGGTTTAAGAAACAAAGGATAAAGGGCTCAAATTATTTGTACACACCCGTTCTTCGTGATGTTCTTCAAACCTAAACTCAGCTGATCGTGCGTTAGACTTTGTTTGAGTCTTTGCTCTGATATTCCAGTGATGGTTCGGATATTGACAGTTTATTGGGAATAGGCAGTCATTTCCTTTTTTTTTGTCGAGGGTTTGTAGGACCTCTTTCTTTTTTGATTTTGTTATCTCTGTTTTTTGCCTGAACTGTTTCCTTTTTTGGAATTACAGTCAGCGGGATGCCCCAGCTTCGTAAGTCTCCTTCATAGTTTTTTGACTTATTGGGCTTTTTATTTTGAGAGATAATGACTGCCTGTCTTTATGATTATTCGGAACCATCACTGTCTTTTGTTTTGTAAGAACTCCGTTGGTGCTATTCGTTGTGCACTTGGATCAACTGAGAGGACTACCCTGCCCCAGGTTATGATTAAAGGGTTTTAATTTTTTTTTGAAAAGAGAAACTCCTACTTCTTTGGCTCAAAGGGGTTGACGAAGGATTATCTTCCTTATAACTCCAGTGTTTAGGGATTGAAACAATGCCTGTACCTCATCAGCGGGGTCTGTTCAAAAGCATAATGTAGATTGCGGTATCGTTTTCGCCATCCTTCCTCAAGAGGCTTAGAATTATTGAGAGTTGATCATCACAAAAAATATGAAAACAATTTTAAGCATAGTAAACATAATTACTTCAAAACAAACACATGTAATGCATTAATGAAATAACAAAGTTTGACATGAATAAAATGTTTGAACAATCAAAGAAAAATACAACTTGAACATTCGAATGAACAAAAGTCTTCTAGTCTCAAGGCTTGTTACTTCAACTGGTGCATCTTGTAGGGATGACATGAGCATTCAGCCTGGCCCATCTGGGTGAAATCCACAGCTATCTCATTAATCAGGTCTTGGATTTTATTCTTCAGAGCCCAGCAGTCGTCGGTGTCATGTCCTGGACTGTCAGAGTGGTATGCACATCTTTCCTCATGATTGTACTTTGGGGAGGCTGTGTTGAGATTCTTAGGAGGGTCCCTTAACGTCACCAGATTCAACCTCAACAATTGTTGTAAAGCTTGAGATGGTGACATGTTGAGCTTGGTGAACTGCCTTTTAGGCTTGTCTGGCTTGCTCTGATCAGTCCGTTGTTCTTGGCGAGGTCGTTGTTGGACCTGTAAAGTAGCAGCAGCTTGGAGAGGCCCAAACCTTTGACTTCTTGGAAGTTGATTAATGACTTGGTCCCTGACTTGGACTGGCTGCTTCATGTCTTGATGAAGCTGACTGATCATGGCCCTCAGCTCTCCTTGCTCCCGAACTAAACTTTGGATGAGAGCCTTTTGCCCCAGCATCTGGGTTTTCAATGTGTCTACCTCAGCTTGTAGACGTTTCAACCGTTCGTCCTTGTCGTCCTCAGCACTGTTCCTGGCCAAAGTCCCCGTGAGGAGTGTTCTCAGCTCTTCCTGCCCCTTGGATAGGCTTAAAAAGATCTCCCTGAACTGAGTCTCTTGAGCATGAGGTTCCTGGTTATCTTGTTGGGAAGTCATTGCTGAAATAAACAGCGACAAAGGTAAGTGACCTGCAAAAGGGATACCTGTAATGCAATGATGTGTATATATGCATGCAATGTTTTCAAGGATCTCGCGGGGTAAACAAAGAAACTTGTTAGAATTGGGATCCGATGGCTTGATTGAAGGAACTTCATATGGTTGAGAGTCCTTCTTCAAGGGTCAAAGGCTCACCATATCCAGTGGGTCATAGCCCCTGACAACCTTGGCTAGAGGAAAATAAATTCCCTTTGCCCCTTGCTGGACAATTGGTTCATCATGACCTACATCACAAGCCCTTGAGATCCTTGAAACGGATTAGTCCTTATGTGGGATGTATGCAATGGTATGATGTTATGCTATGCATGGGTAACGTAGGTAAACCCTGTTATGAGTCCCAATTAAGGACTATAAACAAAACCTGCAAGAAACTCAGTAAACCCTGTTATGAGTCCCAATTAAGGACTATAAACAAAACCTGCAAGAAACTCAAGTGTCAGATAACAAGCATGCAAGTAGTCAAGTATGAAAGCACACAAGTCACACCACAACCCTTAGAGTTTAGGCTAGCATGAAGTTTGGGGTACTACCCTCTTGAAGTTGGTGGGCTCAACCTGTCCTATTAGAAGTAACCGGGTTCTAAGGGTCCCAATATCACTGGATTGCTTTCATTGTTCATCGTTTCGATTTAGCCACTGAACTGGCGACCGAAATATCCCAGGAAAGCAACCCTCAATTGAGTGTAGTATCGAGTATCAACCAACCTCGGACTGCACCAAAGTCAGTTATCTCACTACCCTAAAGAGGCCAAGATGGTTCAATTAAGGTTCCTAAGGTCAGTTGATGCTTCATGACACCACATGGAGGCCCCGTACTCTCCTTGACTGAACTCAAGGGTTACCGGTACACACCAAAGTGCCACATCAACGTAGCAGACTGTTTCAACCATGTCGATATACCCCACACAGTTCCCTCATAACCTTGTTGCTACTTTCTAAGAAGGTATCCCCAGATCCGGGTTTAGGATCTATAGAACACCCAAGACAGTCCCATAATTTAAAGCAAACAAGTCAAAGCAATTGAAAACACAGTGATCTTAGTCCTAAGGTACACCTCACTTTTAAAAGTGTCCCCACCAGAGTCGCCAGTTCTGTGATCGGTGGATCTGGAACTGACTGTTTAACGTTGGTTTCGCGAAATGTCGCGGAAGCAAGAGTCGCCACCGTCTTTTATTTTCTCCAACATGGAAAGGACAAAAGCACAGCAAAATTCCTTATTCGAGAATGTTTCTCGGTTCGGGAGGTAGATTTATAGAAAGGGAAGGTGTTAGCACCCTTTCTATCCATGGTTATCCATGGGCTCTTAGGTACTTGCTCTTATGTTTTCAAAAGATTGTTTGCTTTTCAAGTGTGTGTGGGTTTTGAAAAAGTTTCGTTTTGAAAAATTTCTAAGTAACTCTTGTATCAGTCCTCAAGAGTGTATGAAAAATTTGTTTGAAAACTTTTAGAAAGTGTGAGGTGTGAAAAGTTATTTTGTTTGTTTGAAAAGAGCAAGTACCCATGAGAATCTACCTACTCTAAGGAATTAAGCTGTGTAAGAGTCCTTTAATTAGTGCTATCCCACCATTGAGAGGTAGGTAGCACCATCGTTGGAGGTGTTCAGGTCAATTCATTTGTAGGGACAGTGTGGTCACCGAGCAACAGTAGGACACCTCAAAAGCTACCCTTATGCCATTGATCCTTTTTAATTCCGAGGCAACCTTTCCGAGGCGACTGGATCATATCATGGACATAAGGACTTACTAAAACGTCCTGTACTCGACGACCACAATTCGAGCTTGTAGGGACAATGTGGTCACCAGAGCAACAATAGGACACCTTAGAAGCTACCCTTATGCTATGTTCATGGACATAAGGACTTACTAAAACGTCCTATACTCGACGACCACGTTTCGAGGGGCAAGGCAACAGTGAGGCGTACCCTAAGAGTGGTGTGTGAATTTGTGTATTGTTTTCAGTTATGTTTTATCTTGTCATGCATTATGGTGATCTACGCTTTGATTTTATTTGGGCCATTCATTCTTTCATGCAAAATTTAGCAATTAAGGGGTGCGGAAATTAAAGTACGGAAAACGTAAATCCTACGCTATTACAAGGCGCGGGTCTATACATCGCCAAATCTTTACAAAGACCCGTTTTAAGTAAATTAGTGCGGAAAATAAAAAAACAGTAAAAAGGTCCTATTTACTATTACATATCCGGAGCAATTACATAATAATCAAACAAATTAAATACGCGCGAATAAAGAAAAGGGAATTAATTTTTTTTGTCTTTTTTTGGTAATTAAATGAAATTGAAAACTAATTAATTATTTTAATTACAAGAAAATATTTTTTGACCTTTTTTATGTTTTTATGAAATAAAATAAAAAAAGAATTAAAAATATCAAAAGAAAAAAAGCCTAAGTCTAAATTTGTTTTTATTTATTGTGAAAAAAGGTTAAAATTAACTAATTAAACTAATTAATTTGTTAGTATTTTATTTACAAAAATAATTACTAAAGTGAAATTAATAATAATAATAATAATTACATTTTTTTTGTTTTTTCTCTGAATTTATGAAAATAATTATTTGTGAACTAACTAAATAATAATAATAATTAATAAAAGGAAAGAAAATAAGAAAAGAAATGCTAAACCAAGGAGGTGAAGGCCGGATTTTGGATGTTTTACTCAAAATCATCCCTAGGCATCAAAAATTCCATCTAAGCCCATGGTTGTGATCGTCCATGTCTCCTGATCACGTCTATGCTTATGGTTTGTCCCAATTTCACCTGTAGATAAAATACCTAAAAACAAAACCAACGAACCCTAGGCACGGGTATTGTTATACGAAGCCTAAAAATGAAATTGAATATAGCAGTTACATTGGAAATTAGGCATGGAGTATGAATATGCTATTATTTTCCAGAAAAGTGCAAGAATGGAGAAACATGATTTCGTGTACAGGGGTGAGTTTGAGACAACTTACAGCGCTTGGTAGTGGACCTTAGGACGCGTTTGTGGTTGCTTTGGCTTCAGGGAGTGGCAAGGAAGAAAGCCACGTGCTTGCTTGGATCTGAAAATGTTTGCAACACCGCTTTAGATCTCTCACTTTTTTGGACAAATTTTGAACTTTTCCTCTGGCCGTTTGTGCATACTCTCCTTTTTTTCCAGGTCCTGAATGAGGCTTGCAAGGCTTGTATATATAGGCTTGGATGAGAATCAGTCACATTAAGGAGCTTTTAAGCCTTGCAATGAAGTTTTGATTTTCTCCATAATCACCATTGAAATAACTTGCCATATTTGCTCCAAATTTGATTTTTTTTGCTTGAAATAGGTCTTGAACGAATTTGGCATATGTTTTATGGTGTATCAAAGCTATTCAAACCATAAAATATTCTCCCATTAATTTTCTTGATTTTTATTTGAATTTTAAAGATTTAAAATGAATTAAATCAAATAAAATTAAACAAAAATAGAAAAATTAATTTTTATTCTTGAAATAAAACATGGGACACGTGGGAGGTATGGAAAAGCTGAATCAAGTGGAAAAAGTGGGCCCCTTTTGTCAAAAAATGAAATTTCAAGGATAAATGATTTTGGCCATTTCACAAAAATTTCCCAACTTCTCCAATGCATATCTTGCTCAATTTTTAAGCTTTGGTCATGTTCTTGGACATTTTGGAAAGGTCTTGAAGTCCTATAACCAATGTCTTTGGTCCCATGTCGTTTTGATTTACCAATCTCAAGTTATGGTCTTTGACTTAAAGTACCTTTTTGTTGACTTTTGAAAATGACCTATAATGTTGAAATTGATAACTTTTTGTGAGAGCATTTCTTGGACTTGGAATGTGAAGATGAGTTTTAGGAAATGTCTTCCCCTTTAAGATGAGCATTGGATGGAATTTTTCTGATGAACCATGAAAATGTTATGCCTTGGTCAAGTTACAGTTGACTTTTCAATTGTCCAAAAATAGAAACTTTTGACACCTTGATGATTTTTGAGCCATTCTTGTGAAATCATGGTCAAGACTTGACCAAATGATGATTGTGGCTTCAAAATAAGATGTTGACCAAAAATTTGACTTTAGACTGCCAAATGACCATTTTGCCCCTACAGTTGACTGTTGAGCAAATGGGACTTTTGACTGTGCAACTTGACCTTGTAAGCCTTGAAACTTGACATGTAGGTGCTTGACAATGTTTATGAGCATATGGGATTTGATTGAGCTCTTGAAAATCTCAACTTCCTTGCAAGAACCAAAACCCTAATTTGTCTGGCTTAGGAGGATGGTTGTCTGTGTAGCCCTTGAGTAGACTTGAACCATTTGTGGATGATTCTTGTTAAAACTTTGAAGATTATGGGAGGGCAAATTTTGGGGTACAACACATACAAAAAGTGAATTTGATACTCATAGACAAGTATCAAGTTCAAACGACATGGATAATGACCAAAGGCTCAAAGGGGTTACAAATGATCACACACTCACAATGTGAATTGACTATTTGGCTAAGGTAGTTGTGCTCAAAATGAAACAAAAATTATTTGATCCTTTCCATGCTTTCATATAATCAACACAAAGAAAAGATTAAGCATAATAAAATCTAGTTAGAACAAGAATATTGGTACTCCATGCATATGGTAAACAATGGAAAGCTTCCTCACAATGGGGGAGATCTAAATTGATTCACATCATTAACAAGTATACAAAACAATGAATGGCATGGAAGTCATAAAAAGCCTAAGTATCATGAATATGCTAAAGTCTAGAAAGCGATAAACACATATCTTAGACGTGTACAAAACTTTAAAAATTATCATTACCGCGCATTCGCAAGTTAAAACAATAAAAAATGGATAAACACCTCATGCAACTTCAAATAATCGGACCAAAATTGGAGTCCAAACAAAAAACAAAAACATTTGAAAATACTACTAATATGTACTATATAAATAGCCGAGACGAAAATGGGAAAATGGCTGAGTGAAACAGAATTCCATAGGACAAACTGCAGAACACGCTTAGACTTCAGACCCGCGATTAGTGCGTTACACTAGAAAACTCACGCTTAGCGCGCACAGACCCACACTTAGCATGCACATGTTTGTGTAGAAAAATCAGATTTTCATCTGACTCTCCTTACCAATCCACCACTATAACCTATACATCTCGAATGCAAAAATGGTCCAGAAAGTCCGGGTGAAAATGCATTAAACAAATTGTAAAGTGAAGATTTGAGAATTTTACGAACAATCAGAGTACAACTTGTTTAATGAATGTTCATAACACTACCTAAGCTAGACTGAAAAAGTAATAACGAAACAAAAAATGATAAAACATGCTTGTTTTACGTCGTAAGCTCGACACTTTTACTATGCTTAGCTAGTAACTTCCTCCCTTCATGCCATGGTGATGTCTCACCGCGCAAACCAAAAGCAAGTGTCCTAACCAAACACTTGAACAAACATTAAAAAAAAACAAGTATATATTGACATGTATAAATGTATCAAAACAAATCAAGCAAATATGTATGAACAATATAAACATTATGTGCAAAATTCAAAAACAAAGAAACTATTACAATGCGAAACAATAAAAACACATATCCCCGATAACGACACCATTTTGTTGAAGCGGTAAAGCGGCAAGCAAAATTAAGTATTTTTATAGGTTATATCATATCGTCTCTATAGGGATTAGTGCTACTGAATTTTTGTTTGACAATTTCTCGCATTTATGAGTTTGGGGTTGAATTGGGTTGGTTTGTATAAAAGGTAAATCTGGGAATTAAGAGTTATGAACATCAAAAAATTCCAGTCTTCGAAAAGGAGAAAACTTTCAGAATTGAATTTCACATACCCGTTAAATACTTAAACTAATTACGTAGTTTCACTCAACCTTAATCATTCGTCAAAATCATCATGTACCATTAACAAAGAGGTTATGTCTAACGCAAAGTGAGAAAACAACTGTTTTACTCTTTGTTGACAATGTCTCGCGCAACTAAAACAACACAGAGGCATTAAGAGTCGATACCCACGTGATTATTAAGCCTTAATCTATCTCTAGAGTCAAAACCAATAGGTATTCATCCTAAATCTAAATCTAAGGAGTATATGTCTATAGTAACTGAAATCCAAATAGAGCAAGCAATCACCAATAATGATTTGTAAAGAAAGAATCATACAACACCATGAGTAATCAATATACATAAAAAAAAGCATACTTACAAACAAAATCCAAAACTAGAGGATTGAAAAGACAAGAAAAGTGAAGAAAACCTAATCTTTCGCGGTGTCAGACACGGTCAATCAATCTCCCGACCACGAATCAACTGATTACAAGCCACAAATGTTGTTTTAAAAGCTCTAACCTTAGAAAAATAAAGGTGATGACTTTCGGAACAAATACCCCAAAGTATAAACCTAAAAATATTTTTAGAATTCTATTTATACATTTTTAAAAACCCACAGACCGGGGTTAGCGCCCTCAAGCGTGTTTAGCGTGCTCGCTGCTGTTCCGAAAAAATTAGCTTTGTAATTTTGTCATAACTTGAGAACCGTAACTCCGATTTGCGTATGGTCGGAAGCACTGGAAAGATTATTCAATTTCCTATCTAAAAATTACTAAATATCAACAAAATTTATGATTTTTATCATATGTGTTTTGAACCTTATTTCTTGATGAATTGCTCAAAATCACGCGTTTGAAGTTGTGTCTTCGACACTTTATTGCTCATGCTCTAAATATGAATCAATACCTACAAATGAATAGAAAACTATCAGACGGTACACAACTACACTAAAACTCGATTATACACTAAATCTACATATTTATATAAAAATGGGGGATTTATTCGAAAAATATAATACAAATGAATCGATAAGTCCCATGAAACTACTACTAAAAACATGACTTTTTGGAACTCATTAGTCAGATTTTCCTCAGAAATTGTCAATAGTTGTGTTATGAGCTGAGCTCACGTTGATCATATCCTCAAAATTTCTCTTCATCGACATGACAGTGATCTTATTGAATCCCTCGCCTGATATGACCATGGTGGTGGGGAATCTTTCGCAGGTACTGTGAGTGGATATGGGAAGGTTTTCCTCCTCGAGGATGAAGAAGTCCTTAGGTTGGGAGATGCATATGGCAAACTTCAGATTAAGAGCGCCATCAGAGGGTAGTGTTTCTTCCTCGACCTTCTTTGTCTTGCAAACATCCCATCGGGGAGGCTCGCTCCTCTTCGTGTATTGCCTCAGACGACCATCCTTGGTGAGGGTTTCGATTGCATCCTTGAGGTTATACAATCTTCAGTGACATGGTCGTGGCTCTTATGGAAACGACAATACTTGGTCTTGTTGATGTTTGACTTAGACAATGTAGGACTGGGAAACAGAACACCACCTTGTTTGAATTCAGAGTTGATACACTCAGCAAGGATGCACTCGCGGGGAGCGATTTGCAAAGTGTATTTAATAAAGTGGCATGTCAGACCTTTGTGCTCGTGGGAGTGATGAGGTTTATCGTCTCTTCTATTCTCCCCGCCTTGTTGAGGAGCCACCGCATCGTCATACTTTGGGACTCAGATGCTCTCTCGATTCCTTAAGTCCTTGGGGTTGTTGGCCGCCTCTTTCTCCTTGTATTGGATGTAGGGATGGGCCTTACAAAGGAGTTCGTCTAGAGAATGAGGCATCTCGATACCTATTGCTTTCCTGGAATTTCTACAAGGACGCAACCCTTTCTTGAGCAGGTACCTCTTCATGCGATCAGTCATGGGGACCTAGATGGCTTCTTGGTTGAACCACTCGATGTATGCTCGAAGGGGTTCATCGTTCCTTTGGATGATCTCCTCGAGCGACGCTTCAATCTTTGGGTGTCGTCAAGAGACGGTGAAGTTTCTCGCGAATTGAGTCTACAGATCCCTCTAGGAGGTGACCAACTCTGAGGAAATGATTTTGTACCATGCCATGCCACCTTTCCTTAGAGTCATGGGGAACAGTCTTCACTTAATAGCACCCTCGATGTTGTGGTAGTTGAGCATCGCATCGAAGCTCTCGATGTGATCGTCGGGGTCTGTCTCACCGTCATAGGTCGCCAAAGGTGGTGGTTTCTCCATCCCAACGGAGAGTGGGGTCTCCATAATCGCTCTAGAAAATGGACCGCAGGGGTCATCTTCGTCACTTCGGTCTAATGAGTGCGACGTGGAGGAATTGAGTCGAGGGCCTTTATGAAGCGGTGGATTTCTTGTTTGACTCTTTTTCTTTTTTGGCTGCCCGCTGGCCTTGTTCCTCTTGGGAACTAGGGATCTTCATTCCCTGCGGTGGAGTGTGATTGCGCTTCTTGACGACTACGGGTTGCAGTCTCTCAAGTCGAGGGCGTCACCCAGTTCGACGAGGAGAGAGGCTCTGAGATTTATTTTGTTGGTATTTCCATGGAGGAGAACGTGAACGGGTATCTCGCCGTCGCAAGGACGACCTGCGAGATTCGGGTCCACGACGTCTTCTTATTAGGGAGCGTGATCGTTGATCCTTCTCTAGCATTCCAATGTGCTCGTTCTGTTGGAAGATCAGGTAGTTAGTTTGGTTGACAACCGCGAACAAGACCACTATGGTGGGGTCAGCATTGGGGTGGCACGTGAATTTCTTGATACATTCCAGGCGCCTCAAACTGCTGGACGATGTTGTTGGCCGCACCGCGAGACGAGTAGGATGAGGTTAGTCCGTCTTAGGGGTCATCTTGCTCGTGACAGACAGCTTTATTGTTGTCGAGGTTGCCATCGTTAGTGGAAACGGGACAAATAATCTCGTTGGTGTTACCGTTGTTATGTTGGTTGACCAAGATGATCAATAGGTGTTGATGAGCTTTCTTTGGTCCTTAGGTTTAGAAAAAGATGGGGAAGCAAGAGGTTCCCATAGACGGCACCACTGATCTTATCGGGATCAAAAGAATCTTCAGTGGCCTGCAACACTTGGACTTCTGCGGTTGTTGAAGTGAATGGGAGATGTACCTGTAAGGTACTCCGATGCCAAATTTAAAATAAAGACAGACAAGTACAGAGTGTAACTGAGTAGAATTTAGTACATGACTCTTTAGTGAAAGAGGGTACTTATAGCCCCCAGCATTGGGCTAAAGTCCCTATTTTGGGCTGGATTTCCAGTCTAAAATGGTGACTGCCAGGATCCTACGTGGGTAGAGTAAACCAATATGTGGTCTCTATCCTGGTGAACCGCCCCGTGATCTTCGAAGGTAAAAGACCCGCTTTTTACGGGGGAAGAATGACTATGTGATATTCGGAGAGTCGTTGGTCACGTGTCCTCGACGAACATATAGGGAAGACGTCCTCGACGAAAACAGAGAGGAGACGTTTCCCACCGGTCATAGCTATTTGGGCCACTTTGCCGGACCTTCCTCACAATAGCGTTGGGCTGGCCCTACCCGACGGAGGAACATGTGTAGTCCAGTCCCCAACAAGTTGTTGGGCCTTCCTCGCAGCAGCACTGAGCTAGCTCTACCCGACGGAGGACCAAATACAGGTCTAATCTACAACAGATTGTTGGACCTTTCTTGATGCAGAGTTAGACTGAGTCTTACCCAACGGAAGACCAAATACAAACTCAATTCAAAACAGTTAATTATATAGAAATTAATATATCATATATATATATATATATATATATATATATATATATATATATATATATATATATATATATATATATATATATATATATATATATATATATATATATATATAACAAAACAGAGGTGGCGCTCTAGAATGTTAACTCGGTTAAAAACCACCTCAGAGTCATTTTTACAACCAAAAGTGAAAATGATACTTTGGTATAGTTACAAGTACTCAATCCAATCCAAAATACAAAACATAAACTAATTAATCTTAACTCCTCCCTCTTATAATATCTTATTTCTACGCTTGTGCTTTCTTACCTACTAACAAAAATATATGGGATGAGAAACTACTTTTTCTCAGTGGGTTACTCATATAAAATAGAACGTAACAACTTTAGCTATATGTCTCGACCTCGTGAATGTGAGAATAATTCCGAGGCTCTGACATAAAGATACCTCAGGTTCATGATGTTTGATCACCATATTATTATCTAACATATTCCATTTAGTAAGAATGGAGATTGATTAGCTTCATAAGTAGTTCCCCACTTACCATGACTTATCAGTCCCATCATATAAATGGAGAACTCGCTTAGCAAGGGAGAGCCCTATTATTCTCACATAATCATTTCAAGTACCAAGTCATGCAACTACTTTAACCTTATGAATTCTCATAAAAATGATTAGGCAAGTACAATTACATCACATACTAGTTTTCAAGTGTAAGTGAAATTGCATAATAAGATAGACATGATTATAGGAGGATCATAGTATATATGCTTAATCTTCACTAATATGAGTTCCTTAACTTCAATGAGATGACTAGTTAAGGTGTACACGTGATTATAACTAATTCTAGACTAAAAGAGAGCCTTAAGGGCCTAAGTAGTAGTACAAGTTCCTTAACACTACAATCGAGGTTAGGACCTTATACTATGGTGTTTACCCATGGGCCAGTGAGGATTACGGACAGACCGTTATTTTAATTATGGTTGTAATATTGACAGGCCTTGATTCCACCAAATGGATCTCAATGGCATGCAACCAGAGAGAATTATGGGTAAGCCGTAATTTTAATTACATCGGTAAAAGGTCCAATCGCAGCATTTTTTTTGTGCATCTTCCTCCTTGTTTTTCCTACATGCAAACATGTTCATAACTAAACTAACTCTTATTAATCACTTGTCTAGTCCTTTCTATCATATTACACATTCAAATTTTGGTATATCAGACTTTCGAAGTCCTAAGACATGTCGAGACATCTGAATCCAAACAAACAAATATGATAAAGTATAAAACATGCACAAACAGTACTGAAAAGTAAAACAACACACATAGTATTTAACCCAGTTTAATGACAACAACACCTACTCTGGAGACTACTAAGCCAGGAAGAAAATCCACTAGACAATATCAATTTAAAGCTAAACTAATCTCAAGTTTACAACTTATCACTTAATCATTATCATGTGCAACTTCTACCTAAGTCCTCCCTAGATATGAGAAATCTCATCTCACCTCCAATCACCGCAATGATGTATAACAGTCTCAGTCTCAGTTATTGTATCAAAGGCCTTTCACCTAAATGAAGATCACACTTCAAATACAAAAAACACCTTAATCAAGACACCCTTTGATTAAGAACGACATACTTGATCTTGCTTCACAACTTTGATCAAGAACAATACTTAGAGTTGCTTAACAGCTTCTTCCAAAAACAATACTACCTCTTGCTTAAAAGCTTCAAGGAGAACAATAACAGAGATTACAACTCGGTAACACAATCCAATTCACAACCCGAGTGGATCACACAAACCAACTCTCATAGAGAGCGGCACAATGACAAAGCCCTAATAATTTTACATCCTGGACCCGTTCCTTTCTAGATAACAAACACTTCTATTTATAATATTTTTCCAACTGGATTTGGTCTTCAAAAACGCAGTAGAGAGGCTGCACAAAGTCTGCAATCCAAGAAAATAGGTCTTCAATCATAACTTTCCTAAAATGTCTCCATGTTTAAAAAATTTGAATATCTTGAAAAATCAACATAATATCTCTGATTTGTCAATCTTGGATGCCACATAGAATTACTAAATATTCCTAGAATATTTAATAATTAAATCACAACAACTGAATCCAAACTGTCAGCTGTAGCAGGCCTGATGTCATATACTTCTGGTTAGAACATCTTTGTCATGTTCAAATAGCAAGTTGAAACATCTTCTAAACTCTCAGTTGTAGATGTTCTGATGTCCTGATCTTCTGGTTAGGACATGCCTTTCGGCATGTTCAAACAACAAGTTGAAACATCTTCCAAACTGCGAAACTTTAACATACCAGATGTCCCACTCTTCTAGTTAAGACATCGCATTCGACATGTTGAAACTGCAAGTTAAAACATTTTCTAAACTGCAAAACTGTAACAGGCCAGATGTCCTATACTTCTGATTAGGACATGACATTCGATATATTGAATCTGTAAGTTGAAATATTTTGTTCAACATGTTGCTGCAAAGTTAGTTTTACCAAAATTCATGCCAATCATAATTTCAGAGAAATAACAATCTCTCCCTTTAGCAAATTTTGGCTAAAACAACCAGATAGTCCTTGCACAAGAAAACATTATAATCATGTTTGAAAATAAATCAAACACACACATCAGAGGCATAACAACAGAAAACATAAAAACAGAGTTATGAGCAATAACAAAAATAGAGAAATAATTAGTAGTTAGTCAGTCTACTAAACACAGTTGCAGCAAATAGAGAAACTAAATTCTTAACACATGATGTCAAGAAATCTTGTCTGACATCTCTTCAGAGCCCTAAGTCCAGCATAACAGAGACTCCCCCTCAACACCTGCTAACATAATAGAGAATCAAAAATCCTCCCCCTCAATAGAGCCAACAATCACAGTGGTTAATAGACACACACGCACACACACACACACACTTCTCCCCTTTTTTACCCATAATATGAAAAAGGAAGTAACTAACCAAAAACAAACCACAATAGCAGATTAGCACATTAAGTTAATACTAATGCAGAACAAAAAAGAAAACAGATGCATCATTCATGCATCAGCATCATCAACATCATCAGCTTCCTACTTTTCTCCTCCTTTATCTACCAAGACATCCATTTAGTCTTACTTCTCCCATTCAAAAATATTGTCTCTCATAGTACACCTAAGAGGTATGTGTACACCTGATATAATCCATCAGCTTCTCATGGCTAGAACCAACCATGCCTTGTCAAGAGCACCAACAACTACATCCAATAGCCTAATGTCACACCATATTGTCTGACATCATATAGAATCTGCACCACTGCAGCAACAATCCATGGACAAGTAATTTACTCCCCTGCTGAACACACTCATACCATGAAGACACAA
Organism: Vicia faba; assembly: GCA_948472305.1. Classification (NCBI taxonomy): domain Eukaryota; kingdom Viridiplantae; phylum Streptophyta; class Magnoliopsida; order Fabales; family Fabaceae; genus Vicia; species Vicia faba. The sequence goes on along the minus strand of OX451737.1, from coordinate 1,514,063,755 downwards.
TCCTGGATACTCTAGCTCCTTGAGGATACACACAAAATATCATGACTCTTTGTATAGTAAGAAGTCATGCACACTTATTTTGAAGTTTCTCACATACTTCCAAACAACTGTATTTAGATATCTTGCTCCATAAGATCCAGATTCATACAAACTCTTCTTGTAGTAGAAGACACCACCTGCCCAACAAGAATTATGATCAGGTTACACTATCTGACACCCTTTTCCTTCTTTATCAGCATCATCACAAAGCATATTCAATATCCTATGTAACATAATTAGCAACATCCTTACCCTAGTCAGTGGGGCCTTCACCTAGGATGATGTCACAACAATGTTTGGAACATGTTTCCCTCCAAACAAATAGTAATCCAAAGACAAGGAGATTCCTTTTTCTTAACAATAGTCAATAAAATACCATGATGTAGATGGTATGAAGAAGAATTCATTGACAATAATAATAATATCAATGATTGATATTCGTCCTCATAGATATACATTCAAGGATTCTTCCAATGATAGCCACCAACAAGCATGATGTTACAGCATCATGTAGGACATCAGCTTCTCATCACAGAACCGGGTCACTTTAGCCATCATCCAACAATAGACCTCCCTCTTGAGCTCTACAAATTTTGTAGAGAAAAATAAATCCTCTCAGAAAACAACTAGCCAAATTTCTCAAGAAATTCCCAAGACACAAGGGTAACTCTGACAGACTTTAGAACATAGACCAGAGGCAGAATCGCAATGCTCCAAAACTCAACGCTTCCCACTAAATTCTAAGCCTACTACCTTCATCTAGTTTCAGAAAACAAACTGAACACAATGTCAATACATTTTTGCTTGACACCACAAAATCATCAGAGGCAGACTAACACAAGTTGTATGAGACCATGCAACCTTTGTCCAGACTTCAATTTTGTAGCAACACATCACACAAATACCCAACTCCCTTCAAGGTATTTGTAATCATTCACATGCACCAACTCATCAAAGGAAAAATTTCCTCACATTCCTTCCTTCACAACCTCCTTTAGTGGTACATGCTGCAGATATAACTACTTTCTCACAAATGGTTAAGAAACAAAAGCACAAGTGGATCCTTCATCATAACAGGCAGACATGAAAGATATCAACACCACAGACCACACCATATTTGGTCAGTGACTCAACTCTACACTCCACCAAGATGAAAACATGCCACTTCTAAATATCATTTTGAGCAACAAACTCTCACACCTTCTCTGAAACAAAGAGTTCAGAATGTATATTTGCATACTCACATTAGATACATACTTAACTCTCATCAAAGTATTTATCATCAGTTAGATGCACAACTTCATTAAAGGACAGACAAATACTTAGCTCCCGTCAAAATGTTTACCATTAGTCAGATAAGGCTACCTTCTCACAGAAGGTAGGAAATTTGGCATGACCTTTTTTCTTTTGCACACATCTGGCACCAGCTGATTCATCTTCATGACACACACTCATGATAGCCATTTACACCACATACTACTTCAAATTAGATCAGTGGCTTGACCTTATACTCCACTCTAGACAAAATAAACTTCCTTAGCTAAGAAAGCAAAGCTCTTACAAAACCTCTTCACATAAGCACAATGTTCAGAACTCCTATCTGAGTTTGAGGTGTTTAATGCCATGCTTATTCATCTAAAGAGGATATTCCCTCTAAAAATAACCAGGGTATACCACAAACAGACTGTTGATTAAGCCTGCTTCTCCTAAATCTTTAAGATACAAGGATTCCCTTTAATCCTTGCAAACACAATTTTTCCATCATGTGAGACCACAATATAAATGAACCTTATATCAAGGTGAACCTTCCTATACTGATAGCAGAGAAAGAAAAACATGAAACCATAATCTTATGGTCCAAAAAAATGTCAACTCCTTATTCTAGACAAATTCTGAAATGCTCATCCAATGTAGTTTGGATGAGACTCCAATAGTGCAGACAACAATCAATTACTTAGCTCAGATTGATACATCTCTAATGCTTACAATCTTTTAATGTTCTCTTCCACAACAACAGAACAAGAGTTCCATGCTCTCATAGACTTGATAATATCAAGTTAGAGTAAATAACCTACATCCTGTTTAAGAGAAACACAAGCCAGACATGTTGAGAAAAATAAATTCTTAGCACTAAGATGTTAAGACATTACGTCTGACATATCTTCAAGGTCTTCCAACTATAGAGCAGTAGGGTCTCCCCCTCAAACAAAATTTGTTCCATGGCCACAAATAAGATTCCATAGAGTCTGGATCCTTTGATCAGAAGGATCTTCTAGATGGTAGAGAGAAGGTCCTTGACATTTGAGCTTAACCTCCATATAGAGTCTGGTTGGAATAACAAATCTCCAAAAATAACTCAGCCTCTATACTCGTATATACTATGATAAGAAATAAATCAATCCAAGGAGAAAATAATATGATGATCATCCACTAAGATTTGCACAATTATCTAAGACATGTTTCCTGGATAAAACATCTTAGATACACAGCCCAAATTCCTTCTCTTCCAAATCAGGAGTAGGTTCTAAACATATATGATCAACACCCCTTTGTTTAGCACCCAGAGCATCTGCTAAGAAATAGGAATCTTCACACCCTACTGATGAGACGTTCCAACGTTTGGTAGAACATCTTTCCATGGAACACACCAAAAGATCCTTTATTAAAGGCTGGAGATAGGCCTTTTATGGTTGGAAGCAAAAATAAATTACTTCTAACTTTATTCCGATCTCTTTTCAACATACTCACATGAAAGGTGCCTTTATGAGTGGACTTGAGATGATCCTTAAGTATCTTTGCCCAGTTTAATAGGTTTGTTAAAGCTATCATACACAACGTCATATGATAGACTTTAAGAGGAGAACAGATGCAACATAACACAAATAAAAACCTCCCCAACAAACTTCATGGAAAAACATAATATTATTGCACTCGCACAACACTAAAGGATAACATGGGCTTGAAAATAAGTCAAACCTAACAGAACAACTCTCTCACCAAAGCTACTTTCCCAACAACAATAGAAAAGTAAAATACACACCCTATCATGAATAGTCCATCCTCCACTTGAAGGGATCATTCAAACAATAATATGAACTATCCAAGTTCAAACAACTCTTCAGTAAATACTTCCTTCCTTACCCATGACCAAAAAGTATATTCCAAGGATCTCACCCTGAAACAGAACAGGATGCCTGCTCTGATACCAATTGAAATTTTGGTTGTCAGACTTCAGATGTCCTAAGACATGTTGAGACATCTGAATCAAAACAAACAAACATGGCTAGGTATAAAATATGCACAAATAGTACTGAAAAGTAAAACAACACAAAGAGTTATTAACCCAGTTTGGTGACAACAACACCTACTCTGGGGGCTACCAAGCCAGGAAGGAAATCCACTACACATTATCAATTCAAAGCTAAACTAAACCCAAGTTTACAAATTATCACTTAATCAATATCCTGTGCAACTTCTACCTAGGTCCTCCCTAGACATGATAAATCCCTTTCACTTCCAATCACCGCAATGATATCTAACAGTCCCGGTTACTGTATCGACGACCTTTCACCTAAATGAAGATCAAACTTCAAATACAAAAAAACACCTTAATCAAGACACCACTTGATTAAGAACAACATACTTGATCTTGCTTCACATATTTGATCAAGAGTAATACTTAGAGTTGCTTAACAGCTTCCTCCAAAAACAATACTACATCTTGCTTAAAAGCTTCAAGGAGAACAGTAACAGAGATTACAACTATGTAACACAATCCAACTCACAACCCTAGTGGATCACACAAACCGACTCTCCTAGAGAGCCACATAATGGAAAATCCCTAATGATTCTACATCCTTGACCCGTGCCTTTCTAGGTTACAAACACTTCTATTTATAACCTTTTCCCAACTTGATTTGGGCTTAAAAAATGCAGCATAGAGGTTGCACAAGGTCTGTAAAAATTTCTCCAATAAAATAGGTCTTCAATAAAAACTTTCCTAAATTGTCTCCATATTTAGAATGTTTGGATATCTTGAAAAACCAACATAATATCTCTAATTTGTCAATCTTGGATGCCACATATGATTACTAAATATTCATAGAATATTCAATAATTAAATCACAACAACGGAATCCAAACTGTCAGCCGTAGCAGACCTGATATCATATACTTTTGGTTAAGATATCCTGTTGTACCCCAAAATTTTATCTCCCATTTTCTTCAAAACATTCTTCTAAGGGTCTCAAGTATTCAAGGATACTCAATGGTTGACCAGTCAAACCTCCTCCTAAGCAAAGGGTCTACAACTAGAGTTTTGTGTTTCTCAAGGAATATTGGGTTGAAAAGGTCTCAAGTGGTTTCCATGATGCTCCATAGGTTTTCAACAATGTTCATGTCAAGTTTCCATCCTTGCATCACAAGTTTGCTTAGTCAACGGCTCAGATGATTGAAAATCAACGATATTGGGTAAAAAGTTTAACTATGGTTAACATACAGTCAAACTTCAAGGTTTTTGGTCAACATCAACATTTTTAGGTTATGTTCATCATTTGATCAAGGGTTGATCATGATTCCTCAAGGAAAGCCCTCAAATCATCAAAAGTCAAAAGTTTCCAAATTAAGGTTTCCTTAGGAGAAGTCAACTAAACTTTGACCAAGCATAACTTTCACATGCTTCATCAAATTTTCCTCAACCAAAGCTCATTTTGAATGAAATTCAATTCTATAAAACTTTGTATCTGTGTGTTCATGTCCAAAAAGTTTTTCATTTGAAAGATATGAGCCAATACATTATAGGTCATTTCAAGAGTCAACAAAAAGACACTTTTTGTCAAGGCAACTTACATCAAGATAAACTCTCCAAATGAAAAAATGATCAAAAGATAAGTTGAAGATGACATATTGTGCTTTCTAAAAAGTTAAACATATCCTTTAAAAGATGAAAATTGAGAACGTTATGACTAGTGTAAGTTGGTAAATTTTGAGGAAATGCATGAAATGCAAAGTGAGCAAACATGAAATTTTGAACTAGCAGGCCTAACTTTTGATGTTCAAACATGTTCACAAGGAATTATAAGACCTCTAAATCCATGCACATATTTTTCATGATTTTTATTTCCTTTATTTGAATTTTTATTCATTTAAATGATATTAAAATAAATAAAATATGAGGCAATGCATGTGGGCTTACTTTCTTGGATAAATTCAGGCCCAAGACAACTCATGACAACCCATTAACCCTGCCAAAACTGTGTGAAGCTCAAAAAGGCAAGAAGCTCTCAAAAATGGAAGCTTTTAAATTTGTTTGATTCTTGTCTCTTAGCCATGAATGCCTTGTTTTATTTCCATACTAGTTCACTCTATTCATCCCTTTATTTAAGCACAACAAGTAATAAGCAAAGATCATGCACCCCTGCCTCCAAGACCAGGCCAAAATTCTCAACAATTTTCAAAGAAACCTAAGTTTTCAAAAATTGTGTTACGAGCCATCTTACTCCAAAATCTCAATACCATTTGTTTCCTAGAGCATCAAAGGGTAGGTTTGGACAGTTCTTCTTGAGCCCAAATGCGTGAACTTGCATAACATAGCATTGTCGATTTCACATTTTTGCAAAATGCATACCTTTAAGTTAATCTTGTTTTGAATTGTACTAACATTATTAATGGATTTCTGATTTATGTTTGAGCAGGTTTGGATTTGTATTATGATCCAATGAAATCAAAACTGGGAGATTCCATTTTTACTCCGATCGGTTTTAGTTTGATTTGAAACGCACGATTCAAGGGTTTATAGCAAAAACTAATATCAGATTTGGATTCAAAAGGGTTGAATTAGGGGGGCATGGTGTTTTGGGGTTACTAACGCTGGATTTTCGCAAGTTTGAGATTTGTAGGTTGTCAGAGAAGACAGCCGGAGCTAGGGCTCCGACACTTCTCTGGCCATTAAAAGTGTTTTGTATATTTATTTTTTTGTTTGATTTATATAACTGGAAGTAACAACCGCTCCAGCGGTAAGAGTATGTTTGCAAAGGTGTTGGTATACCAGGGCATGAGTTCGATCCTTGCCCCTGGTATGTTATTTTTCATGATTTTTCTCTTACAGATCCAATGTGAATTATCTAGCGCGCGCCTAGTATATCTCCTCAATCATCACCATCAGATACTTACAAAGCTAGATCTAACGCTCCAGATTCGCAGGAACATCATGGAACCATTGGAGAATAATGAATTGGATCTTACGCGAGGACTGGGCTGGTGTTTTGGTCCGAACATATTTGCTTTTCTGACACCCCTTTGGGTTTACTTCTGCAGGCCCATTTCTTTTTTCTTTTACAATTTCTTTTTTAAAAAACATAATTAACTTTTTTTCTATTTAATTAATTAAAATTACTTTAGATTTAAGTTAAAATAAATTTGACTTTTTTTCAGTTATTTATTTATTTAATTAAATCAAAATTAACTTTTTGTAAATAAATTAATCAAATTAATTAACTTAATTTCCTTTCTTTACTAAAATAAAATAACTTAAGTTTTATTAGGTTTTAATTCCTTTTTCTCAAAAAATAAATAAAAATCAATTAATCATCAATTATTTTCCCTCAAATAAACTCCATGTCTCTCCTTGCAATCTTCACGCTTCTTTCATTTTTGCATTAATTTTTTCATAATATTGTAACTTCTAAAGGTTGTAATAGATTAATTAGGACTTTTTTTATCTGCTTTTCTTTTCCCCCATTTTTATGGTTTGTATCCCCTCCCTGAAGCTTTGTAATAGCGTAGGAAATTTAATTTTTGTCTTTATCGCTTTCCTTATAACTCTGCTAGATGTATGCTAATAGGCTTGAATGGAAAGACTAAAAGCAACCATGGCTAACCCTAATAATCAAGATAATATATCTGAAAACAAAACACTTTTCATACACGCACCTCTAGAGTGACTCCACTTGTTGCCTTTGGAAAATACAGTCATGTCTCGTGAATATGGGACGCTTTAGCAAAGGCCCTCGGTTAAAAAGATCGTAGTCCTTCGATGACCCTTTGATGTCACCTCTGTAAACGATCTTAGTCCCTTATGATAAAGTTTCTAAAGCATTCTACGAGTTGCCTTTATGATTGTACGATGACCCGCGCCTGTCCCTCAATCATCCAATGGTAGGGCTTCCTACTAACTAATGGTAGGATAACACTATCTAAAGGAGGAGGAAAAGAACAAAAGACTTTTGAGTAGGTAGATAGCTCATAATCGCTTGCTCACAAAAAATCCTTTTTCACACAAACACTTTTCTGAAATATTTTAAAAACAACACTTTATATGCGTTCTCAACTGATACGAGAATCATTACAAAGTTTCTGAACTTAGGCATTTTCAAAATATTTTCAAGCTTACACATTCACAAAGCATTTTCAAAAGTGAGCTAGCGATTAAGAGCCCGTAGATAACTACGGATGACAAGGGTGTTAATCCTTTCCCTTTTCATAACCTACCCCCTTACTCAGAAAATTATCAAAGGTATTTTTTGTTCTTTTCACCCTTTCCTTTATTGGATAAAAGAAAATTCGATGGCGACTCTTGCTATCCGCAATATTTGCGATAAAACACAAATCCAAAAGTCAGTTCTCTCACTGTATTACAGAACTGGTGAATCTGTTGGGGAATACTAAAAGTGGGGTTACCTTAGAACTATATCATATTTAAAATGCTTTACTTGCTTGATTTGTATGCTTTATATTTCGGGGTTTTGCTAGGGTTATTTTTGTAAAGATCCTATACCTGGATCTAGGGCATTTTTAGGTAAGTAGTAATAGATCGTGAAGACTGTACGGTGTATACTGATACAGTTGAAGCGATGCCTACGTTAGTGTGACACATTGGTTGGTGTTGTTGTCCCTTAAGTTAAGTCAAGGAGAATGTTGGGCTGCCACGTGGTGTCATAAAGCACTAACTTACCTTAGAACCTTAGTTGACACAACTTAGCCAATAGAAAGTAGTGAGATGGTCGACTTTGGTGTAGACTAACGTTGGTTGATACTCGATGCTACATTCATTGAGATCGGACTCTCAGGATATTTCAGTTGCAAATCAAATGCTTGTGCTGAAATAATTTTTAGGAGAAAGATCAATGATATTGAGGCTCCTAGAAACTGATTACTTCTTTTAGGATAGGTTGAGCCAACTAAAACTTCAAGAGGGTACTTACCTACAAACTCCATGCAAGCTTAAACCTAAGGACTTGTGTTTCTTGTTTGTGTATGATTAATTGCTCAAACATGACATCATAACATCATGACATCATACCATATCATCTTCATTAACCTTTTCAAGGACCAAGGGATTTATCTTTGTTCTTTGTTGTAGTTTATGGCCTCTGCTCGCAGAAATACTATCCAGATCAACTTTATAAGGGTGCCTCCTTAGCTTAAGGAGTTAGTCTCAAAGGTTCCCGAAATCAACACACGTGTCAAAAATAATAAGGAAAAACTAATTTGAAAGAGAAAACACAATGAACAATGAAACAAAATATAAAAAAAAAAGAAAATTGTTGTTTTTTGGCCTGGGAACCCGGTTACCAGGATTTGGGTAACTGGTTACCCTAACTCAAGAATCCGAGAAAAGAGCTACTGACTTGAGGTAAACGGTTACCATATTTGGATAAATGATTACCAAAACTTTGAAGATTTTGGCAATTTGCTTCTGACTTGGGGTAATCGGTTACCATAATTGGGGTGACCGGTTACCACGTAACAATTTTGAAAATTTTGTGAATGAAATGGATGGTAACCGGGTGATCGGTTACCCTCGTGTCAGAGGCAAATTTAACAGATTTTTGAGCATTTTCAATGGCTTGGATATTTATTCAAACACAAAGTCTCCATGCATTCAACACATGATTTTGTACAATTCATGGTTTAGATTCAAATAACACATAATTGATATAAGATCAACAGTTAGGCTTCATGCAACGTCAACCATTTGATTTAACAATTAAGCACTTTCATGAAATAATCACTTAAGTCAAATAAGCACTTAATTCAATTATCCAATACCGGATTTACACATGATTGTCAAATCAATTCACAATTCTAGCACTAAATATAAGTTCTCAATTCAAAATTCAACATAGATTCAATTCATGCTTGACCAAAAAAGTGCTTCTCAAATAATCATTTATTTCAAAAGTGCTTATTTCAAGAAAACTCACCGATAGAAGTGAAGAGGAGGCTTAGCTATAGAGATTACAACGAACGGATTGAAAATCAGAGAAGAATTGCTCTTGATCTTGACTTTGGATTCTTGATAAAATTGTTGTTGTATTCTTTGATCAAAAGTAGAGAAAACTTTGGTTTGATCCTGAGAATTGATAGAATTGTTAAACTTTTGTTTTTGAGAATTGGTGAATTATGTGAGTCTCTCCTTTTAAAAATTCAGATTTCAAGATTATATAGTGTGAGTAAATTGGGCCTTAGATGTGCAATTGAATTGGGCCTTTACTTGTAAGCGTAAACCTGACACGACTGTGGAATGCCACGTCATCATCCATACGGATTCTTCAAAAAGTTCCAACACGAAAAATGAAGATAATCAAATTTTTGACACGCCGTCGGAAGAACAGGCTCAATCCAATAAACAACGAGGAAGTTATGAATTTTTGAAGTTTTACTAACACTGTGTCAGACAAAAATAATTTCTTGTGCAAAATTTTATTGCGTCGCACGCGAAGAAGACAAAAAAAAGCCTTCGGGTCACTGTTTGCTTTTAACATCTGAAGAGAAACTATAGTAGACAAATTTTTTGAACCAATTCCTCTGGGCTCAGCTCAATATGATAAAAATCGAACGAGATACGAATTTTACCGTACCAATCATTAATACAAACGAATTTCGTTTCAGCACAAACATGTCTTGAGAAACTCAAAGTTCACGGGTCCTTCCTTAGTGAATCATCTTTTGACTTCCAAAGACGACATCAAGACAGAATTTTGGCAGTCGACACCGTGCGCATACGACAATCCGTCCAAAAGCTATGAATTTTTTAATGCACACGAAACTACGATTCAACACACGTTTCTTTGTATTCTTTTCACTGTATAACTTCCAAAAGAATGGCGTATTCGAAGACCTTCCTTTGAGATTTAGCTTTGGGTCCGAACACGAATGTTGGAGAGGACATCTAGACAGTTTCAAATCTTCAAGAATCAACTCAAAACACCATTCCCCAAACAGAAGATGTGGATTTTTAAACTCAAATCGGTTGAAGTGTTGTTTCCAATTCGCACTACTTTAGATTTACCGGAAACACCCAAATCTTTCGTAACTTGACATACGTTGAACAAATACAGGAGCTTTTTCATGTTGATGAAATGCCTTGATCCCATGTGTATGGATCCAATGATATGCATGCATGTGCATGCTAACAAGAGTACAAGCCAATTAGAGTTAAAAAATGAAGAGGAAAATTTTTGGGGTACAACACTATTACTCAACCCGATGCTAATGGTGTTGTCACACCTAAGCTAGAAGCACTATAGAATAATAGTGATAAGAAAAATTCATTAAAACTCATTAATCGTTTAAACGCACTTGGTAATATAATTTTCAATGCAATTTCTACTAACAAAGTTTTGAGATGTCTTACTAGGAATTGGCAACCGAAAGTCACCATGATCAAGGAAGTCAATAATCTTACAACACTTGATCTCACTATATTATTTGGTAAGTTTGATGAACATGAGCAATAACTTATGTGCTTAGACAAACATGAAAGGAAACATGAGAAAAATAAGAAAAACGAGAAAGACTCATATAAGGAGGAAAGAATGAAGTATAAAGCTCTTAGAATTTCAAGTTTAAGGTCTTCAAAAAGTGAGCATGTATATGATCATGATTTTAGTAACGGTGAAGACTTAAATTGTCACTATGGTTGTATGGAAGGTTTGCCCAAATGCAACCAATTTTTCACTAGCCCCCAAGGTCCTAATGAAGATTGGGTACCTAAATTGTTGTGTTGTTTTTGTAGGAACATTGTCTCGACTCTATGAAGAGAATATGGGTTCTCATTTATGGTGGCTCAAGGCATATGAACATATTCTAATCCTATTGTATATGTGGTAAGAAGATGGATTATGTGATCTAGAAAGCAACAAGTTTTGTTTAATTGGTAAACGAGGCGTAAGTTACTTTTAATGTTGTGTCTGAGAATACTTGGAAAAGGTATTTTATTTCATGATGTAAGTGTATCTTCAAGAGACATATTTAATAACGCCGAAGAAGGAATTAATCAACCCGAATCGGTGAAACATGAGGAGGAGAAAGATAACTAACATGAAAAGGATAAAGATGAGAGTTCAATCAAAATGAATGATCATAAAATCAATGAACTTCTTGGACTCATCACAACTTATACTTTTGGGTACTTTGTCAAAGTGAAACGTGGTAAGATCGTGTTGTTCTAAAATCTTTATGGTATACTTTGCATTTGGTTCAACTTTCTTTTGAGAGTTCCTCGTGAAATGCAAGTGCATTCTCCATCACATTATACAGTGAGGTAGTATCGATTCAATTTTTGCTTTGTTAGTAATTTCTCTCTTTTACTTGTTTATTTTTCTAAGTACATGACATACTTGGTGTATGATATATATATATATATATATATATATATATATATATATATATATATATATATATATATATATATATATTATGAGTATTCATTTGCAAAATAATTCTTAATTGATAATCATGGTGACTTATCAATTTATATACTTATAATGATCTCATTATACTATATTTTCATTTAGTTTATTTTATATACACTTATGTATACATAAGCATTTTTAGCTTCATTAAACATCAAACCTAACATGTTTGACATTATATCACTATTGATTTTACTAACATGCAACTTGTCAAAGAGTTCTCTAAGCTTATGCAGAGAGTATTTGAAATGAGTATTATGGGGAGTTGAATTACCTTCTTAGACTCTAAATAAAGTAACTCAAGGAAGGAACACATGCGTGGGAAAACTACCTTCGCGATCATGTTGAAAAAGGGGATGTTGTGTTCGAGATTTTTGATAGTTAAAATCAACTTGCCGATGTTTTCACAAAATGTTTGCAATCAAACTGTTTTTCGAAAAACATGAATAATTGAGAATTATTAATGTCTCCAATGTTGCTTTCTCTATTATGATGCTTTCACTTTTATACTTTTTTCTCTAACACTTTGTTTGAGTATTTATATTATGTGAGTGCAACTTCCATTCCATCAAGAGTGAGGTAATATTGTTTCAAATTTCTCCTTGAAATTAAGAGCCCTTTATGGTCTCAAACAAGCTCTCAAAGCTAGGTATGAGAGATTGAGTGTATTTTTTATTAAACAATGATTCAATCATGGAAAATTTGACACTACTTTGTTTATTAGGCATAAATCAAATCATATTCTTTTAGTTAAAATATATGTGGATGATATCATATTTGGCTATACTAATAAGTCTCTTTGTCGAGAATTTGCTAGTTTAATGCATGGATACTTTGAAATGTCTCTTATGAGATAATTAACATATTTCTTGGGATTGTAAATCAAGCAAGTCGAGGAAGGCGCCTTTATAAGTCAAATCAAATATTTTCAAGAACTTTTGAAGAAGTTCGATATGAAAGACTCAAGGAATATCTCTACGCCCATGGCATCTAACGTGCTTATTGAAAAAGATGAGTGAGGAGTGGAATTCGACATTACCGAGTATAGAGTTATAACCGGATCCTTACTCTATTTGACTAAGAGTAGACCAAATATCATGTTTAGCGTGTATATGTGTTCTAGATATCAAGCATCACCTAAGGAATCACATTTTAAGACCGTAAAAAACATTTTGAGGTATCTTAACGGAACCTCACATTACGGTATTTGGTATCCTAAAGGTAGTTATTGTAGCTTAGTAGGATATTCTGATTCTGGTTTTGCAGGGTGCAAGTCGGATAGGAAAAGTACTAGTGGTACATGTCACTTATTTGGAAACTGTTTAGTTTCTTGGCATAGTAAAACGAGCATAATGTTACTTTTTCTACCGCCGAATCCGAATACTTAGTTGTTGGTAGTTATTGTGAACAACTCTTATGGCTAAAACGATAATTCCTAGACTATGATTTAAAACTCGGTTGTATTCCTATTAAGTGTGATAGTACTAGTGCATTTAATCTCACTAAGAATCTGGTACATTATTCACGAGCTAAACACATTGAGATCAGACACAATTTTCTTAGAGATCATGTTGAAAAAGAAGACATTGTTTTTTAATATGTTGTCACTAAAATTCAGCTTGCTGACATTTTTACAAAACCAATATCATTGAACATTTTCACTAAATCTGTAGGGATTTGGGAATGTTAGATTCCTCGTGTTTAAAATAGACTAAGTTTTCTGTGTGTTCCAATTGCTATATATTTTATTTTCACTAACACTATTTTTTAGCAAATTTTACCTTGCGGATTACATTGGTATGTCTCTAAAAACTCTATCATTGTGTGTGTTTTTTTAATGTATTTTTGTGTGTGCTTGTTATCTCTTAATTATGTTCATTGCTTCAATATGTCTCTGATTTCTCTTCATTGCATTTGGGTATTTTAAATGCATAGTTTTAATTGTGTGCATTTGAGCATTTCTATAAATTGATCATGCATTATTTATCATCTAATGTATTTCCTTATATTTGACTAGTTGATCACTATTTTGTGTTGTTGTATTGTTATATTATTGTTGCATGTTATCTTGTATTGTGTTACATGTAGCGTTTTTATCTTTGTATTGGTATCTGATCTTAAGTGTTATATATTCTTCTTAGCTTGTTTAAGTTGTTTGTTTTTATGGAATTACTTTTTAGAGGTTGTTTGTTTTGGCGTAGACTTGTAACTCTAGTATCTCTTTTCGATGTTGTCAAAGAGAGAGAAGTTGCAATGAGTCTCTGATTGATTTTATGCATTTTATGTTGTGGTTTTTGTGCAATGTTTTAGGGGGGAGAATAAGCACTTTTGCTTTTGGCTCGTGTCGACTCAATTACAAGTGAAAGCTTGCCAAGTATTAAAAAGGGGGAAATTGTAGTTGCATATCCCTAGGGTAAGTTGTTGTTGCACATGATATTTATACGGTTGTGCTTTGATTTCTTGTCTTATCACTTTCATATTTAATCGTTCTTGAGTCTCCCTCATTGATTTCTCACACATGATTCATATCTTTTAGCATGCATAAACTTGGTGGTTATATTTGAACTTGATCAAAATGTTATTTGTCAATTGTGTGAGTTTATGGAATAAAAGCATTGCATGTTCTATTAAAATCACATGCAAAGAAAAGTATTAAAAGCATGAAAAATTAGTTTTTGAACCCTTTGATTCGAATCATTTAAGTTACACTTGAGTTCTAGTTCGAATCAAACGAAACAGATACTTTCAGAAATTTTTTAGAACCTTCTGATTTGAATCAAGGATTGTACATGATTTAAATCACGTGGATTTTTTTATCTTTCAAAAGATTTTGTTGCTGATGTTTTGAATCACACATTTGTACTTGATTCGAATCATGCATTTTTCTGGTTTTTCCAAAAATATCTAGAGCAATTGATTCGAATCATAAATTACACATGATTACATGAAGGCCGTAATTTTAATTACATCCATAAAAGGCCTAGTCTCTGCATTTTTTTGTACATCTTCCTCTTTGCTTTTCCTACATGCAAACATGTTCATAACTAAACCAACTCTTATTGTTCACTTGTTTGTTCCTTTCTATCATATTACACATGAACTTAAGTTCATCAACACATAAAATAGCACAATGATTACCATTCACATAAGCAAATCATACAATATACAATGCATGCATCAAATAGAAACCTAGGGTTTATGCAATGAGATATGAGATAAGGGGAAGAAGGATGACCAAATTAACCCTGTCTTTGAACAAACAATATGGGTGATGGATGGAAGAGGTTAAAATAGGTGAGTCTTATAACTCTACTTCTTGCACTTAAAGATTGTAGAAATCAGCTCCTTCAAGGGTGAGACACCAATTCGGGTCCTTCTTTCTTCTTCCTCTCCTCACTTTCGCCACTCTCTCTTTTTAGCTTACACACTCTTCTCTCTCTAAGGTTGTGAAAATGAAAGTGATTTAGTTGCATATCCCTATGGAGAGTTGTTGTTGAACACCCTTATCACATGCAGGGTGAGAAAACACGATACTATTATGTTTTGATTGCTTGTCTTATCGCTATTGTATTTTATTGTTCTCGAGTCTCCCTAATTGATTGCTCATACATGATTCATATTTTTAGCATGCGTAAACCTTTTGGTTATACTTGAACTTGATCAAATGTTATTAGTCAAGTGTACGAGTCTGTGGAATAAAAGCTTTTTGAGTGTTTTGTTAAAATCATGTGCAAATAAAAGTGTTAAAATCATGAAAAATTAGTTTTGAACCCTTTGATTCGAATCATTTAAGTTACAGTTGAGCTCTGATTCAAATCAAATGAAACAAAGACTTTCAGAAGTTTTTGAGAATCTTATGATTCGAATAAATTATTATACATGATTTGAATCACATGTATTTTCTGATCTTTCAAAAGTTTTTTGTTGCTGATGATTCGAATCACACATTTGTACTTGATTCAAATCCATGCACTTTTCTGGCTTTTCAAAAAATCTCTGAAGCAATTGATTCGAATCACGGATTGCACATGATTAGAATCACATATTGCACATGATTTGTATCATGTGGCCTATAATATGATTCACACAATGCAGTTGATTCGAATCAACTGCGAATGGGTCAATTTTTCAGATTTTCTTTTATTCAATTCACTTGATTATTTGACACATTACATGCTTTGAACTTGATTGGAATCTAACCAAATTTTTTCCAGTATTTTGTATGCTTCATCTCAAGCACATATATAAACACTTAGTCAAACTTTTCATAGTGAGATTCAATCATTTGTGAAGTTCTCATAACTGTTTGTGTGAATTTCCTATGAAAACTAACCATTCTTGGAGATTTTTTCAAAGGTTTTTCAGGTTCTTGCAAGATTGGGGTTGATGTCACTGGTGCTGACAAATTCTAGTGAAAATAAAAAGCTCTTCTCTCCATAATTTCCTTATCAGTGACTGTGTGGAAGGCTACGAAAAAGGCGTAGTTCTTTTTTCATTTTTAGACAATTTTACCGCTCAAGGAATCGGTAGGATCAAGGGGTTGATTGCTAAAAACGAAGGCTTGAAGAAGAATTGGTGTTATTGGAAGACTGAAAGTGTTGATCGACTAAAGACTATGCAGAAGAGTGTGGCAGTTAGCCATTTATACAAGTCAAGATCCAAAATTGAAGTTTTATTGTCTTCAGCATTATTATAAATAAGTGATTGTATGAACTCGTTGTATATTTATCCAAACCTAATGGAATTATTCCGGTACTTTCAACAGTGCACATACTTACACGAGGATGAAAAAGTCGAAGCTCTTTAAATCATTGTGTCATCTCTCTCTCTCTCTCTCTCTCTCTCTAATTTTCATTTTGCAAAACATTTTTTCTTAGGTTTATATTTATGTAATAACAACTTAATTTGGAAAGCTTAGATTTTGTTGGAATTGGAAAACCATTAAGAGCTTTAGTGATGATTAAAATCTGCAAAACATCATGACTTTAGAATTAGATTTGCCTAAACATTGAGTAACCACACCTCATGAATTATTCAATTCATTTAGTTGCATATTGTTGTACCCCAATTTTTGTCCCTAAGATTCCTCTATCAACTCAATCACAACAAGATCATAATAGGGTTTGGTTCTTCTCCCTAACTTTAGGTTTGCTCATGAGGAATCACCAAGTACCTTGATTTGTATATTGTGATCATCTATATTTTGTATTGATTAACTTTTAACTAATAAATATAATGAATGTTTGCTCTAATTGATGATATTATAGGTGAGGGCACAACACATTTCATCAGGTGAATTCATAGGTTCATGAGTTTATTTCCATGCCTTCTTCAACAAAACTTCATTGAGATTAAAGCCTCATCATTAAATATGATTTAAAGTAATATCATGACAAGATCTACTATGATTTATCATGCCTCAATTTGTCAAAGAAAGTCAAAGGATGCAAGGTTGATTGAAGAAGTTTGACCTAATTGGACAAATTCTTGATTCTTTAATCACAAGTACATAACTCTATCAATTATTAATATTTGGAGGTGGTTATTTTTTATATGGGTTCTTATTATCATCCTCAACAACTTCTATTCACATGGAAAAAGTAATTGTGCAAGAAAGTTTGTCAAAATTGAAAGGGTTTTCAAGTCATTTTGGTGCTTGAGGAGCTAGGTTTTTGAATTTCTAAGGGCTATATCTTGCTAATCTTTTTATATTTATGAGTAATTCCAAATACATGCTTCTCTTTAAAGGTTTATAAACTAATCACTTCAAGAGTTTCAAAAAAAATTATGTGGAAGATGCCTAATGATGAAGAAAGATTACAAGTCCTTTAGATAAGCCATCAAATTCCCTTTATGTGATTTCAAAAGATCATAACTTGGTAATTTTTTATATCCTTAAGCCCATTATTTTTCCAAAATGGAATTAAGAATGTGAACTTCAACTCTTCTTTTATGTGCAAAACTTGAAAATGAGTGGAAGATGCCCTAAGTACTCAAAGGATTATAGGTCACCTCATGAATTTTCACCAGTTTTACAAGGCCATAACTCTTTCAATACTTGGTATTTTTGATTGATTCAAGTTTCACAATGCTCTTTGGGAAGTCTAATCCAATCTAGTATCAATGGTCAAAGCTCGATTTTGGAGGAATTCCTTGTTTGAACTCAAAACGTTATAGGTCACTTTTGAAGAAAAACTTAGAATTTTTCTAAGAACAAAAAGTCAGCATCTTTTTCTTGAGTTTGACTCATCACAACTCCTAGATCAATTATACAATTGATACCACTCTTTGCATATTGTAAAGTTTGTGACCTTACCTTTTAAATGCTTCAATAATCATGCCATAAGACTCCTTGAGCTATGAATACCATTGATTCAAAGTTAGTACTTTGAAACTGAAGTTTTCTCCTAAGTCAGAATTTGTAATTCATTATTTGGCTTCTAATCACCAAATTGCCACGTGTTTTCCACTTAAACATGATTAACAAATATATTTGAATCATTTAGAGCATCAAAACACATCATTTAGGTGAGTTTTGATGCACATGTGAACACACTTTGCTCGTGTACATAGGTGTGCACGAATTCATTTCAATTTGCATCATTCACCCCTCCTCTTGATTCCATTCGCTTCTGCTATAAATACAGGCTCTATTCCACTCATTTTCGCAAGCTTGAACAACCAAAATCACTCTGTCAAACTCCCTCCATAACTCACTTTTCTGAGATTTCGAATTCTTCTTTTCTCCACTTTTCAATCCAATTTCTTCATTGATCCTTCATCCTTGAAATTCCCTGAAGCTAACAGAATAAGAATCAAGCCTTGAGGTGCCCTGAATTATGATAGCCAAGTCCATTTACAGAGCAAGTTCATCTGACTTTGTTCAGGTAGTTTAAGGAACCAAATCCTCTAACTCAAATTACTGGAACGGTCTATGATGTTCACTAATGCTTTCTCTTAACTCAATTTTGTTGAAATAATGCATTTGATACTTCTGATTTTTTATTTTGACATTTTTAAACATCTTTGATTTTTTCCAAATCGACTACGCTATGCTTTACATAAATTTTTCGCGAGCATATGGTTATGATTGTCTCAAGTAGACGTATCTAATGGTACCACTATGAACGCGTAAATTTTTACAGATTCAAGGATCTTGGATTTGCCCTACTTGCAGAAGGCTGGAGGTTGAAGACGACCTACGTGTCGTTCTTTAACAAATGACACTGAGCCAATTGTTTTATTTTGATTGGTTGGACTTTCTTGTGTTGTATGCACGCGCTTCAGCTTGGATCCACGATGCTCTCTCACCTCAGATCCATTGGATCTGCCAGCGTGTATAAGTGAGGGAGATCCAACGCGCTTGGTTTTTATGATTTATTTTTATTTTACAAATTTCTTTTTTAATTTCTTTTATCTTTAAAAATTCATAACTCTTTTATTTTTATCCAAAAATTATGAAAAAAATATACAAAAATACTTTGAATTATTTTAGATTTTGTGAATATTTTCTCATATTTTTATTTTAATGTTTGATATTTTCATAATTTTTGTTTTGTTTTCCTTGTTTTAATTGTTTTAAAAATACTTTTTATATTTTTAAATTCTAATTTTTTTTTATAAAAAATCATTTTCCTTATTTCTGACCTCCTGAAATTTTTCTAAAATTTTATTTTGAATTCTACTATTTTTGATCTTTTTAAACTTATTTGAGTGATTTTAATTAGTCTACAAATACTTTTCTGTTTTAAAAAAAATTACCACAAATTTTATAAAAATATTTGGGATCATTTGTGATTTTTCTATGGTCTCTTTAAATTTTTCTTTGATACTTTGAATATAGTTTACAATTTAACCTTTTATTTTCATTTTAAAAACAATTTAAAAATCATTTTTCCTTTTTATTTTATTCATTAAATGCAATTTATTTTTTTAATATATTCTGGCTATGTGATTGTTGATCA
Source organism: Vicia faba (assembly GCA_948472305.1). Lineage (NCBI taxonomy): Eukaryota > Viridiplantae > Streptophyta > Magnoliopsida > Fabales > Fabaceae > Vicia > Vicia faba. The sequence goes on along the minus strand of OX451737.1, from coordinate 1,514,044,056 downwards.
TAAACTTTATTAACATTATTGGATCTTGGATGTTGAGTTTAACTCCACCAAAATGGATGAAAGATTTTAATGATAGTTTGATTAATTTTTTTTATTCAAATATATCCCCTCCCTCTTCATCTTCTCCTCTTCTCCTTTGTGCTACATGTTGTTAGAGGATGATTTACATATCATCACTCCAAACATATGGCATATAGACTGCTATCGACCGGCCTCAAAATAGGTGTTGCGACTTCTATATAAGTCCACTTACGATTGCTTAACATAATGTTATATTTTGTCCCGATTCGAGAAATGATCATTCGTGGCCCAAACTTATGTTTGCAAGCCCAAGTATGTTTAACTTGAAACCTTTGATCAAATAACCTTAAGGTTCATTGATAGGAGGCTTTGGTCTTATCAATCCTCTAATGGAATTTCATAAAATTTGGTCTAAGTGAATCATTTAAACATCATTGATCATTTGTTGTTGCCTTGAGTTTTTGAAATGAATTATATACTTGACAAAAAGCAAATGAAACTTGTTATTGAGAGGCTTTGATTTTATCAATCTCCTAATGAGTTTTCAAATGCAATATTCAAGATGGTCATTCAACTAACCTCTAATTTCTAACCCATTAACAATTGACTTTTTTTTATGCTTTTACTTTATGCTTTTACTTTAAGCACCCTTTATCTTAGCATTTTCATTTCATGCTATTTTTCATCTTTGCTCACTTGAGCATTTATCTCTATGTCATTTTGTTTTTCTCACTTGAGCTTTTCATTTCTTTTTGAGGATAACTAATAACCAACTTGAACAATAAAAAACTTTAAGGTGACTTGGACTATTTGGTTACTATCCTTAGCATTTTGGAGTTATGGACTTCTTAGACTTAGGAGTAGCGACCTTGACCACCTTTGGGACCATGTGGCTTTTATTGTGATTTTGTCTGGAGTTCATGGGGTTTACTCCCAAGACATTGGGTTTTTCGTTTCTTTGTGTGTATATAGCCATTACTCTGCCCAATTTTTTTTTGTGAAGACTTAATGCATTCGAAGCTTGGTATTCTTAAGAGGTTTAATATCTTTGCTTGGTTGGTTTCAATCTGAAGGATGTGAATTCTACATTGACTCATTATGTCAAGTGTTGACTTCTTGTTGGTTAGACGGTTATTTTCCCTAGCTTTTACTTTATGCTTTAGGATAGTCCCTTCATCTCCTCTCATCTTCTTTAATTTAAAAAATCTTCTCCCTCCTTTTCAAAACTATTCTTGTTTTTAAACTTGAATCGCTTTCATAATAAAATTAGACTTAGGTCCATGCATTTTCAAAAATTATTTTCTTAATCAAATTTTAACCAACTTAATCATAGTTTGACATTTTTTGTGAGAAGACTAATATTCAATCAATCTCATTCAAACCATTTTTCCATTTTGGCTTTTTTACCTTAGAAATTTTCTCAAAAGGTTAGACTCTTGTCAATCCTTGTAATGATGCGAGCTACTATACTTCTATGATATGTAGTGAAGTTAGATATTTTCCACTTGGGTGTTGAGCGAGACTTTGTTTATTTTAAAATCCAAGCTATATCCTCCATTTTGAGATGACGAAAACTCTTCTTTCTCATAATCGTGGGTAATAAGTATGTTCTTCCACTCGAATGCAACGATGACGTCTTGTCTCTTAAAATTAACTAACACACTTGTGTTTAAAAAAATTTAAAAGAGAACTATGAGCACCCTGATCCCCTATTGCACATAAGGTGGTATGTAGGCACTAAAGGTTCGCAACTGCGGCGGGTGCAAAAATTGTAAAAAATATTTCTTTTGTCATCTCCACCATCTATTTTTCATATACAACTCTTATAGCCAAAATACACAGATTTTCAAAGAGGTTCCTGTGGAGTATCGTGGATATTTATGGTGCTAATACCTTCCCTTTGCATAACCAACCCCCGATCTTAGATTCTCTCCCCCTCTTTTTGGGTTTTCGATCTTTTCCCATTCCTTTGGAAACAATAAAGCGTGTCAAGTCGATCCAATGGCTTAGTCTCAATATTTCTACCGCTACACATACTTAGTATTTTTTTTCATCAATTCATTACAATATTTGTAAAGTGATTTGAGTCGATGCCATATAATTTTCTATTGAGTATAATTTTACATTTTCGCTCTATAATCTTCCGCGCGCAAACTCTGAAAAACCTCTGATTACTCTTATTTGAAAAATTAGTTGAATTTTGTTTTAAATCTGTTCACCCCCACCCTCTCTAGAATATTTTCTATTGCCATATCCACACACAAGAGGTGAAAAATATCATTTCCTTATTTCTCAAGGGTCTAAGTACCCCCCCCCCCAACTTAACCCTTAATTCCCTTTTTACCCTCCAATACTCCTACTGTTAACTAATCTTCATAATTCTATCAAAATTCATACTTAATGAAAAGATTAGTTTGTGTGAAATAGAATAAAAGGGCTTAAGCATGGAAATACAAGGAATCTTTAATAATAGTCATTTTTAATAATCTAAGGTTAATTAAATACTAGGTGTTACATCAACTAGGTTGATTTATACTTTATGCAATCTCAGAACATGTTTATTTTCTCTTCACTTTAGGTTTAAAGGTATACTTCAACAAATTAGTTAGACTTACGTGTAATGTATGTGTGTTCCCTTTACTTGAGATATGAGATGGCATATATTTTACTTAATGCCTTCTCTATCGTGTCATGTTTTGTTGATTTTTTCTATAGTGTGTAGTTTCTTTAGATCATGGTTCCATAATCTCCCCATTTCTTTGGTTTATTGCGCTATCATTATAAAACACGGTCATGATGTCCAATTATTTAGTCAAATTATATTTTGGCTAAGTTTAATGGTCTTAACAACCATGAAATACCCTAGTAGACTTAAAAAAGACTCGATTTAATAACGCGTAATTATTTTCATATTCTTCTGACTTACTATTGGATGAGAGGAACTCACATTTTCACATATAGCATGCCTTGCCAATTTTGGATGACATATAATATATACAAAAAAATTCTATCCAAAAACTCAAGAAAACGAATTTAGGGTCATGTAAATTCCTTTTTATCTAAATGAAGTTTAGTCGAATCAAATATTATACATACAAGTTTTTCTCAAGTCTGCAAGGGATCATAATAGTTATGAATATATTATAAACTATCAAATTTGAGTCTTTATCAAACATTACAAGTACAATATGTTCATGGCACCTGATCGTGACCAATTGAGGGAAATGAATCAGAGAGACAAGGAGTCATTCAAAGAATATGTGCATCGTTGGCCCGAGATAGCTGCCCAGGTGGTGCCACCTATTGGAGAACAAGAAATGACCAAGGTCTTCCTGAAAACCCTTGGATCATTTTATTATGAAAGGATGGTCGCCAATATGCCAAGTGATTTCACCTAAATGGTAAGCATGGGTGTTCATTTGGAAGAAGCTGTCAGAGAAGGGCGCTTGACAAAGGATGAGGGGACAAAGAAGTCGTCATACGGGTTCTCTCAAAAGAAAGAAAGTTAAACGAATGTTGTTATTGGGGAAAGAAAGATTAGGCCACCTAGAAGACATCAACGGTACCAGCAACAGGTTGCTTCTATGACTCCAGTTGTCAATGTAGCTCCAACCACAGGTGCCTATCAGAGACCACCCCCTCAGGGAAATCAAGGGCAAAGTTAGAAGAGAGAGGCTTTTGACTCTATTTCAATGAGCTATGTAGAGTTACTTCCAGCTTTGATTTAGAAGAAGTTAGTTCAGACTAGGCCGTCCCCTGTGTGATACGGTGGGAAAGAACTGACTATTTTTTGGAATGCTGGTTTGCGTTTTGCGTTTGTTTTCGCAAAATGTCGCGGTAAGCAAGATTCGCCACTGACTTTTATTTCATCCAACAAGGAAAGGAAAAAAGCACAGAAAAATTCCTTTTTCGAGATATTTCTCGGGTTCGGGGGGTAGATTATAGAATGGGAAGGTGTTAGCACCCTTTCTATCTGTGGTTATCCACAGGCTCTTAGGTACTTGCTCATATTATTTTCAAAATTTTTCTTTCTTTGTGCTTGTGGGTTTGAAAAAGTTTTTGTTTTGAAACTTCGATTTAACTCTTGCTTCTGTCCTCAAGAGTGTAATGAAGTGTTTTGAAAACTTTGTTCGAAAAGTGTAAGTGTTAAAAGTTTTTTTGTTTTTGAAAGAGCAAGTACTTAAGAACCATCTACCTACTCGAAAAAGGAACCGTTCTATGCTATCTTCCTTTAGACAATTCTATCCCACTATTGATGAGTAGGTAGCATCGTAGTTGGAGTTTAAGGGTCAATTTGAATGCGGGACTTATGGTCACTAAAGCAATGGTAGGACACTTTAGCGGTAACCCTAATGTCTTAGATCATTTGTTTTGAGGCAACAATATCCGAGGCAACTGTTTCGAGGCGACTATGATCTTTGGACAAGAGGACGACCTCTAAAACTATCTATACTCAATGACCGCGTACGAAGGCAACCAAGTTGGGTGTACCCTAAGAGTGCGCATGTGCGAGTGTGTCGTTTTCAGTTATTTTTATCTTTGTACATGTTAAGGGTGATCTAAGTTAATTTTAGGTTAAAACATTCAGTCTTGTCATGCATTCCTATTACCAAACATCTAACAGTTATAATTTGCGGAAAATAAATTGCGGAAATTTAACTAACTATTACAAGGCATCGGGTATTTACATCGCCAAAGACAAACCCTTAAAGAATAAATAAAGAGATAAAAAGTAATAAAAGGTCCTATTAACTATTACAAACCGGGAACAAATACATTATGATATAAAAGAAAATAAATCGCGTGCGAGAAATTAAATCGATCGCAAATAGGGTTTTGACCCTTTTTGAGAGAAAGTATCCTTTTTTGTTGTTTTTGAATTAAGAAAGAAACTATCCTAAATTAATTACTAAATTAATAAATTAATTAATTAAATGAAAAAAGTTATTTTTGGGTTTTTGGCATTTTAAGAAAGAAAAATAAAATTAATTAATGTTAGTAAAAACCTAATCAAATCTAGTTTAATTTTAATTATTTACAAAAATATGTTAAAGTTATTCTAATTAAACCCAAATTAATTTATTAGTATTTATTAATAAAAAATAAAAATTTAAAGTTTGGTTTGATAAAGAAAAATATTTTGTGATTTTATTTTATGAAAAAAAAGGAAATTTGTGATTGGTTAATATAATTAAATAATAATAATAAAACAAATACTAAATAAAATAAAATAAAGAGAAGAGGGGGTATGGGCCTGAATATGGGTATTTGAACAACACATTTGTGGCCCAAACGAGCTGGCCCTTTGTTGACTTTTGAGATCCAATAGGCGTGCATGGACTTTGTCTATGGTGAACCATCAATTATTGGCCATCAGATTTGGCCTTGGGCCATCTGGCAGCTGGATATGTGAAGGCGTATGGTGTTCGGCGCGCTTGAATATCCATGTAATTACCTGAAGAATGAAAATAACAAAGAAAGTGGGGGACCTGGGATTCGAACCCAGGTCCTGATGGTGATTGCCAGCTTGCCTTGCCACTACACCTTTTTGCTTCATTTGTTAGTATATTGCATAATAATAATAATAATATAACAAAACAACATTAATTGGTCAGAAAATAAAAACGTGCGAAGAAACATTTGAATGGGCCAACCGGAAGCTGACTAGCACTCGTCCCTGTCCCCAGGTCTGTAATAACATTACCTGCGGATTTGAATCCACAGCTAAATGCGCAGGCTTTCTCCAAAATTCATTCCAGGTCACAGAAATGCCTTCCAATGCCATGGTTAAACTCGTCTTCCTCTTCCGGTCACGCCTATAGCCATTACTAAGGCTAATTTTATCTGAAACAAAAACCCTAAACAAGGATGCAAAACCCTAACGATGGTGATTCTTTATACAGGTTAGATGAATGAAATTAAACAATGTCAAAAGATTGCAAATGGCATGGTGAGTCAAAATATGCAATTAGTTTTCATTGTAGATGCAAGAATAACATAAATCGATCTCAAGAATGGAGCGGACTCGTGAACCACTTACAAAGCTCTAGGAGGTTGGAAAATGCGTGCTTTTGATCCAAGAAGGTTGAGTGAACACCCAGGAATCGATTGGGATAGGTCTTAGCGTTTGAAATTGCCTCTAGCTATGGTTTCGAATTCAAGCTTTTTGTCAATTTTTCCAAACTTTCTTCTGCCTGTTCTTGCAGCCTCCAACCATTATTTTCGTTCCTTTGCCTTTCTTATGTAATGTATATTGCATTAGGGTAAGAAACTTGGTACAAATCTCTCTAAATCAATGCTCATGAATTGGATTTGATTCCAACATTACAACCTTCCAAATTTGGCCTAAATCATATCTTCTTGTAACCAATGCACTTGATGAGAATTTGACTCACATAATATCTGTATTCAAAGCCTAAATCAACCAAAAAATCATGAGTTATAAATACTTTTGATTTTATATGATTTTATTTGATTTTATTTGATTTTAAATGAATAAATTCAATTAAAAATAAAATTAAATAATAAAAATAAGATATGGGCTCATGGATGAAGCTAGGACACGTGGACAATGATGCAAGCTCAAATCAAGTTGAAAAGAATGGGCCCATTTGACAAAATTTGAAGTTTTGGGGATAGTTGACTTTTGGCAATTTTGCAAAAATGTCCAAATTCAACAATGCATAACTTCTTCAATTTTGAACTTTTGGAGATGTTCTTGGACTTTTTAGAAATCTTGAGTTGTCCTATAACCAACCCTTTTTGTCTCATCGCATTTTGATACTCCATGCTCAAGTTATAAGCTTTGACAAAAAAGGTGTTTTTGTTGACTTTAAAAAATGACCTATAATGTCCAAATTTATAACTTCTTATGAGTGCATTTCTTGATCTTGGGGTGTGAAGATGGATTGTAGGAAATTGCATTATCTTTAAAATTAGCTTTGTATGGGTCATTTCTCATAAAGTATGTGGAAGTTATGCTTGGTCAAAGTTGAGTTGACCTTTCCTACAAAACCCTAATTTAACAACTTTTGAGTCTTGATGAATCTTGAGCAATCCTTGAGGAATCATGATCAACCCTTGATAAAATGATGAAATATCCTTAAAAATGAGAATGTTGTCAAAAAATCTTGAGGTTTGACTGTATTTGGGTCACAGTTGACTTTTGCCCTAGCACAGTCGATTTTTGGACCCTTTGAGCAATTGACTGAGCAAACTTCCTCTGCAAGGCTTGAAACTTGACATGGATAACCTTGAGAACATATTAGGACATTGAGGAACACTTGAGGTCATTTGGAATTAAGGATCTTGGTGCAACGTGAAACCCTAATTTGGGGTTGACTGCCTTAGGAGATAGCTTGACTGTCCAACTCTTGAGCAATCTTGAGCCACTTGGAGATTTTTCTTGCAATGTTTTGAGAAATATGAGAGGGCAAATTTTGGGGTACAACAGATACCCCTGTTCAATCTTCTTAAACCTGAGGATGAAGATTGGCTTTTGTTCTGTTCGTGATCCGAAGGTGGAAGATGATTGAACACTAGAGTGCCCAGAAATTTGCACTCGCATGAAGTGGTATTATCCTGGTGATGTTGGGAATGGGCTTACAGATGCCATTTGGAGATTTTTGGTAGGAGGATTGGATTACAGATGCCATCTGTAGGAGCGTCGATCGCATAAGAGATTCCTTAGCAAGAACTTGCATACCTGTTGTTGTAGAAGATTCCGCTGGGGAAGTCTAACTTTTGTTGAGATTTTGGAACTTTCCTGTACCTCAGCTGGGAGAACATATTTGCTGAGTTTTAAGAACCTGTCCGTAATTTAACTGGGGGAAACATATTCATCAAGATCTAGGAACTGTCTGGTCTTCAATGTAGTATACCTTTGAGATTGTAGAACTCGTCCACACTATGACGGAGGAAAACATCAAGATCTAGGAACTGTCTGGTCTTCAACGTAGTATACCGTTGAGATTGTAGAACTCGTCCACACTATGACGGAGGGAAACATCTTCATCAATATCTAGGAACTGTCTGGTCTTCAACGTTGTATACCGTTGAGATTATAGAATTCATACACACTATGACGGAGGAAAACATCAAGATCTAGGAACTGTCTGGTCTTCAACGTGTATACCATTCAGATTATAGAACTCGCCCACACTATGACGGAGGAAACATCTTCATCAAGATCTAGGAACTGTCTGGTCTTCAACGTAGTATACTGTTGAGATTGTAGAACTCGTCCACACTATGACGGAGGAAAACATCTTCATCAAGATCTAGGAACTGTCTGGTCTTCAACATAGTATACCGTTGATATTGTAGAACTCGTCCACACTATTACGGAGGGAAACATCTTCATCAAGATCTAGGAACTGTCTGGTCTTCAACGTAGTATACCGTTGAGATTGTAGAACTCGTCCATACTATGACGGAGGAAAACATCTTCATCAAGATCTAGGAATTGTCTGGTCTTTAACGTAGTATACTGTTGAGATTGTAGAACTCGTCCACACTATGACGGAGGAAAACATCTTCATCAAGATCTAGGAGCTGTCTGGTCTTCAACGTAGTATACCATTGAGATTGTAGAACTCGTCCACACTATGATGGAGGAAAACATCTTCATCAAGATCTAGGAACTGTCTGGTCTTCAACGTAGTATACCATTGAGATTGTAAAACTCGTCCACACTATGAAGGAGGAAAATTGTCGAGATTAAGAACCTTATCTGAAATTCAACCGAGGATAATTCAGTTGAGATTTAAGAACCGGTCCAGGTCTTCGACATAGCGGAGAACTTAACTGCATCTTTCCTGAAAGGTAAAGGTCAGTCGTATGCAATGCATGATATATATCAAGCAATGATGTTCTCAAAATAAATGAGATTGTGTTGTATGATGCGTATATGCATGCATCATGATGTATGGAAATGTAATGTTTTAGCTGGGGAAAGTAAATCTCGGATAGCTGTTAGAGAATAGAGTTGAATTCTTCGTTTCCTCTGGGGATGGCGAACGAAGGTGATTGCAAGAATAAACCTGCAGGAAAGTATAATTACGTTGGGGCATAAAACTGATGAGGAGATTACTCTGTGGGGAAGAAATGCTCTGCTGAGGATTCCACCGATAAATTCCGTTGGGGATGAATCACCGTTGCTGGTGATACTGAATCCTGTTAGGGATGATCTTTCAGTTGCCACTCCACTGGGGATAACCTTTTAGGCTCTAATGGGGATAATCCTTTGATTTATGCTGGGAACAATCTTTCTTTGAACTCGGATGGGGATATTTATTTTTATACTCCGCCGGGGATGAACTTCCAGAGTCTACTGGGGATGATTCTTCAACTCCATTGGGGATGCTTTTTCTGACTGCGCTGGGAAAATTTTAACTCCACTGGGGATATCTTGTATTCTTCCGGGGAACATTCTTATACTCCGTTGGGGAATATTAAGACTGCCGGGGATATTAAACCTTTTCAGTGTTGATGGTAGATAAACTCTGCTTGGGGAGAATATTACCGACTCACTCACAGTTGCAAGCCTCGGATGGGGAGAGCTATCTTTACTGTCTTACTCTGCGGGGAGTGAATGTTACTGGGACACGTGCTAAGGATATGATGATGGCTTGTATCGAGACTTTTTTGCCCTTGTTTCTGCGGGAGAAGGTGCCTGCGGAGGCCCTGTGGATCAAGTATTATCCCCACCTATGAGGTGCTTGGTATCTTTCGGTCAAAATGATAAGTCTTCTTATGGTAGGCCAGTGACGAGATGATGAGACATAGTCGTATGCTTTGATCCCTAATTTTTGCCTGGACCGCCCTTTCGGGTTTTCAGTCCACCAGGATACCCTTTTTTGCCCAAGCCGCCTTTTCAGGTTTTCGAATTGCCGGGTGTACAATTTTTCATTCTCATCCCTAATTTTTGCCTGAACCCTTTTGGTTCACCGGGAAGCCCTTATTTTTTCCTAGGCCAGTCAACCTAGCGGGTCTTTATTCATGCGCGGTATTTTCTGACTATGTCCACGCTCTCAGGATGTAGGGAGGTGTCACTGTCGGTAGTGTTGTGTTGCCATACTACCAGAAGATCTTTGTTTGATCATTCAAGATTCGTTGCTGGAATTCATGTCCAATGCCCCAATTGACTCAGATGGAGATTTGCCCCTGGGTATTTGGCATTTTGAGAGATTCCTTGAATCTTGACTTAACTTCCCCAGATGATGGACAATGCTCATTCCGTGCCCCTTGGTTGGAAGTGTTTTTTCCACTTGAGGTGACCCTTTTTATTGAAAAGGTTTTTGTTCACTAGATATTCGTCGTACGAATTTCTCTGCTGTTTGAACAAATAGTCATATGCAAACAATGTTATTTTAAGAATGCAAAGCTTATGTCTGTCTTGAAGTTTTTGAAAATGCATTTTTTCAGTAAGATAGGAAAATTTTGTAAAATGTGACGTCAACTCAGGATTTACAACAAGCCCTACAGGAGTCAGGATACCTTTTGTAACAGTACGCTTTCGAACTAACCAATGCTTCAGCTAGGACTTTTAAGGGTTATAATGTGGCATGGTTCACGGTTTAAGAAACAAAGGATAAAGGCTCAAAATTTATTTGTACCCACCCGCTCTTCGTGATGTTCTTCGATCCTAAGCTCAGCTAATTGTGCATTTAGATCCCGTTAGAGTCTTTGCTCTGATATTCCAGTGATGGTTCGGATACTGACAGTTTATTTTGAACAGACAGTCACTTTCGTTGAGAGTTTGCAGGATCTCTTCCTTTTTGATTTTTATTATCCCTGTTTTTTGCATGAACTGTTTCTTTTTGTGATTACAGTCAGCGGGATGCCCCAGTTTTTCTTAAGTCTCCTTCACAGGTTTTGACTTATTGGGCTTTTATTTTGAGAGATAATGACTGCCTGTCCTTACGATTATACGGAACCAACACCGTCTTTTGTTTCGGAAGGACGTCTTTGATGCCATTCATTGTGCACCCGAATTAACTGAGAAAACTACCCTGCCCCAGGTTGTGATTAAGGGTTTTAATTTGTGTGAAAAGAAAAACTCCTGCTTCTTTGGCTCAAAGGGGTTGACAAGGGATTATCTTCCTTATAACTCCACTGTTTAGGATTTGAAACAACGCCTGTACATCGTCAGCGGGGTCTGTTCAAAAGCATACTATAGAGATTTTGATATCATTTTCGTCATCCTCCCTCTAAAGGCTTAGAATTTTTTAATCGAGAGTTGATCATCACAAAAAATGAAAACAATTTGAATATAGTGAATATGAATGGATTGATTCAAAACAGACATATGCAATGCATTGATAAAGTAATAAAGTTTGACATGAATAAATGTTCGAACAATCAAAAGAAAATTACAACTTGAAAATTCTAATGAACAAAAAGTCTTCTCGTGTAAGTACTTGTCACTTCAAATGGTGAACCTTGGGAGGATAGCAAAAGAATTCAATCTGACCGTCTTGTGTGAGTTCCAATGCTCCTTTATCAATCAGGTCTTGAATTTTGTTGCTCAACGCTCAACAAATGTTAGTATCATGCCCCGGGCTGTTGGAGTGATATGCACACCTTGCATCAGGATTGTACCTTGGGGAGGCTATGTTGGGATTCTTAGGAGGGTCCCTTAATGTCACCAGATTCAATCTCAACAGGTATTGTAAAGCCTGAGACAACGACATGTTGAGCTTGGTAAATTGCCTCTTGGGCATATTTGGCTTACTCTGATCAACCCGTTGTTTATGGAAAGGTTGTTGTTGGACCCGTGAGGTAGTAGCTACTTGGAGAGGTCTATTCTTCATCAAACCAAACCTTTGACTTCTCGGAAGTTGATAAATGACTTGGTCCCCGACCTTGACTGTTTGCTTCATGTTGTTGTATCTGTCTTGATAAAGCTGGTTGATAATGGTTCTCAGCTCTTCTTGTTCTCGAGCTAAGCCTTGGATAAGAGCCATCTCCCCCAGCATCTGGGTTTTCATGGCACTGAACTCAGCTTGCAGTTGTTCCAGCCATTCGTCCTTATTGTCTTTGGGACTTTTCTTGACCAAGTTTCCAACGAGGAGTGTTTTCAACTCTTTCTGCCCCTTGGATAGGTTTAGGAAGATTTCTCTGAACTGAGTTTCTTGAGTTTGAAGATCATGGTTGTCTTGCTGGAAAGCCATTGCTGAAATAAATAGCGAGAACATGAGAGACCTGTACTGGGAGACCTGTTATGCAATGATATGTATGATATATGTATGCAATGTTTTTCAAGGATCTCGCGGGGTAAACAAGAAACTTGTTATAATTTGAATTTTGCAGCTTTGATTGAAGAAACTTCGTGTTGTTAAGAGTCCTTTTTCAATAGTCAAGCTCACCATATCGAGTGGGTCATAGCCCCTGACTCAAGTCATCGTGTTTTGATCTCTAGACGACATTGGCTAGAGGAAAATAAATCCCCTTTGCCCCTTGCTAGACATTTGATTTACCATAACCTGCATCACAAACCCTTGAGATCCTTGAAATGGTTAAGGAATTGTTAATGCATGATGTTATGATGTGTATGCTATGCGTTTAAGCAAAAGTGTGAGGTGCTGTAAGTAAACCCTACAATAAATTCAAATTATTGGATAAGGACTATAAACAAAACCTGCAAGGAACTCATGTTGTCAGATAACAAGAATGTGCAAGTAGTTCAAGTTTGAAAGCACACAAGTCACACAATAGCCCTTAAATTTCAGGCTGGCATGGAGTTTAGGTATTACCCTCTTTCAGTTTAGTTGGTTCAACCTGTCCTAAAAAATAGTAACCGGGTTCTAGAGGATCTCAATATCACTGACTACCCTCGATCGGTCATAATTCCAGTTTAGCAACCTTTTCTTGCGTCCGGAATCATCGCGAGAGTTTAGTCTCAATGAGTGTAGCATACTGCTACTGTTCTATGGCTAAGTTGGTCAATTTAAAGGTTCTAAGGTCAGTTGGTGCTTAATGACCCCTTAGCAGACCCATATTCTCCTCATTGCGCCATAAGGGATATCAGTAATACTAAAGTTCCACACTGTTGTAACCCAAAATTTGCCCTCCCATAATCTTCAAAGTTTTTCCAAGCATCACCTCAAATGGTTCAAAGTCTACTCAAGGGCTACACAGTCAACCACTCTCCTAAGCCAGTCAAACCGCGGAAAGATCGTCCTCGGCGAAGTTCTTCCTACTCCCCAGCGGAGTTCATCAAATCTTCCAACATAACATATCAACGGTATCCCCAGCGGAGTTATCATCAAACCTCAGCGAAGTATCTCTTCCCATAGAGTATTCCCCGCAGAGTAATTTCTTCGCCAAGTTTATTCCCCAACGGAGTCATCTTCTCCTACCGGAGTCATTCTTGCAACCATCATCCCCAGCGGAAACAAAGAGCTCTACTCTTCAACACCAGCCCAGGATTTGAACTCCCGACATTCGTCAAGGATTTATTTTCCTAGACGAAAATACATTCACATCGCATCTTCATACATTATAGCATGCATATACGCATCATGAACATACAATCTCAGTCATCTCATGACATCATGCATTTCATACATCACGACATCGCATACAACTAACGTTTTGTCTTTTCAGGACAAAGGTCAATACAAAGGTGATTACTATCAACTGTCGCAATTCCAGATTCGATACCTGTATCTAGCCAGGGCGTATCTGTTGACGACTATTTCCGGACTCGATTCCTGTATCCTGCCAGGGCACGTCTGAAGAGTTTGAAGATCTGATTCCTGTATCTAGCCAGGGCGTATCTGTTGACGACTATTTCCAGACTCGATTCCTGTATCCTGCCAGGGCACGTCTGAAGAGTTTGAAGATCCGATTCCTGTATCCTGCCAGGGTGTATCTGTTGACGACTGTATTCCAGACTCGATTCCTTTATCCTGCCAGGGCACGTCTGAAGAGTTTGAAGATCCGATTCCTGTATCCTGCCAGGGTGTATCTGTTGACGAATATTTTCCGGACTCGATTCTTGTATCCTGCAAGGGCACGTTTGAAGAGTTTGAAGATCCAATTCCTGTATCCTGCCAGGGCATATCTGTTGACGACTAATTCCAGACTCGATTCCTATATCCTGCCAGGGCACGTCTGAAGAGTTTGAAGATCCGATTCCTGTATCCTTCCAGAGCGTATCTGTTGACGACTATATTCCAGACTCAATTCCTGTATCCTGCCAGGGCACGTCTGAAGAGTTTGAAGATCTGATTCATGTATCCAGCCAGGGCGTATCTATTGACGACTATTTCCAGACTCGATTCCTGTATCCAGCCAGGGTACGTCTGAAGAGCTTGAAGATCCGATTCCTGTATCCAGCCAGGGCGTATTTGTTGACGACTATTTCCAGACTCGATTCCTGTATCCTGCCAGGGCACGTCTGAAGAGTTTGAAGATCCGATTCCTGTATCCTGCCAAGGTGTATCTGTTGACGACTATATTCTAGACTCGATTCCTGTATCCTGCCAGGGCACGTCTGAAGAGTTTGAAGATCTGATTCCTGTATCCTGTCAGGGTGTATCTGTTGACGACTATTTTCCGTACTCGATTCCTGTATCCTTCCAAGGCACGTCTGAAGAGTTTGAAGATCCGATTCCTGTATCTTGCCAGGGTGTATCTGTTGACGACTAATTCCAGACTCGATTCCCATATCCTGCCAGGGCACGTCTGAAGAGTTTGAAGATCCGATTCCTGTATCCTTCCAGGGTGTATCTGTTGACGACTATATTCCAGACTCGATTCCTGTATCCTGCCAGGGAACGTCTCAAGAGTTTGAAGATCCGATTCCTGTATCCTGCCAGGGTGTATCTGTTGACGACTAATTCCAGACCCGATTCCTGTATCCTGCCAGGGCACGTCTGAAGAGTTTGAAGATCCGATTCCTGTATCTTGCGAGGGTGTATCTGTTGACGACTAATTCCAGACTCGATTCCTGTATCCTTCCAGGGCACGTCTGAAGAGTTTGAAGATCCGATTCCTGAATCCTGCCAGGGTGTATCTGTTGACGACTATATTCCAGACTCGATTCCTGTATCCTGCCAGGGCACGTCTGAAGAGTTTGAAGATCCGATTCCTGTATCCTGCCAGGGTGTATCTGTTGACGACTATATTCCAGACTCGATTCCTGTATCCTGCCAGGGCACGTCTGAAGAGTTCGAAGATCCGATTCCTGTATCCTGCCAGGGTGTATCTGTTGACGACTATATTCCAGACTCGATTCCTGTATCCTGCCAGGGCATGTCTGAAGAGTTTGAAGATCCGATTCCTGTATCCTGCCAGTGTGTATCTGTTGACGACTATTTCCAGACTCGATTCCTGTATCCTGCAAGGGCACGTCCGAAGAGTTTGAAGATCCAATTCCTGTATCCTGCCAGGGTGTATCTGTTGACGACTATTTTCCGGACTCGATTCCTGTATCTTTCCAGGGCACGTCTGAAGAGTTTGAAGATTCGATACCTGTATCCAGCCAGGGCACGTCTGAAGGGTTTGAAGATCAACACCGGTAACAGGCCAGATAATTATCTTTCTTTCTCAGGTACGCAAGTTTCTCGCTAAGGAATCTCTTACGCGATCGACACCTAGATGGCATCTATAAGCCCATCCTCCCATTACAGTTCCAAATGGCATCTATAAGCCCATTCCCGACAAGGTTCTGTCACATCTCCAGATGGCATCTATAAGCCCATCCTCCTATCCATCATCTCTCCAAATGGCATCTGTAAGCCCATTCCCGCCATCACACTGCTAATACTCTACTATGTGAGTGCAAATTTCTGGGCACTTTAGTGTTCAATCATCTTCCACCTTCGGATTACGAAAGGCACGCAAGCCAATCTACATCCTCAGGTCTAAGAGGATTGAACAGGGGCAACTGTTGTAACCCAAAATTTTCCCTCCCATAATCTTCAAAGTTTTTCCAAGCATCACCTCAAATGGTTCAAAGTCTACTCAAGGGCTACACAGTCAACCACTCTCCTAAGCCAGTCAAATTAGGGTTTTGGTTCTTGCAAGAAAGTTGAGGGTTTCAAGGGCTCAATCAAGTCACATATGCCCATATACATTGTTAAGCACCTACATGTCAAGTTTCAAGGCTCACAAGGTCAAGTTGCACAGTCAAAAACCCTAATTGCCTCACAGTCAACTGCAGGGGCAAAATGGTCATTTGGCAGTCAAAAGTCAAAATTTTTGGTCAACATCTTTTTTTGAGGCCACAATCATCATTTGATCAATTCTTGATCATGATTCCTCAAAGCATGGCTCAAAAAGTCTCAAGATGCAAAAGTTTCTATTTTTGGACAGTTGAAAAGTCAACTGCAAATTGACCAAGGCATAACGTTTTCATGGTTTATCAAAAATATCCCATCCAATGCTCATCTTGAAGGGGAAGACATTTCCTACAACTCATCTTCACATTCCAAGTCCAAGAAATGCTCTCACAAAAAGTTATCAATTTCAACATTATAGGTCATTTTCAAAAGTCAACAAAAAGGCACTTTAAGTCAAAGACCATAACTTGAGATTGGTAAATCAAAATGACATGGGACCAAAGACATTGGTTAGAGGACTTTAAGACCTTTCCAAAATGTCCAAGAACATGTTCATAGCTTTAAAATTGAGCAAGATATGCATTGGAGAAGTTGGGAAATTTTTGTGAAATGGCCAAAGTCAACTATCCTTGAAATTTCATTTTTGACAAAAGGGGCCCACTTTTTCCACTTGATTCAGCTTGGCCATGCCTTCCACGTGTCCCACAATTTATTTCAAGATTAAAAATTAATGTTTCCATTTTTATTAAATTTTATTTGATTTAAATAATTTTAAATCTTTAAAATTCAAATAAAAATCAAGAAAGTTAATGGAGGGATATCTTTGAGTTTGAATAGCTTTGATACACCATCATTCACCTTCCAAATTCGTGCAAGGCCTATTCCAAGCAAGAAATTCAAATTTTGACAAGAATGGCAAGTTGCTTTAATGGAGGTTATGGCAAAATCTCAAGCATAATTGCAATGGTTAAAGGCTCATCATGTGACTGATTCTCATTCATTACTATATATACAAGCCTTCCCAACCTCATTCAAAAAATAGTGTGTGCAGAAACGGCCAAGAGCAAAACCAAAAATTATTCAAAAAGTGAGAGTTCTAAAACATAGTTGCGAGCATCTTCAGATCAAAACCAGCACGTGGTTCTATTCCTTGCCACACCCTGAAGCTAAAGCAACCTTTGCCAAGTCATGAGGCTCATACCGCGCTGTAAGTTCTTCCCAGGTCCCTCATAATTCTCATATCATTTTTGTTAACGCGTTCTTGTGCAGTTTCTCAAGTAGTTTCCACCATAAGCCTCACCCATCCAACAAGCCAAGTGTCATTGGAGGCAGATCTAAAGGCCCGGAACGCAAGAGTACTATGCTCTGGAGTCAGCGCATGCGTAGGCAACCGAAAAAAGTCAAATAAGGCTTCTTGTTGTTGGGCCAGAATTACTTCAGAAAACCTCCATGAAGGCCATCTCACCCCCCTTGGGTTTATTTACTTTTTTCTTATTTTATTTTGTTTTGTCATTTTCTTTTCTTTTATTTATTTGCCTTATTTTATTTTTTTAATAATTAGCATAATTAACATATTTTCATAAAAAATCAAAAAAATAGAACTAACATCATTATTATTATTATTATTATATTATTTTGTAAATAAACATTAATTGAAATAGTTTAATTAGGCAATTTTGACTTTTCTTTTAATAATTAAAATAATTTAGAATTAGGTTGACTTAATTTTGTTTCTTTTTATTTTATTTCATAAAAAACATAAAAAACACAAAAATATATTTTCTTTTAATTAATTAGTTTAATTATTTAATTAATTGCATTTAATTGACAAAAAGACCAAAAAATCAATTTCTTTTCTATAAAGGGTCAACACCCTTAAGACGTCCCGATTCTTTCTTTCACGCGCATCTTAGTTTTAATTCCTTATTTTGATTATTATGTAACTGCCTCCGGATGTAATAGTAATTAGGACTTTTACTGTTTTTATTTACCTTCCGTACTTATTTACTAAAAAACGGGTCTTTGTAATTTTTGGCGATGTATAGATCCGCGCCTTGTAATAGCGTAGGATTTATGTTTTCGCAATTTACTTTCCGCACCCCTTAACTGTTAACTTGCATGGAAGAATGTATGTAAATAAAAACAACTCGTAGCTCACTAATAACAAAGACAAACATAACATGAATACAACACACAATGCACACACCACTTCTAGGGTACGCCTCACTCGTTGCCTTCGAAACGTGGTCGTCAAGTATAGGACGTCTTAGCGGTCCTTATGTCCATGATCCAGTTGCCTCGAAACAGTTGCCTCGAAACAGTTGCCTCGAAACGGTTGCCTCGGATTAAAAAAGGATCAAGGACATAAGGGTAGCTTCTAAGGTGTCCTAACTGTTGCTTCGGTGACCACACTGTCCCTACAATCGAATTGACCCGAACACCTCTAACGGTGGTGCTACCTACCTCTCAATGGTGGGATGGCACTACCTAAAGGACACTTACACAGCTTAATTCCTTAGGGTAGGTAGATGACTCATGGATACTTGCTCTTTTCAAAAACCAATAAAATACTTTTCACACCTTACACTTTCAAAAGCTTTCAAAACAAATTTTTCAAACACTCTTGAGGACAGATACAAGAGTTATTCAGAAATCTTTCAAAGAAACTTTTTCAAACCCACTCACATTTTGAAAAGCAAACATTTTGAAAACATAAGAGCAAGTATCTAAGAGCCCGTTGATAACCACGGATAGAAAGGGTGCTAACACCTTCCCTTTCTATAAATCTACCTCCCAAACTGAGAAACATTCTCATAAGGAATTTTGTTGTGCTTTTGTCCTTTCCATGTTGGAGAAAATAAAAGACGGTGGCGACTCTTGCTTCCGCGACATTTCACGAAACCAGCTAAAAAACAGTCAGTTCTATTTCCACCGATCACAGAACTGGCGACTCTGCTGGGGATACTTAAAGTGAGGTGTACCTTAGGATAGCTCATACTTGTGTTTTCAATTGCTTTATTTTATTTGCTTTATTATTGTGGGAACTGTCTTGGGAGTTCTATAGATCCTAACCCGGATCTGGGGGATACCTTCTTAGAAAGTAGCAACAAGACTGTGAGGGAACTGTGCGGGGTATACCGACACGGTTGAAGCAGTCTGCTACATTGATGTGGCACTTTGGTGAGTACCGGTAACCCTTGAGTCAAGTCAAGTAGAGTACGGGGCCGCCGCGTGGTGTCGTGAAGCATCAACTGACCTTAGGAACCTTAATTGAACCATCTTGGCCTCTTTAGGGTAGTGAGATAACTGACTTTGGTGCAGTCCGAGGATGGTTGATACTCGATACTACACTCAGTTGAGGGTTGTTTTCTTGGAATATTTCGATCGCCAGTTCAGTGGCTAAATCGAAACGATGAACACAGAAAGCAATCCAATGATATTGAGACCCTTAGAACCCGGTTACTTCTGATAGGACAAGTTTTGAGCCCACCAACTTCAAGAGGGTAGCATCCCAAACTTCATGCTGGCCTAAACTCTAAGGGCTCTTTGCGTGACTTGTGTGCCTTCAAACTTGACTACTTGCATACTTGTTATCTGACACTTGAGTTTCTTGCAGGTTTTGTTTACAGTCCTTAATTTGGACTCATAACAGGGTTTACTTACATCGCTCCATGCATAGCATAACATCATACCATCATACCATTGCATACATCCTGCATAAGGACTAACCCATTTCAGGGATCTCAAGGGCTTGTGATGCAGGTCATAATGAACCAACTGTCTAGCAAGGGGCAAAGAGGATTTATTTTCCTCTAGCCAGGGTTGATGACTTGAGTCGGGGGCTATGACCCACTCGATATGGTGAGCCTTGACTCTTGAAGAAGGACTCTCAACAATATACAGTTCCTTCAATCAAGCCACCGGATTCAAATTCTAACAAGCTTCTCTTGTTTACCCCGCGAGATCCTTGAAAGCGTTGCATGCATACATACATATCATTGCATTGCAGGTACCCTTTTGACAGGTCACTTACCTTCTTCGCTGTTTATTTCAGCAATGGCTTCCCAACAAGATAACCAGGGTCTTCATGCTCAAGAGACTCAGTTCGGGGAGATCTTCCTAAGCCTATCCAAGGGGCAGGAAGAGTTGAGGACACTCCTCATGGGGAATTTGGTCAGGAAGAGTCCCGAAGACGACAAGGACGAACGGCTGAAACATCTGCAAGCTGAGGTGGATACAATGAGAACCCAGATGCTGGGGCAAATGGCTCTTGTCCAAGACTTATCTCAAAAACAAGGAGAGCTCAGGGTTCTCGTCAACCAAATGCTTCAGGATAACCAACTGGGGCAAACATCTAAGGTTGAAGAGCAAGCCATCATTCAACCACCTGTGGGGCAAGAAGACAA
Source organism: Vicia faba (assembly GCA_948472305.1). Classification (NCBI taxonomy): domain Eukaryota; kingdom Viridiplantae; phylum Streptophyta; class Magnoliopsida; order Fabales; family Fabaceae; genus Vicia; species Vicia faba. The sequence continues at coordinate 1,514,023,559 of OX451737.1, read as the reverse complement.
GGGAAAAGCTCCTCAGTTTGCTTCGGGGTCACAGGTCCAACCACAACCTAGCCCAAAGCAACGGGTTGATCAGAGCAAGCCAGACAAGCCTAGGAGGCAATTTACCAAGCTCAACACGTCGCTGTCTCAAGCTTTACAACATCTGTTGAGGTTGAATTTGGTAACTCTAAGGGACCCTCCTAAGAACCCCAACAAGACACCTTCAAGGTATAACCCCAACGCCCACTGCGCTTATCATTCGGACAGCCCGGGGCATGCCACAAATGACTGTTGGTCTCTGAAGAACAAGATCCAGGATCTGATTGATGAAGGAGCAGTGGAATTCACCCAAGATGGCCAGACTGAGTTCTTCTACTATCCCTGCAAGATTCATCACTTGAAGTGACTAGTTCAAATTAGAAGACTTTTGTTCATTATATTTTTCAAGTTGTAATTTTCTTTTGATTGTTCAAACAATTATTGTCATAGCAAACTTTATTACTTTATCAATGCATCGCATATGTCTGTTTTGAATCAATATATTCGCATTCGCTACTTTCAAACTACTTTCATTTTTTTGTGATGTTCAAACTCTCAATTAATAATTCTAAGCCTCTTGAGGGAGGATGACGAAAACGATACCACAATCTACAATATGCTTTTGAACAGACCCTGCTGATGAGGTACAAGCATTGTTTCAATTCCTAAACACTGGAGTTATAAGGAAGATAATCCCTCGTCAACCCCTTTGAGCCAAAGAAGTAGGAGTTTTTCTTTTCAAAAATTAAAACCCTTAATCATAACCTGGGGCAGGGTAGTTCTCTCAGTTGATCCAGGCGCACAATGGATGGCATCAAAGAAGTCCTTCCAAAACAGAAGACAGTGATGGTTCCGTATAATCATAAGACAGGCAATCATTATCTCTCAGAAATAAAAGCCCAATAAGTCAAAACCTATGAAGGAGACTTGCAAAACTGGGGCATCCCGCTGACTGTAATCACAAAAGGAACAGTTCAGGCAAAAATAGGGATAACGAAATCAAAAAAGAAAGAGGTCCTACAAACCCTCAACACAAAAGGAAATGACTGCCTATTCAAGATAAATTGTCAATATCTGAACCATCACCGAAATGTCAGGGCAAAGACTCAAACAAGGTCTAACGTACGATCAGCTGAGTTTAGGTTTAAAGAACATCACGAAGAGCGGGTGGGTACAAATAATTTGAGCCTTTATCCTTTGTTTCTTAAACCGTGAACCAGGCTACGTTATAACCCTTAAAAGTCCTAGTTGAGGCATGGGTTAGTTCGAAAGCATACTGTTACAAAGGTATCCTGACTCCTTAAGACTCGCTGTAAAATCCTGAGTTGACATCACATTTTACAAAATTTGCTTGTTTTACTGAAAAAAATACATTTTTAAAAACTTCAAGACAGACGTAAGCTTTGCATTTTTAATATAACATTGCTTGCATATGACTATTTGTTTGAACATCATAGAAGTTCGCACGACGAATGTCTAATGAACAAAAGCACTTCCAGTCAAGGGGCACGGCATGATCATGGTCTATCATCTGGGGCAGTCCAGTCAAGATTCAGAGAATCTCTTAAATGCCAAATACCAGGGGCAACTCTCTGTATAAGTCACTTGGGGCATTGGACATGAATTCCAGCGACGAATATTGCATGATCAAACATCTCCTGATGGTATGGCAACACAACACAACAACATGGGCACCTCCCTACATCCTGAGAGCGTGGACTTAGTCGAAAAAATACTACGCATAATCAAAGACCCGCTAGGTTGACACACCTAGGCAAAAATAAGGGCTTCCCAGTGAACCAAAAGGGTTCGGGCAAAAATAAGGGATAAAATGAAAAATATATACACCCGGCAAGTCGAAAACCTGAAAAGGCGGCTTGGGCAAAAATGGGTATCCCGGTGGACTAAAAACCCGAAAGGGCGGTCCAGGCAAAAATTAGGGATCAAAAGCGTACGACTATGTCCCATCATCCCGTCACTTGTCTACCAGAAGAAGATTTCTCAATCAAGACCTCCACAAGTACCTTCCCCCACAGAAACTGGGGCAATAAGAACTGTCTAAGCGATCTAGCTGCTTTGTCCACCAAGGTACCAAGGTAGGTTCAGTTGAAGAACGATCAAGGATACCTTCACTCCCTGCAGAGTAAGCCAAGCATCAGCAATACTCTCCTCAAGCAGAGTTGGTCTCCCATAAGCCCTACAAGGCACGATATCTCCAGCAAGTCAGCGACACTCTCCCCAAGCAGAGTTAGCCTATAGTCAGCCTTATGGAAGTTGGATATCCCCAGCAAATCTCAACATTCCCCAGAACATACAGACATTCCTCTACAAGCATCCCCGACAGTCTTGATCTAAGATTGTTCCCCGGCGGTATACCAGACACCCAGTGGAGCCACTCCCCAGTACAGTCCAAAAAAAGTCTCCCCAGGAGAGTTGAATCCATCTCCCCAGTAGGAAGCTTATCCCCAGTAGATTCTGGAAGCTATCCCCTGCAGAGCATGAACGCGTCTCCCGGACTTTATTCAAAGATTATTCTCCACCGGAGCTTATAACTGGGTTATCCTCAGCAAAAAACCACGGAAAGATCGTCCTCGGCGAAGTTCTTCCTACCCCTAGCGGAGTTCATCAAATCTTCCAACATAACATATCAACGGTATCCCCAGCGGAGTTATCATCAAACCTAAGCGAAGTATCTCTTCCCACAAAGTATTCCCCGCAGAGTAATTTCTTCGCCAAGTTTATTCCCCAACGGAGTCATCTTCTCCTACCGGAGTCATTCTTGCAACCATCATCCCCAGCGGAAACAAAGAGCTCTACTCTTCAACACCAGCCCAGGATTTGAACTCCCGGCATTCGTCAAGGATTTATTTTCCTAGACGAAAATACATTCACATCGCATCTTCATACATTATAGCATGCATATACGCATCATGAACATACAATCTCAGTCATCTCATGACATCATGCATTTCATACATCACGACATCGTATACAACTAACGTTTTGTCTTTTCAGGACAAAGGTCAATACAAATGTGATTACTATCAACTTTCGCAATTCCAGATTCGATACCTGTATCTAGCCAGGGCGTATCTGTTGACGACTATTTCCGGACTCGATTTCTGTATCCTGCCAGGGCACGTCTGAAGAGTTTGAAGATCCGATTCCTGTATCTAGCCAGGGCGTATCTGTTGACGACTATTTCCAGACTCGATTCCTGTATCCTGCCAGGGCACGTCTGAAGAGTTTGAAGATCCGATTCCTGTATCCTGCCAGGGTGTATCTATTGACGACTATATTCCAGACTCGATTCCTGTATCCTGCCAGGGCACGTATGAAGAGTTTGAAGATCCGATTCCTGTATCCTGCCAGGGTGTATCTGTTGACGACTATTTTCCGGACTCGATTCTTGTATCCTTCCAGGGCACGTCTGAAGAGTTTGAAGATCCAATTCCTGTATCCTGCCAGGGCATATCTGTTGACGACTAATTCCAGACTCGATTCCTGTATCCTGCCAGGGCACGTCTGAAGAGTTTGAAGATCCGATTCCTGTATCCTGCCAGGGCGTATCTGTTGACGACTATATTCCAGACTCAATTCCTATATCCTGCCAGGGCACGTCTGAAGAGTTTGAAGATCCGATTCCTGTATCCAGCCAGGGCGTATCTATTGACGACTATTTCCGGACTCGATTCCTGTATCCAGCCAGGGCACGTCTGAAGAGTTTGAAGATCCGATTCCTGTATCCAGCCAGGGCGTATCTGTTGACGACTATTTCCAGACTCGATTCCTGTATCCTGCCAGGGCACGTCTGAAGAGTTTGAAGATCCGATTCCTGTATCCTGCCAGGGTGTATCTGTTGACGACTATATTCCAGACTCGATTCCTGTATCCTGCCAGGGCACGTCTGAAGAGTTTGAAGATCTGATTCCTGTATCCTGTCAGGGTGTATCTGTTGACGACTATTTTCCGGAATCGATTCCTGTATCCTTCCAAGGCACGTCTGAAGAGTTTGAATATCCGATTCCTGTATCCTGCCAGGGTGTATCTGTTGACGACTAATTCCAGACTCGATTCCCATATCCTGCCAGGGCACGTCTGAAGAGTTTGAAGATCCGATTCCTGTATCCTGCCAGGGTGTATCTGTTGACGACTATATTCCAGACTCGATTCCTGTATCCTTCCAGGGCACGTCTGAAGAGTTTGAAAATCCGATTCCTGTATCCTGCCAGGGTGTATCTGTTGACGACTAATTCCAGACCCGATTCCTGTATCCTGCCAGGGCACGTCTGAAGAGTTTGAAGATCCGATTCCTGTATCTTGCCAGGGTGTATCTGTTGACAACTAATTCCAGACTCGATTCCTGTATCCTGCCAGGGCACGTCTGAAGAGTTTGAAGATCCGATTCCTATATCCTGCCAGGGTGTATCTGTTGACGACTATATTCTAGACTCGATTCCTGTATCCTGCCAGGGCACGTCTGAAGAGTTTGAAGATCCGATTCCTGTATCCTGCCAGGGTGTATCTGTTGACGACTATATTCCAGACTCGATTCCTGTATCCTGCCAGGGCACGTCTGAAGAGTTCGAAGATCCGATTCCTGTATCCTGCCAGGGTGTATCTGTTGACGACTATATTCCAGACTCGATTCCTGTATCCTGCCAGGGCACGTCTGAAGAGTTTGAAGATCCGATTCCTGTATCCTGCCAGTGTGTATCTGTTGACGACTATTTCCAGACTCGATTCCGGTATCCTGCCAGGGCACGTCCGAAGAGTTTGAAGATCCGATTCCTGTATCCTGCCAGGGTGTATCTGTTGACGACTATTTTCCGGACTCGATTCCTGTATCCTGCCAGGGCACGTCTGAAGAGTTTGAAGATTCGATACCTGTATCCAGCCAGGGCACGTCTGAAGGGTTTGAAGATCAACACCGGTAACAGGCCAGATAATTATCTTTCTTTCTCAGGTACGCAAGTTTCTCGCTAAGGAATCTCTTACGTGATCGACACCTAGATGGCATCTATAAGCCCATCCTCCCATTACAGTTCCAAATGGCATCTATAAGCCCATTCCCGACAAGGTTCTGTCACATCTCCAGATGGAATCTATAAGCCCATCCTCCTATCCATCATCTCTCCAAATGGCATCTGTAAGCCCATTCCCGCCATCACACTGCTAATACTCTACTATGTGAGTGCAAATTTCTGGGCACTTTAGTGTTCAATCATCTTCCACCTTCGGATTACGAAAGGCACGCAAGCCAATCTACATCCTCAGGTCTAAGAGGATTGAACAGGGGCAACTGTTGTAACCCAAAATTTTCCCTCCCATAATCTTCAAATTTTTTCCAAGCATCACCTCAAATGGTTCAAAGTCTACTCAAGGGCTACACAGTCAACCACTCTCCTAAGCCAGTCAAATTAGGGTTTTGGTTATTGCAAGAAAGTTGAGGGTTTCAAGGGCTCAATCAAGTCACATATGCCCATATACATTGTCAAGCACCTACATGTCAAGTTTCAAGGCTCACAAGGTCAAGTTGCACAGTCAAAAACCCTAATTGCCTCACAGTCAACTGCAGGGGCAAAATGGTTATTTGGCAGTCAAAAGTCAAAAGTTTTGGTCAACATCTTATTTTGAGGCCACAATCATCATTTGATCAATTCTTGATCATGATTCCTCAAAGCATGGCTCAAAAAGTCTCAAGATGCAAAAGTTTCTATTTTTGGACAGCTGAAAAGTCAACTGCAAATTGACCAAGGCATAACTTTTTCATGGTTTATCAAAAAAATCCCATCCAATGCTCATCTTGAAGGGGAAGACATTTCCTACAACTCATCTTCACATTCCAAGTCCAAGAAATGCTCTCACAAAAAGTTATCAATTTCAACATTATAGGTCATTTTCAAAAGTCAACAAAAATGCACTTTAAGTCAAAGACCATAACTTGAGATTGGTAAATCAAAATGACATGGGACCAAAGACATTGGTTAGAGGACTGCAAGACCTTTCCAAAATGTCCAAGAACATGTTCATAGCTTTAAAATTGAGCAAGATATGCATTGGAGAAGTTGGGAAATTTTTGTGAAATGGCCAAAGTCAACTATCCTTGAAATTTCATTTTTGACAAAAGGGGCCCACTTTTTCCACTTGATTCAGCTTGGCCATGCCTTCCACGTGTCCCACAATTTATTTCAAGATTAAAAATTAATGTTTCCATTTTTATTTAATTTTATTTGATTTAAATCATTTTAAATCTTTAAAATTCAAATAAAAATCAAGAAAGTTAATGGAGGGATATCTTTGAGTTTGAATAGCTTAGATACACCATCATTCACCTTCCAAATTCGTGCAAGGCCTATTCCAAGCAAGAAATTCAAATTTTGACAAGAATGGCAAGTTGCTTTAATGGAGGTTATGGCAAAATCTCAAGCATAATTGCAATGGTTAAAGGCTCATCATGTGACTGATTCTCATTCATTACTATATATACAAGCCTTCCTAACCTCATTCAAAAAATAGTGTGTGCAGAAACGGCCAAGAGCAAAACCAAAAATTATTCAAAAAGTGAGAGTTCTAAAACATAGTTGCGAGCATCTTCAGATCAAAACCAGCACGTGGTTCTATTCCTTGCCACACCCTGAAGCTAAAGCAACCTTTGCCAAGTCATGAGGCTCATACCGCGCTGTAAGTTCTTCCCAGGTCCCTCATAATTCTCATATCATTTCTGTTAACGCGTTCTTGTGCAGTTTCTCAAGTAGTTTCCACCATAAGCCTCACCCATCCAACAAGCCAAGTGTCATTGGAGGCAGATCTAAAGGCCCGGAATGCAAGAGTACTATGCTCTGGAGTCAGCGCATGCGTAGGCAACCGAAAAAAGTCAAATAAGGCTTCTTGTTGTTGGGCCAGAATTACTTCAGAAAACCTCCATGAAGGCCATCTCACCCCCCTTGGGTTTATTTACTTTTTTCTTATTTTATTTTGTTTTGTCATTTTCTTTTCTTTTATTTATTTGCCTTATTTTATTTTTTTAATAATTAGCATAATTAACATATTTTCATAAAAAATCAAAAAAATAGAACTAACATCATTATTATTATTATTATATTATTTTGTAAATAAACATTAATTGAAATAGTTTAATTAGGCAATTTTGACTTTTCTTTTAATAATTAAAATAATTTAGAATTAGGTTGACTTAATTTTGTTTCTTTTTATTTTATTTCATAAAAAACATAAAAAACACAAAAATATATTTTCTTTTAATTAATTAGTTTAATTATTTAATTAATTGCATTTAATTGACAAAAAGACCAAAAAATCAATTTCTTTTCTATAAAGGGTCAACACCCTTAAGACGTCCCGATTCTTTCTTTCGCGCGCATCTTAGTTTTAATTCCTTATTTTGATTATTATGTAACTGCCTCCGGATGTAATAGTAATTAGGACTTTTACTGTTTTTATTTACCTTCCGTACTTATTTACTAAAAAACGGGTCTTTGTAATTTTTGGCGATGTATAGATCCGCGCCTTGTAATAGCGTAGGATTTATGTTTTCGCAATTTACTTTCCGCACCCCTTAACTGTTAACTTGCATGGAAGAATGTATGTAAATAAAAACAACTCGTAGCTCACTAATAACAAAGACAAACATAACATGAATACAACACACAATGCACACACCACTTCTAGGGTACGCCTCACTCGTTGCCTTCGAAACGTGGTCGTCAAGTATAGGACGTCTTAGCGGTCCTTATGTCCATGATCCAGTTGCCTCGAAACAGTTGCCTCGAAACAGTTGCCTCGAAACGGTTGCCTCGGATTAAAAAAGGATCAAGGACATAAGGGTAGCTTCTAAGGTGTCCTAACTGTTGCTTCGGTGACCACACTGTCCCTACAATCGAATTGACCCGAACACCTCTAACGGTGGTGCTACCTACCTCTCAATGGTGGGATGGCACTACCTAAAGGACACTTACACAGCTTAATTCCTTAGGGTAGGTAGATGACTCATGGATACTTGCTCTTTTCAAAAACCAATAAAATACTTTTCACACCTTACACTTTCAAAAGCTTTCAAAACAAATTTTTCAAACACTCTTGAGGACAGATACAAGAGTTATTCAGAAATCTTTCAAAGAAACTTTTTCAAACCCACTCACATTTTGAAAAGCAAACATTTTGAAAACATAAGAGCAAGTATCTAAGATCCCGTGGATAACCACGGATAGAAAGGGTGCTAACACCTTCCCTTTCTATAAATCTACCTCCCAAACCGAGAAACATTCTCATAAGGAATTTTGCTGTGCTTTTGTCCTTTCCATGTTGGAGAAAATAAAAGACGGTGGCGACTCTTGCTTCCACGACATTTCGCGAAACCAGCTAAAAAACAGTCAGTTCTATTTCCACCGATCACACACACCAACGTAGCTACTGCTTCAACCGTATCGATCTACGCCGTACAGTTCCCTCACAGTTTATTGCTACTCACCTAAAGGGTATCCCCAGATCCGGGTTAGGATTTATAGTAACTCCAATTCAAACCCACAAATATAAAGCATACAAGTTAAGCAATTGAAAACAATATGAACTATTCCTAAGGTACACCCCACTTATTAATATCCCCAGCAGAGTCGCGAGTTCTGTGATACGGTGGGAAAGAACTGACTATTTTTTGGAATGCCGGTTTGTGTTTTGCGTTTGTTTTCGCAAAATGTCATGGTAAGCAAGAGTCGCCACCGACTTTTATTTCATCCAACAAGGAAAGGAAAAAAGCACAGAAAAATTCCTTTTTCGAGATATTTCTCGGGTTCGGGGGGTAGATTATAGAATGGGAAGGTGTTAGTACCCTTTCTATCCATGGTTATCCACGGGCTCTTAGGTACTTGCTCATATTGTTTTCAAAATATTGCTTTCTTTGTGCTTGTGGGTTTGAAAAAGTTTTTGTTTTGAAACTTCGATTTAACTCTTGCTTCTGTCCTTAAGAGTGTAATGAAGTGTGTTGAAAACTTTGTTCGAAAAGTGTAAGTGTGAAAAGTTTTTTTGTTTTTGAAAGAGCAAGTACTTAAGAACCATCTACCTACTCGAAAAAGGAATCGTTCTATGCTATCTTCCTTTAGACAATGCTATCCCACTATTAATGAGTAGGTAGCATCGTCGTTGGAGTTTAAGGTTCAATTCGAATGTGGGACTTACGGTCACTAAATCAATGGTAGGACGCTTTAGCGGTAACCCTAATGTCTTAGATCATTTGTTTTGAGGCAACAATATTCGAGGCAACCGTTTCGAGGTGACTATGATCTTTGGACAAGAGGACGACCTCTAAAACTACCAATACTCAATGATCGCGTGCGAAGGCAACCAAGTGGGGGTGTACCCTAAGAGTGTGCATGTGCGAGTGTGTCGTTTTCAGTTATTTTTAGCTTTGTACATTTAAGGGTGATCTAAGTTGATTTTAGGTTAAAACATTCAGTCTTGTCATGCATTCCTATTACCAAACATCTAACAGTTATAATTTGCGGAAAATAAATTGCGGAAATTTAACTAACTATTACAAGGCGTCGGGTATTTACATCGCCAAAGACAAACCCTTAAAGAATAAATAAAGCGATACAAAGTAATAAAAGGTCCTATTAACTATTACAAACCGGGAACAAATATATTATGATATAAAAGAAAATAAATCACGTGCGAGAAATTAAATCGAGCGCAAATAGGGTTTTGACCCTTTTTGAGAGAAAGTATCCTTTTTTGTTGTTTTTGAATTAAGAAAGAAACTATCCTAAATTAATTAATAAATTAATTAATTAAATGAAAAAAGTTATTTTTGGGTTTTTGGCATTTTAAGAAAGAAAAATAAAATTAATTAATGTTAGTAAAAACCTAATCAAATCTAGTTTAATTTTAATTATTTACAAAAATATGTTAAAGTTATTCTAATTAAACCCAAATTAATTTATTAGTATTTATTAATAAAAAATAAAAATTTAAAGTTTGGTTTGATAAAGAAAAATATTTTGTGATTTTATTTTATGAAAAAAAGGAAATTTGTGATTGGTTAATAGAATTAAATAATAATAATAAAACAAATACTAAATAAAATAAAATAAAATAAAGAGAAGAGGGGGTATGGGCCTGAATTTAGGTGTTTGAACAGCAGATTTGTGGCCCAAACGAGCTGGCCCTTTATTGACTTTTAAGGTCCAGTAGGCGTGCATGGACTTTGTCTATGGTGAACCATCAATTATTGGCCATCAAATTTGGCCTTGGGCCATCTGGCAGCTGGATATGTGAAGGCGTATGGTGTTCTGCGCGCTTGAATATGCATGTAATTACCTGAAGAATGAAAATAACAAAGAAAGTGGGGGACCTGGGATTCGAACCCAGGTCCTGATGGTGATTGCCAACTTACCTTGCCACTACACCGTTTTGCTTCATTTGTTAGTATATTGCATAATAATAATAATATAACAAAACAACATTAATTGGTCAGAAAATAAAAACGCGCGAAGAAACATTTGAATGGGCCAACCGGAAGCTGACACGCACTCTTCCCTGTCCCCAGGTCTGTAATAACATTACCTGCGGATTTGAATCCGCAGCTAAATGCGCAGGCTTGCTCCAAAATTCATTCCAGGCCACATAAATGCCTTCCAATGCCATGGTTAAACTCGTCTTCCTCTTCTGGTCACGCCTATAGCCATTACTAAGGCTAATTTTATCGGAAACAAAAACCCTAAACCAAGATGCAAAACCCTAACAATGGTGATTCTTTATACAGGTTAGATGAATGAAATTAAATAATGTCAAAAGATTGCAAATGGCATGGTGAGTCAAAATATGCAATTAGTTTTCATTGTAGATGCAAGAATAACATAAATTGATCTCAAGAATGGAGCGGACTCGTGAACCACTTACAGAGCTCTAGGAGGTTGGAAAATGCGTGCTTTTGATCCAGGAAGGTTGAGTGAACACCCAGGAATCGATTGGGATATGCCTTAGCTTCTGAAATTGCCTCTAGCCATGGTTTCGAATTCAAGCTTTTTGTCAATTTTTCCAAACTTTCTTCTGCCTGTTCTTGCAGCCTCCAACCATTATTTTCGTTCCTTTGCCTTTATTATGTAATGTATATTGCATTAGGGTAAGAAACTTGGTACAAATCTCTCTAAATCAATGCTCATGAATTGGATTTGATTCCACCATTACAACCTTCCAAATTTGGCCTAAATCATATATTCTTGTAACCAATGCACTTGATGCGAATTTGACTCACATAATAGTTGTATTCAAAGCCTAAATCAACCAAAAAAATCATGAGTCATAAATACTTTTGATTTTATATGATTTTATTTGATTTAAAATGAATAAATTCAATTAAAAATCAAATTAAATAATAAAAATAAGATATAGGCTCATGGATGAAGCTAGGACACGTGGACAATGATGCAAGCTCAAATCAAGTGGAAAATAATGGGCCCATTTGACAAAAATTGAAGTTTTGGAGATAGTTGACTTTTGGCAATTTTGCAAAAATGTCCAACTTTAACAATGCATAACTTCTTCAATTTTGAACTTTTGGAGGTGTTCTTGGACTTTTTAGAATGCTTGAGATGTCCTATAACCAACCCTTTTTGTCTCATCTAATTTTGATACACCAGGCTCAAGTTATAAGCTTTGACAAAAAAAAGGTGTTTTTGTTGACTTTTAAAAATGACCTGTAATGTCCAAATTTATAACTTCTTGTGAGTGAATTTATTGATATTGGGGTGTGAAGATGGATTGTATGAAATTTGATTATACTCACAATGAGATTTGGATGGTTCATTTCTCATAAAGTATGAGAAAGTTATGCTTGGTCAAAGTTGAGTTGACTTTTCCTACAAAACCCTAATTTAGCAACTTTTGAGTCTTGATGAATCCTGAGCAATCCTTGAGGAATCATGATCAAACCTTGATCAAATGATGAAATATCCTTCAAAATGAGAATGTTGACAAAAAATCTTGAGGTTTGACTGTATTTGGGTCACAGTTGACTTTTGCCCTAGCACAGTCGATTTTTGGACCCTTTGAGCAGTTGACTGAGCAAACTTCCTCTGCAAGGCTTGAAACTTGACATGGATGACCTTGATAACATATTAGGACATTTATGAACACTTTAGGTCATTTGGAATCAAGGATCTTGATGCAATGTGAAACCCTAATTTGGGGTTGACTGCCTTAGGAGATAGCTTGACTGTCCAACTCTTGAGCAATCTTGAGCCACTTGGAGATTTTTCTTGCAATGTTTTGAGAAATATGAGAGGGAAAATTTTGGGGTACAACACCCTGTTATACCATCACCTTTGCCCTGGTATTATAAGGCAAACCAGACATGTGCTTTTCATCAGGGAGCACCAGGGCACAGTATTGAGAACTGTTATCCTTTGAAATCGGAAGTACAAAAGATGGTGAGATCTGGCCTCCTATCCTTTAAAGATGATGGCCCTAACGTGAAAGATAATCCTTTGCCAAAGCATGGAGGAGCAAATGTTGTAAACATGGTTGTTGGTTGTCCAGGGGACTTCTGAATTTTTGATATCAACCTGGTTATAGGAGATTTGGTAAATATGCATACTAACCTCTACGATTTCAGTTACTATATGCACGACCATGCTGGTTATAGTATTTGCAGTACAGATATCCAAGGATGTGATAAGATAAAAGTTGATCTTTAGGAAACGATGAACGGGGGCCTCATTCATATAATCAGGCCAAGGGCAGAGTACGAAGAAGATATGAATATGGTCTACGAATGTCCCGGTGAGTTCCGGATTTTTAACGTGAAGTATATGAATGATGATTTGGTACAGTTGCACACTACCTTCTGTCACATGGATGGTCAAGAAGAACACCATTATGGGTCTTGCCAAATTTGCTGCAGAGATTCTCGTGGTTGTTCCATTGTGAAAAGGGGTGTTCAATTATTATTGGATAATGGTACTATCAAAGTCTCGGGCCATAGAGATGATTACAATGGGATTAACATGATTGAAGATTGCTTAGCTGAGACTGTGTCAGATGATGAGTATGCTTCTGCAGATGAATTCTTTTCCTCAGATGAAGATGTGTTCTCCAGTAATGATTCTGTGATGTCTAAGTATTATGAAGAGGGGGTGGATGTTATTGTGCCTTGTTTTGGTGTTCCCGCCCCTATAGAGATTGAATATCATAGCAAGCCAGCTATTGCTCCAATGGTGATTTGTTTGCAGGGTCCTGCTCCTTACAAATCAGACAAATCCGTGCCATACAAATACAATGCTACAATCCTAGAGGATGGTGTGGAAGTTCCCATCCAACCTTTGTATAATGTCAAGAATATTGATGAAACCAACCGAGTAACCCGCAGTGGTAGTGTTTTCACGCCTGTCATTCGAGGGAATGTTAATGCTGATAAAAAGGTTGTTGAAAGTACTGAACCTAAGAAGGCAATGGGGGAATCTAGTGGTACTACTATAGAAAAAGATGTGGATGATATATTGAAGATTATCAAGATGAGAAACTACAGGATCATAGATCAATTGTTGCAGACACCATCAAAGATATCCATTTTAGCCTTGCTAATGAACTCTTTTACCCACAAGGAATATTTGATGAGAGTATTGGATCAAGCTTTTGTAGAAAGTGATATGCCTTTGGACCAATTCAGTAGTGTTGTAGGGAATATTACATCCTGTAATAACCTGAGTTTTTGTGATGACGAGTTGCCCGACGAAGGAAGGAATCATAACTTGGCTCTTTATATCTCCATGAATTGTGAGGACGATTCATTATCCAATGTGCTGATTAACAATGTGTCTACTTTAAATGTCATACTGAGGAGCACGCTCATGAAATTGAAGTACCAAGGAACTCCCATGCGCCCGAGTGGCATAATTGTGAAAGCTTTTGATGGATCGAAGAAGTCTGTCACCGGGGAAGTAGATTTTCCTATTCACATAGGCCCGCATTTATTTCAGATTACTTTCTAGGTTATGGATATTCTTCCCGCTTACATTTCTTTACAGGGACAACCATGGATCCACGAGGCAGGGGTTGTCACTTCAACTTTGCACCAGAAGCTGAAGTTTGTTCGAGAAGGAAAGGTGGTTATCATAAATGGAGAACAAACATTGTTAATATCTCATTTATCCTCTTTCAGTGTTGTGGAAGCGGATGACGTTGTTGTTGGAACTCAGTTCCAAACTTTATCCGTTGATAATGTAAGGGAAAATGAGAATTATATAGCTTCATTTAAGGATGTTCAGTAGGTAGTGCGTAATGGACCTATTAAAGTATGGGAGCAGATTGTTGATCCACCTGTGAGTAAGAATAGAGCTGGTTTGGGATTCTCTGCGAAGAATAATAAAGGTGAGAATATGAAGCTGAAGTCTGCTTTGGTCAAATATCAAGACATCTTTCACAGTAGAGGTTATCTCCATCCAATTGTTCCTAGGATCAATGTTGTTGTGGAAGGTGAAGCAGAGCAAGATATGCTGAACTATGTGACGCATGGATTCAGAGTCCAAAACTGGATCATTATTGATGTTCCATCTTGCATTCATATTTCAAAGTAATTTGTTTTTTGTTAATCTTTTCAAAAATATTTCACTCCGCGATCGCGCCTTTATGCGTCTGTCGGGTGTATTGACTGCAAGTGCACTGTCTAATCGCTTAATTTTAAAAGATATCGAACGCACAAGGACTGATGGTTAAACTACTGCTATCTTAGGGTCACTATGTAAAGCTAGGTCTAATTATAAAAATAGGGTGTTTGGGTTTAAACGCGAATTAACTAAAATCTAATAATTAATAATGGGACACTGGTATATAATTTGTCAACTTCAGGGATTCAATAAGTCATTGGAATTGTTTTGAGTATTAAAAATTGTTTCAGTGGAAACTATTTATTTAAAAACCCTTGTCTCACACTTTCGTTCTATCGATTCAGGTCATATTATTAAACTCAAATGAGTGCTCTTGCTGTTTCATTTAAAATTCAAAAGTAGTTTTTGAAAACAAATAGAGTCCAATTAATTTTAAATCCCTCTCGTTGTTTTTAAAATTAATATTTAATAACCACTACCTGGTTAAAACCTCAAACTCTCGCTCTGTTGATTTTAACTTTAGACTGTCTTTTATTCTCATACAAAAACAATTAAATATCCAAATTGGAAATCAAAACCAGAAAAGTGCTTTTGTAAAATATTAATGCCAATTAATTACCAAATCCCTTCGATTTAGGACTTCACATACCGGTATCGGGGAATTTAGCCAGACATAGTTTTATTGCTCGATAACATAAAATTAAAACATAAATTCAATAACACATGCATGGTAAGAATATACATACTTAAAATAGGAACCTGAAATAAAACTGAAGCAAATAATTGAGCAGTGTGTATCCTCCACAAGTCGGCAGAATTAACTTGGAATAAAATATCTCGGATTAATAAAAATGGCCCTAAAGGAATTCTAGAAGTTAGGTAGAAAACTAAAGTTGCAGTATTTCTCCGATGTGAAGAAATATTTCTTTAATTGTGAGGGTTTTCTATGCTTAGGGGAATTCTAACAAAACTGGAAATTAAAATACCAAAAACTATGAAACTGGAGTAATAAACGAAAAAGTGGAAAAGTACGAAAGTTGCAGTATGCAGAAGAAGCAATAAAATTGGTGCAAGTCTCGATCGTACAAGTGTTGGTAACTGACTTCAATTTATAAATTACAAATGGTGAGCAAAAATAGGAATGATCCCATGATTCTCGTTCTTCAATCATGGAGAAGAATCCTCCAACCGAGCGTTTCGTGCGCTTCATGGAAATAATGTCATAACAGTTATATGGGTTGTCACGAGCGTTATGTGCACTGTGACGTGGGACATGTATCTTGAATTTGTGCCAGTCGGGACATGAAGTGTGCCGAGGAGCACACTTTTACAATTTGTGATGGGTGGCATGCGCCTGTAGTGGGTGGCACGCCTTCTGATACACAATGTTGTGTTTTGCTGCTAAATGGCCATTTCTTCTTCATTTCTCTATTATTTTTCTTCCTTTTCTCATTTATGTCTTGCAAAAACTAAGTACCTGAAATATGCTGCAAATACTACAAATAGAGATAAAATGTGACATAATAAACAAAGAATCAAAAGTTTTATCTATGTAAATCGGGAGGAAAATGCTGTAACATTTCGTGTTATCTAAATCCCCTAAGCTTGAACCTTTGCTTGTCCTCAAGCAATATAGTAGTATAAAAATAATATAGCACAAGTTAAATGCAAATACATGATGCAATTCGAATCGTAAGAGTTTGCCAATGTTTTTGCATAAACATAAGCTCAACATAACATAAAAGATACAGTAATAGCACTAAACGTCCCCCATTGTGCAGCCCAATTACAGTCATACCATTATATCTCAACCTAATTCTTTTTTCTAAATTTCACCCGTTTTCATTCTAGTGCAATCACATTAAGCCCTTTATCTTTACATGCACATAGTAGAGTAGACGGTTAGTGACTATGATCCTTTTTAAGCATGAGGTTCTGGAACATAAATGTGGTAACCTCCTTTAATTCACCCAATTGCAAGTTACGGGGGATCGAACCGTAGTTCTCCCTACCAAGTTCAGTACTAGACACCTCTGAACCAACCGACAATGGGTTTCTATGTTATATTGTGTAGGTTCCACATTCGTTGGATTAAGTGACCGGGTGAGGGTCACCTAACTTAATTGATGTATTCCCTATTTTCTTATAGTAAAGCATGTATCTTTTAAATACTTTGTATCATTCACTTATATTCATCGACTCCCTATGTAGTTTGTGTTTAAGACAGTGTTGACTGCTAAATAAACTACTCGGGGCTAATTTAAAATTAAATTTTAAGGTTTCGGTATAAAGGGTACTGAAATCGATCTAGCGCAATTTGGGGATTTAGAGTGTTACGACGACATCCATCGTAATTCTGTTTCACTCAAGGTTTCTCATATATCTTAAAAAGTGAGCAACATGTATACTCTTCGAATGCGTCAGGTTATGCAAGTAACGAACATAATTTTTGTTATGGATAAAGAAAGTGGGGAAATTAGATAATAGCGGAAAAATTGCATAAGCGAACTCAAAAGTACAAAGATGTTTTTGATTACAAGAAATACAAACGGGAAATGAAATATCTACTTAGAAAGCAATAAAAAGTTTCTAAACTAACTAACTCCCCTAAGCTTGAAACAAGCAGAGTCCCAATGCTTAAAAACAAAGAGGCGACGTATAACAGCCCAGGGCTGCCTTCAGGATTACCGACTGACCCCACAAACCAACACATGTCTTTTCAGCATAATTTGGCCTCACTCACACGCTTTCTGGGAAACTTCCCAGAAGGTCACCCATCCTAAAATTGCTCCAAGTCAAGCACGCTTAACTATGGAGTTCTTATGAATGAGCTACCGAAAAGAAGATGCATCTTATTGGTATAGATAGTACCAATTAATCTTTATAAGCCTTCCTTCAACTATGCAGTCCCATACTGGCATAGCCTCAGGATCCCTCTTATTCCGATGTGGCGACCACCTTTGCCCTCTTAGGCATCGGGTGTTACATGCAGTGCAACCATTCCTCGCCCTTTTACAGCCTCGAGTGTTACATGCCCACCAGCTTCCACATGGTTCATCCTCGAACCACATCGTACTAGGAGAGGTCTGGCTCTGATACCATTTGTAACAGTCCAGGGCTGCCTTCAGGATTACCGACTGACCCCACAAACTAACACATGTATTTTCAGCATGATTTTAGCATCACTCACACGCTTTCTGGAAACTTCCCAGAAGGTCACCCATCCCAAAATTGCTCCAAGTCAAGCACGTTTAACTATGGAGTTCTTATGAATGAGCTACCGAAAAGAAGATGCATCTTATTGGTATAGGTAGTACAAATTAATCCTTATAAGCCTTCCTTCAACTATACAGTCCCATACTAGCATAACCTTGGGGTCCCTCTTATTTTGATGTGGCGACCACATTTGCCCTCTTAGGAATCGGGTGTTACATGCGGTGCAACCACTCTTTGTCCTTTTCAGCCTCAAGTGTTACACAACGGGAAGAAAGGAAAAATCTATCTATTCTTGCTCATTATCGCGTCCTCTTCCTTGCCCTCGTGCTCGTCCACGTCCACCTGGAGGATGAGGAATACCCATATGGTATATATATTATTGAAAATCATCAATGCGTACAGTTAAGGCTGCCATTTCCTCGATCAATCTTACAGCCCGACGCTCATTTCTTTCGTCATATTCCTGTTGTCGAGTCTATATAGCTAGCATAAGTTGCATCATTGCATTTTAATTGTTCTGCATAGCTTAAACCCTTTCATCTTGTTGCGTGATGGAAGCCATAATGTCATCATTTGAGGCCGGTACTCTTTCGCGTCTTCTTCTGGGTCTTATGGACGTGCTTGCAATGTTTTCATAAGGAGATTGTTGTTCAGTATCCCCTTGTTCCATTTCTTGCTCCATTTCATCGGGTTGGGCATTCCCTTGGTTGTTTTACGCATTATCTCCAGGTGTAGGAGCATTAAGGTCATAAAGCCACTTTTCCATGTCTATTACATTGGTAAGTGTAATGTTTGGCAAAATGACACTAGGAACTACCTTGTTATACACCATAAGATTGTACCTACCATCTCCTCTGACCTTAATCAAGTGGCTAGCCCGACAGTTGTCGATGTCAATGAATGTGGGCGGCAGTGGAGGCAGATTTGCAAGCTTGTCTTCGAGGCGCATGCCAAGTGCTATAGAGGTAACTAACCCTCCAATGCAGAAAGTCGTAGACCCTCTTGCACACAAACACTGGATATGTGACAAGAGGAAGGTTCTCGCATTGATCTTTTGGTTAGGAGTGAAGGTACAATGGAGGAGGAACAATTATTTAGAACTAACTTTGTTGTTGTTAATCCTCCCAAAAATAGGGTTGGAGATGACCCTGTGAAAATACCTGATTGCGGGATTATGAATGGATGATGCATAAAGTTCGTTCCTATTGTTCGGTTCTTCATCAGTGATAGCCTTCCAAATCTTGAAAGTTGTAGGTTCCCAGTCTGTGTCTGTAGGGATTCGATGGTGTACCACCCCTTCACGAGGAAAGCGAAAGAAATCACTCAGAATTGTTCGAGTTATCAAATATTCATCATTGAACATTCTAAAAGTTGATGAGCCGGATAGGTGTTGGCTTTCGTCGCATGGTGGGTTGTATGAGAATGAACTTAAAAATTCCAAATTTAGAGACTCATACGTAGAAAGATTTTGTGTGCAGACGGATTCTAAATTAGAGTTTCGGGGTAACCACTGCACACTATCAAGCAATCATAATTTGCACAAACACTTAGTATCAACATATCATGTAGGAACTACAGAACATTGATAAAATTGGAGATATTGTGCCCTCTGGTGCTCTCTGGCTTCACCATTTCGAAATGTAATTCCCGAGAGGTCAGACTCTGGTCTAGAACTTCTGTGTGCCACTGTTGAACCAAAGATGGAGGAATGGAAGGTGTTTTGCGTGAGAAATTGAGGTTTTTGGAATGGAAGATGGTTTGGAGGGTGTATGTGTAGAGAAAAATAATGAGGGTAATGAGTGGGGATTAATGAATTTTGATGATAATGATAATCGAGGGAGTTGAATAGGTAGAGGTTTAATGGAGTTAAAGTGGGGTTTGAAGAAAATGAGAAGAAGAATCGATTAAGGGTTTCTGCGTTTAAAACAAAATCGCTTATGTTTCTAACTCTGTCGAGGGGCACACTATTGTGTCGAGCGGGATAAATTTTATGAAGTGTGACGAACGTCACGCTTGTGTGGCGAACGGAACACAGTGCAGAAACAAAATAAAGTTTAAAATTTTGTCTCCCAGACTTCCCATGTATTTCAAACTTTAAACGAATACATTTTTCAATACTTACAAGCAGGTTGTACGTACACACACACACACATATATATATATATATATATATATATATATATATATATATATATATATATATATATATATATATATATATATATATATATATATATATATATATATGTGTGTGTGTGTGTGTGTGTGTGTGTGTGTATATATATATATATATATATATATATATATATATATATATATATATATATATATATATATATATACACACACACACACATATATATATATATATATATATATATATATATATATATATATATATATATATATATATATATATATATATATATATATATATATATATATATATATATATATATATATATATATATATATATATATATATATATATATATATATATATATATATATATATATATATATATATATATATATATATATATATATATATATATATATATATATATATATATATATGTGTGTGTGTGTGTGTGTGTGTGTGTGTGTGTGTGTGTGAACATGATAGTAGTGAGTTTGATGAAAAGTAATGTAAATTCCAAAAGTAAACGAATGAAAAACTAAACAAAATATAACTGAACTGAAAATAAATGATTAAAATGTACTTAAGAATTAAAAATAGCAAATAATGAAAATTCCAATCTAATAAGTCTTCTCCCCACACTTAAACAAAACATTGTCCGCAATGTTTAAATGTGAAAAGGAAATATGCAGTAAGTCCAAAAAATTAGCCACGTTGACTATTAGGAAGAGAAGCAGAGTAGACATGCTGGTAAAGATGGTCCAACTATTCGGCCACCACATCCATGAAGGAATGAAATTAGATCCTCAGAATAATGAGCTCATCTCTCAAAAAATCAAGCTCATATTGTAGAGCATTTAGAGCAGGAGCTTGATCAAATACGGGAGGTGGAGTAGAAACTGGAGCGGCATAGGTGTTTGAGCTAACCTGATCGGGAGATGGAGAATGATGGTAAAATGGAGGGGTTTCGAGGTCAGTTTCCTCATCAGATAGGAAGGAGTCAAGGTGATCATAAACAAAAGGTTCGGCCCAATCATATAACCAGTTGTTCCTGTCATGAATGCTAGTCCTAGAGTTAGGCAGGGTGAAAAGGGGCATTAATTGATTGTTAATGAGCAGTTCAAAGTTACCCGGGCCTAGGTTTCCAATTATTCCCCTATTGAAACAAAAGTCGATATTCATTGGTTGAAATCTACCTAGAGGGAAAAGGTTTAGCAGTGGTTGTCTTAAGCCGATAGCATTTGCTATCATGGTTACTAAGCCACCTATCAAGATTGGTTCATGGACAGCTCTCGTAAGACGGTGAAAGTTGGCTATCATAAAGGTAGCTCCATTTATGGGACGGTTTTGCGAAGCAAAGAACATAATGAAAAGCTCGGCTCTAGATATTGTGGTTATGTTTTCTGGTTTACCAAAGAGGGTGTGTGCTAGGATTTTATGAAAATACCTTAAGGAGGGGTTATGAATGTTTTCTGAGTGCATGTCATGAGGCTCAGGGTTACCTATACCTGTAATATCACCCCATAAATAGTCTAGTTCACCCACATCGAAAAGTTCCTCTTGGATAATTGTGAATGTATCTAGGTCGTATGGAAATCCTAACAGTTCTTCCATCTCTTTATAGGTATAGGTGTACTCAATATCAAACAGCCTAAACCTAATTAGTCCCCTATTCAACCCTAGACCATGGTTAGGTTTGTAGACAAGAGAGCTTAGAAACTCTAGGTTAATCTACGGTAGGAACTAAACCTTCTTCTTAAGGCAGATGTGTCCCACCTTATTTGGCTTAACAAAAACAAAACATTGTCTCGGATTCCTAATGTGATCATAGTAGGTCCATCAGGGTAGATACTCAATCCCATCTCCCTATCAGATAAAGACTCAAACCGCCTCTGCTGATTTATTCCTCCAAAAAATGCCCATAGTGTCAACCAGATTCATCGTGGTTAGTGCAGTTAGCTAATAGTAAAGTTAGCCTGAAGTAGGTTGACAGTTAGAATTAAGTTAGTAGAGGGTAAAATTAGAGAAACAATACTGCATAATTTTATAAGATTAGAAATAAGCAATACCAAAAATAATAAAAGAAATAAAAACTAAAAGTAAGTAAAGTAAAAATAAAAGACTAAAAAGTGGGTTGTCTCTCAATAAGCGCTTTGTTTAAAGTCGTAAGCTCGACATAACATGGTGATTAGTCTAATGAGTGGGGGTGGCAGTGCATCTAGCCTAAATGTTGTGTAATATTTCTTATTATCGACGCAATGATAATGTTTTAAGCGTTGTCTGTTGACTATAAAAGATTCACTACACATTCCTTTAGTTTTTGTTGCGCCATTTTGAAAGACCTTAGTGACTTCGAAGGGATCAGACCATCTAGAGTGAAGTTTTCCAGGAAATAGTTTAAGTCTATAATTAAATAGGAGAACTATGTCGCCTTCATTGAATTTTTTCCTAGATATGCATTTATTGTGCCATTTTTTAGTTCTCTCATAAATCTGAGCATTCTCGTAAGTTTCTAATCTAAGTTCTTCAAGTTTGTGGATATCTAAGATTCTTTTCTCACCCGCAACGGTGTAATTTAAATTAAGGGTCTTAATGGCCCAATAAGCTTTATGTTCTATTTCTACAGGCAGATGACATGATTTCCCATAGACTAGTTTAAATGGCGTGGTTCTGATCGAAGTTTTGTATGTTGTCCTATATGCCCATAGAGCTTCGTGTAACTTAGATGACTAATATTTCCTAGAGGTTGCTACCATTTTTTCTAAGATTTGCTTAATCTCTATGTTAGAGACCTCTACTTTCCCACTTGTTTGTGGATGATAAGGTGTTGCGACACAATGTCGGACTCTATACTTCGCTAATAATTTTTCTAAGATTTTGGAAATGAAATAGGAGCCACTATCACTGATGACGAGTCTCGGTACACTGAATCTTGGGAAGATTATGTTCTTGAAAATCCTAACTACTACTTATGCGTCATTTGTTGGAGAGGCTACAGCCTAGATCCATTTTGAAACATAGTCGACAGTAACTAGTATGTAGTGATTCCCAAAGGAAGACGGAAAGGGTCCCATGAAATCAACTCCCCATACGTAAAAGACTTCAACTTCTAGAATTCCCTTTTGAGGCATGTCGTCGCATCTAGAGATGTTTCCAGTGCGTTAGTATTGGTCACAATTTTTAACCGTGATATGGACATATTTCAAGATATTATGACAATAGAGGCCAACTTGTAATATTTTAGCGCAAGTCTTTGAAGTGCTGGCATGTCCTCCATAGGAAGCAGCATGATAGTGGAAAATTATGTTTTCAATATCATTTTCGGGAACACATCAACGGAAAATACCATTGGCTCCTCTCTTAAAAAGTAAAGGCTCATCCCAATAATAGTGTTTAAGATCATGAAAGAATTTCTTCTTTTGTTGATAAGACATGTCAGGTGGAAGCACTCCAGCAACCAAGTAGTTGACAAAATCAGCATACCATGGCAATATGGTTTTAGCGTAGACTGCTTCCATGGTTTTAGTTGTGTTTGTGTCTTCATAAGTCACATGGTATTTGGTTATACTACTTTCCAGTTCTAATTGGGCTACAAGGCGTTCATAAGGAAAATCATCATTGATGGGTACATGATCTGGTTTGATGCCTTCTATTCTAGATAGGTGGTCAGCTACTACATTCACAGTGCCTCTCTTGTATTTGATTTATAAATCTAACTCTTGTAGAAGTAAGATCCACCTTAGTAATCTTGGTTTGGCGTCTATCCTACTTAAGAGGTACCAGATTGCAGCATGATCGATATAGATAATTATTCGTGCTCCTACTAGGTAAGAACAGAATTTATCTAAAGCAAACACAACCACTAACAGTTCTTTTTCTATGGTGTCGTAATTCGTCTGTGCAGGATCTAGGGTTCAACTTGCATATTAGATTACATGAAGATTTTTATCCTTTCTCTGTCCTACAACCGCACCTACGACATAGTCACTGGAATCACACATCATCTCAAATGGTTCGTTCCAATCAGGAGGTTGCATAATAGGTGCTGAGATTAATGCCTTTTTTAGTGTTGTAAATGCGTCCAACCATTTTTCGATGAAAATGAACTCAACATCTTTCATTATCAGTTCAGTTAGGGGTTTGGTTATTTTAGAGAAGCCTTTAATGAAACGTCGATAAAAACTAGTATGTCCTAGAAAACTTCTTATTTCTCTAACAGTTTTGGGTGGTTGAATATTTTCTATTAATTTGGTCTTTGCTTTATCTACTTCAATTCCCATATCGGATACGATGTGCCCTAAGACAATTCCTTGTCGGACCATGAAGTGGCATTTTTCCCAGTTTAGCACGAGATTGACACTTACACATCTTTTTAGTACCATTTCAAGGTTCGATAGACATTCTTCAAGACTTTCTCCATAGATGGAGAAATCATCTATTAAAACTTCCAATATACCATCTAGAAAATCAGAGAAGATGGACATCATACATCTCTGGAATGTTGCAGGGGCATTACATAATCCGAATGGCATTCGTCGATTGGCGAACGTATCATGAGGACAAGTGAAAGTTTTCTTTTCTTGGTCGTCAAGATAGATAGGAATTTGGAAAAATCCTAAATAACCGTCTAAATAGTAGAAGTGAGAGTGTTTATCTAGTCGTTCGAGCATTTTATCGATGAAAGGTAAAGGAAAATGATCTTTACGAGTGGCTTTGTTTAACTTTCTATAGTTGATGCACATTCTCCACCCAGTGTGAGTTCGTTGCGCTACGAATTCTCCCTTAGTGTTGCTGACAACAGTAACGCCTCCTTTCTTAGGTACGACATGTACTGGGCTAACCCATTTACTGTTGGATATTGGGTATATTATTCCTGCTTCCAATAGCTTTTCTACTTCTTTTTTTACTACATCGCTCAGAATAGGATTGATTCTTCTTTGATGTTCCATAGAGGTCTTACAGTCTTCCTCTAGCATAATACGGTGCATGCAAATAGAAGGACTTATTCCTTTTAGATCTGAGATATTATATCCTAAGGTGGTTGGATATTTTCTTAGGACATGTAATAATTTTTTAGTTTCTATTTGTCATAGGTCTACATTAACTATAACTGGTTGTTCAAGCTCTGTGTCTAGGAATTCATACCTTAGGTATTTGGGTAGTGTTTTGAGTTCTATGGCTGGCTTCTTTAAACAAGGTATAGGATCAGGAGTTAGAGCTAGACATTCACTCAAATTTTCATCTTGATATTCAGGGAGCCAATCATCATCTTTGAGAATTGGAGGTATAGAAATCTTCAATACTTCCAAAAAAGTGGTTTGTTTTTTCTCCAATTCCTTTACGCATTTATCGATTTCATATAAGAAACATCATGAATCATCGATGGTCGGTGCCTTAAAGAATTTAGACAAGATAAATTCAACTTTTTTTCTTCCCCGACTTTGAAAGTCAGTTTCCAATTTTAACATCTATTATGGCTTCTACAGTGGCTAGGAATGGTCTACCTAATATAATAGGAATATTGGAGGCTTTTTTAATGTCCGTGATTATGAAATCAATGGGGGGATATAGATTTGTCCTATACGTACAGGAACATTTTCTAACATACCTAAAGAAAATTTCACCAATGGATCTGCTAATTGTACGGACATCCATGTTAGTCTTAGTTTTCCCATGTTGAGTTTCTTGCAAATTGATAAGGGCATCAGACTAATACTAGCTCCTAAATTGCGTAGTTCTTTGTCTATCACAAACTTTCCGATTATGCAGGGTATGGAAAAAATACATGGGTACTTAAGTTTAGGAGGCATGTTATTTTGGATTATAGCACTGCATTCAGAAGTGAGAAATACAGTTTCATTATCCTCAAGCTTTTTGTTATTGGATAATATTTCTTTAAGAAATTTAGCGTATGAGGGCATTTGTTTGACAACTTCTGTAAATGGTATGGTAATGTTAAGTTGTTTCAGAAGTTCAATGAATTTCTTGAATTTCCCTACATTTTTAGACTTAGAATATCTTTGAGGATATGGAATAGGTGTTTTATAGGGTGGCAGAGGCACATAAGGTTCTTCTTTTTACACGACTTCTTCACTGTCACCTTCTTTTTCTACTTCCTTTGGTTCAGCTTCCCTTCTCAGTTACTTTTCCACGTTTTTGGTACATGGTTGGGTTCTCGGCTCTAGGTTTAGTTGGTCCGCCTAGTTCTGTCCCACTCCAAAGTGTTATGGCATTAGCATGTCCCTTTGGATTTGGTTGTGGTTGTCCAGGAAAATTTCCAGCAGGAGCAGCTGTAGCTGCTTGCAGTTGAGCCACTTGGGAGATTTGTGTTTCTAACATTTTGTTGTGTGTGGCAAGAGCGTCAATCTTATTCATCCGTTGCTTGATTTGCTCACTGGTGTGAATATTTTGATTCATGAAATCCTTATTAGTTTAAGCTTGGGAGGCTACAAAGTTTTCTATCATTGTTTCAATGTTGGACTTCCTAGGGATATTCAGAATATTTGAGACATTTTGGGTGGCTTTTTGAAATCCTGGAGGTATAGTAGGAGCTTTCCCTGGTGCGTACAAAGTGTTGATGCTTTTGTATGAGAAGTTTGGATGGTTCTTACAAGCAAGGTTATTGTTATTTCCATAGGGATTTCCTTGAGCATAGTTCACTTGATCAACTAGTACTCTTGTTAAGAGTGGACATTCGGGTGCAGCATGCGCGTGAAGTCCGCATAAATCACAAGTTAGAGCTACTGCAACCACAATGGTTGTGGGAGTTGTGGTCAAGCTTTCTATCTTTTGGGTAAGGGCTTCTACCTTAGTGTTAACTTGGTCTAAGCTACTAGCTTCGTGCATACCGCCTTTCGTTTAAGGTTTCTCCATCATGGTTCTATCGCTTCCCCACTAATAGTGATTTTGAGCCATACTTTCAATAAGTTGATAAGCATCGTGGTATAGTTTATCCATTAGTGAACCACCAACAGTTGCGTCAATCGTTAGTCTTGTGTTGTACAAGATACCATTGTAAAAGGTGTGGATGATCAGCCATTCTTCTAGACCATGATGCAGACAGAGTCGTAGCATGTCTTTGTATATTTCCCGTAGCGGTGAAATTGGAGATCAAGCTATTAATTAACTTGACTCACAAATAAGCAAGAGTCACCACCGCGTTTATTATTTCCAAAGGAAAAGGGAAAAGTGCAAAATAAAACCCATAAATATGCAAAGTAAGTGCAATATTAAAAGTAAAGAGAAATATAATGTATTTGAAAAGATCGAAGGTTCGGGGGTTGGTTATACAAAGGGAAGGTACTAGCACCCTATGTATCTATAGTATCATATAGGAACCTTCTAAAATATTTGTTTTTAGTTAAAATTGGGTTGCTTGCTAAATGAGTGTGGGAGTGTTGATGTGGCAATCCATGTGACTTTATGAAAATTGTTCTTGGCTATTGATAAGTCCAAGTTGGCAATCTATGTGAAGTGTGAGAATGATTCTTGGCCATTGTTAAGTACAAGTTGGCAATCCATGTGAAGTGTTTGTACTACATTATAGTGGTCCCAACTTTTCTTTATTGACACAAAAAAATAAAAGGGCAAAGTAATAATAATAATAATAATAATAATAATAATAATAATAATAATAATAATAATAATAATAATAATAATAATAACAATAATAATAATAATAATAATAATAATAATAATAATAATAATAACTAAAAGTGTTAGTAATAATAATAAATACAAAAATAGAAAATAAAAGAGACATTAAATTAACTATTTATGATTTTTTTTCTTGAATTAAAATAAATGAAAATATAAGTGCAAATTAAAAGATAAAAAATAAAATACATATAAGTAAAAGGACTTATATAAATTTTTCTAGATTTTTTTTGAAATAAATGATACCAATATATAAATTTAAATTAATAAAAGAACATATTTTTATAACTTTTTAGTAAAGAGGTAAAAATATTAAATAAAAAAATAACATGGTGTTAAGTACATTTTTTGTGATTTTTTTAAATGGAAAAGAAATCATGAATAAAACACAATAAAAATCAAATTTCACTAAATTCATAAACGACTTCTAACGTTTTTATTTTTCGTGGCTTTTCAAAACATAATCAGCTCTTGACTTGTAAAGAGAAATTGTAGATGATGTCAAGGAGAATCATATGCAAAAAGAACCGCTCAAAAATGTAGAAATTTGAAGAAGTTATAAATTTTTGAAATCTAACTCAAGAATTGGCAAAAAAAATAGGTCAAACCACTCGTGAATACTTGTTATACAATGATACAAATGGAGGATGGGATCTTAGGTAAAAAATTAGGGTATGATAGATGTACCTATTTAAGTTTCTTCTATTCAGAGATATGAAGATTAAAATCTTCGTTTCGACGAGATTGGAGATACTTCAATATAGAATACACAATTTTTGGTCCTAAGATACCACAATGATGTTTATGATATGATATGGATGTAATGCTCTGAATTTTATAGAGAATGAAGCCACACGAGACAAAATACTACTGGAGAAACCAAGCACATGATAAAGTAATCTCACAGGGGAAGAGATTATAACTCCACTAGAGAACAGAGCCACAGACTTCGATTGAGAGACTCTTATTGGGGAACAACTTCGAGAGAAGAAAAAATTATTGACTCTATCAGGGAAGACGCCTTGCATAAGTTATGAAAAGATAAATGGATACTGACTCAAGATGATGGTAAATTTCCAACTCATTGTCAAAGGTAGAAAAATGAAAAAGGATACCGACTCATAGATGACGATAAACTACCAACTCAATAGTTGAAGGTAGAAGATCAATAAGATACCGACTCACATATGAAGGTAAACTACTAACTCAATAGTTGAAGATAAAAGATCGATAAGATACGGACTCATAGATGACGGTAAACTACCAACTCAATAGTTAAAAGTAGAAGATCAATAAGATACCGACTCATAGACGATGATATACTACCAACTCAATAGATGAAGGTAGAAAAGTAAGATACCGGCTCACAGATGACAGAAAACTACCAACTCAATTGTCGAAGGTAGGATCGAAAAGAGATACCGACTCACAGATAATGGTAAACTACCAACTCAATAGATGAAGGTAGAAAAATAAGAGATATAGACTCACAGATGACAGTAAACTACCAACCCAATAGATGAAAGTAGAAAAGATAATAAACTTTTCCACGACGAACGGGTTCCAATTTCTTCTTTATCAAGTCTTCCACTTGAAAAGGATAATATACAAACTTCTATGCGGGACTTTTTGGAGAGATACCATTGTTAGAACAAGATTGGTTCTGATCATATCTTAGAGTTTTGATGATAACAATAAATTTTATTTTACATATTTGATATTTTGATGATAACAATAAATTATATTTTATATAATTGATACTCTGATAAACGTATTTAATTGTTTCAGATTATATTCTGACAGAAGTATTTTGATGTGCTAAGCTGAAAATAAATGAAGAAGTTCTTTGATGAAAGAACTATTTGTTTTAGCACAAGTGTTGATGCTGATGCTGACTCTGATAAGATAATTATTTATATTCATCTTCTAACGCTTAGCAAGTTTCTGTGTAAGCTGTGTTTCAGAAGTTCTTTGAAAGCAAGCGCTGATCAGAAGTACTTAGCAAGCAAGCGTTGTTTAGAAGATATGCAACCATGTTCTGAATCAAGACGTGAAGCTATGTTCTGAAAGAATGCAAAAGTTAACAAGTCTTGTCAAGCTTCAAGAAACATGTTCTTACAAGTGTCGTTTGCTCATTTAATGCAAAGACGGCTACATGCACTCAAGTGTCTACACTAGTTCATTTGAAAATGGAATAGTACAAGGAAACACGCAAACATTTAATGCTCTCCACATTTGAAGGCAGCAACGGTCATCTTTGTTCTTACTATATATAGAAGAACATTTATTGCGAGCTACAACTAAGAGCTAACTCAACAATTTCAAAAGAAGCAAGAACTACGCAAAAAATATTTCGGGCTCACAAATAATCTTCATACACTTTGTGCAATATTATTCTTAGTGAAAAATCACAGTTGTGATATAGCTTTCTTAGAAGCAAACTTTGTTTCACTATTTGTAAAGATTTAACTTTTGTAATTGTTCCTTGAGAGACCAAGTTTGGTCAGATTTCTCAAGTAGACTAGGACTAGTTTAAGTCTTAGTGGTGTGAGTCACTTGTAAGATTACTTGTGCATTATTAGTCACAACAGTTGTTGTGTGATTGTAATCAGTTGATTATAGTGGATTAAGTCCTTATTGAGAAAGGCGAAATCACCTTGGCGGGTGGACTGGAGTAGTTTAAGTTCAAACGAACCAGGATAAAAATAACCTTGTCTTTCCATTATTGTTGACCCTTTAAGAAAAAAAGAAAAAGAGAAACTTATTCAACCCCCCTTCTAAGTGTTTTCTCACCCTTCAATTGGTATCAGAGCTTGACTCTGAGCTCAACACTTAACCGTGTCAGGAAAATATCCAGAAGAAAACACATATGGCTACTGAACAAAACAACAATAGTTACAACAAACTTCCTGTTTTTGATGGAGAATATTTTGATTATTGGAAAGATAGACTAGAAAGTTTCTTTCTAGGTCATGATAGTGATTTATGGGATATAGTCTTGGATGGTTACACACATCCTACAGACTCAGAAGGAAACGAGATTGATAGAAAAAATATGGATAGACAACAAAAAGCTGATTTCAAAAATCATCATAGAGCTAGAAACATTTTTCTAAATGCTATCTCTAAAATGGAATATGAAAAAATCACAAATAGAGATACAACACATGATATGTTTGATTCTCTTAAAATGACTCATGAAGGAAACACTCAAGTGAAGGAGTCTAAAGCTCTGGCTCTCGTCCAGAAGTATGAAGCCTTCAAAGTAGAAGAAAGTGAATCTATAGAAGCAATGTTCTCAAGGTTTCAAACTCTGATCGCTGGTCTGAGAGTTTTGAACAAGGGATACATACCACATTAAAATGATCATCAGAAGCTTACCCAGAAGATGGGAACCTATGGTCACTCCTTTCAAAGTTTCAAAATATCTGAACAACGTGTCTCTTGAAGAACTCATCAACGCTCTCAGAAGTCATGAGATAGAACTTGATGAGCATGAGCCTCAGAAGAAAGGTAAGTCTCTTGCCCTTAAATCAATTAAGAAATATGATACTAACGCTTTTCAGGCTGAAGAGGAAAACTCTGAATAATCAGCGTTAGAAGAAGACAAACTATCCTTGCTCTCCAAAAGGATCAATCAGTTGTGGAAGCACGGACAGAAGAAGTTCATGAACTTCAAGAAGTCAAAAGATAAACTAGAATCTTCTGGTCACAAAAAGTCAAACAGAAGAGAGATAATCTGTTATGAATGCAAAGAACCTGGACACTATAAGAGTGATTGTCCAAAACTCCAAAGAGAAAAACCAAAGAAAAAGTTTGGTAAAAATAAAGGAATGATGGCAACTTGGGACGATTTAGAATCCTCTGAAGATGAATCTGATTCTGAAGATGAGAATGCCAACCTAGCTCTGATGGCTACCACAACAGATGACTTAGACTGTAAGTCAAACCCAAAAGAGGTATTCTCTGAATTTACTAGAGAAGAACTTGCTGAAAGTTTATCAGAACTTCTGGAAAACTATAGTAAGCTCAAAATCAAATACAAGAAACTCAAGAAGATTCTTGCATCTGATCTTGAGAAACATGAAACAGAAAAATCTGAACTAAAAGAAAATAATTTTAAACTTAAAGAAGAAATTCAAAATGTTCAAAAAATTTCTAGTTCAGATTCTGTGTCAAGTTCAAAAGATATTCTGAAAGAATATGACTGTAGCTTTCAAACTTTTCTTGCTAAAAGCATGGACAGAAGCAAAATGGCTTCAATGATCTATGGAGTTAGTGGGAAAAACATAAGAGGAATTGGTTATGAACCTCCCAAAGGGAAGGAGACATATATACCAAAACCTGTTTCTAAGATGACTTTCACTTACAAACCTCTGAACAAACAATTCAAGTTTCGACACACACATGATATTAAATATACATCACATTATGGAAACTCTTATGCTAACCCAAAGTTCAAACAGAACTTGAAATACTCTAACCCAAGAGGACCCAAAAAGATATGGGTACCTAAGGATGAGATAATATTTGTTGCAGATGTCCTTAACAGCTCAAGTGAGACACCAGTCATGGTACCTGGACTCTGGGTGCTCACGACACACAACGGGAAAAAAGTCTATGTTCTAAAACCTGGAATTTAAAGCTGGAGGAGACGTCAAGTTTAGAGGTAATCAGAAAGGGAAGATTATTGGTTCTGGAACCATTGGAAACGGTAACCTTCCTTCTATCTCTAATGTTGTATTAGTAGAAGGATTAGCGCATAACCTGTTGTCCATAAGTCAATTAAGTGACAACAATTACGACATTATCTTTAATCAAAATTCTTGTAGAGTTGTTAGTCAAAAAGATGAAACAATCCTCTTTTCTAGCAAGAGAAATAACAACATATACAAAATTGATTTATCAGATCTTAAATCTCAGAATGTTAAATGCCTTTTGTCTGTTAGCGATGAGAAATGGTGTGATACGGTGGGAAAGAGAACTGACTGTTTTTGATATGCTGGTTCGCGTTTTGCGTTTGTTTTTGCAAAATGTCGCGGTAAGCAAGAGTCGCCACCGTCTTTTATTTTATCCAACAAGGAAAGGAAAAAAGCATAGAAAAATTCCTTTTTCGAGATGTTTCTCGGGTCCGGGGGGTAGATTATAGAAAGGGAAGGTGTTAACACCCTTTCTATCTGTGGTTATCCACGGCTCTTAGGTACTTTCTCAAAGTGTTTTCAAAATTTTCTTTTCTTTGTGTTTGTGGGTTTGAAAGAAGTTTTTGTTTGAAAGGAGTGTAAGTGCGAAAAGTTTTATTTTGTTTTGAAAGGAGCAAGTACTTAAGAACCATCTACCTACTCGAAAAAGGAATTAAATTGTGCTAATGTCCTTTAGAAAATGCTATCCCAGTATGAATGAGTAGGTAGCATCGTCGTTAGAGTTTAAGGGTCAATTCGATTAAGGGACGTGTGGTCACTAAAGCAATGTTAGGACGCCTTAGCGGTAACCCTAATGTCTTAGATCATTTTTTCCGAGGCAACCATTTCGAGGCAACTTATGATCTTTGGACAAGAGGACGACCTCTAAAACTTCCTATACTCAATGACCACATTCGAAGGCAACCAAGTGAGGTGTACCCTAAGAGTGCGCATGTGCGAGTGTGTTATTTTTCAGTTATTTATCTTTGTACATGTCATGGGTGAGCTATGGTGATTTTAAGTTCATACATTTGATCTTGTCATGCATTCCCTATTTATCAAACATCTAACAGTTTATAGTTGCGAAATTTAAATTGCGGGAAATTAAATCTAAACTATTACAAGGCGTTGGATATTTACATTGCCAAAAACAACCCTTTAATTTAAAATGCAGAAAGTAAAATAAAGAGATAAATAATTAAAGTTCTGATTAAAAGCTATTACATACCAGAAGCAATTACAATATTGGAAATATGGATCGCGTGCGGGAAAATTAAATCGGCGCATTTTTTAGGGTTTTGACCCTTTTTTTGAAAGAAAGCCCGTTTTTGTTATTTTTGAATTAAATGGAAATTAAATTAGGTCAAAACTAATTAATTAATCAATTAATAAAGTATTTTTGGGTTTTTGAATATTTAAGGAAATAAAATAAAATGGTTAAAAGTTAGTAAAAACCTAATTCTACATTAATTTTAATTATTTTGCAAAAGATGTTAAAATTATACCTAATTAAAACTAAGTTAATTAATTAATATTTATTTACAAAAATAAAGTGATGATTTTAATTTTAATAAATAAAATAATATTTTTTGTGTTTTCTGATTTTATTAGGAAAATTATTAATTGGTTAATGGAATTATAAAAATAAATTAACAAGACAATTAAATAAAATAAATATAAAGAAAAAAGAAATAACCAAAAAGGGGGTGCTGGGCCTGATTTGAAGGTGAGGATAGCATGTTCAAGGCCCAACAGGCGCTGGCCTGGGTTGACCTTCTCCATTCCACGCGTATGCATTGACTGGGGAGTATGGTGAGCCTTCAATTCTGGCCTTTAGATTTGGCCTGGAGGCCATCTGGCGCCTGGAGATTTGAGGAGTATGATGCACTGCAAGGCCTGCAATGCATTGGAATATCTGAAAGCAAAATATAGCAAATATGTTGGCGACCTGGGATTCGAACCCAGGTCCCATTGGACAATCCACTAGCGCCTTCACCAACTGAGCCATTGCACGTTTTTGTTATAATGTTAGGAATCAAATATAATATATAAAAAAAACAAATGCCAGCAAACAAAAAAAAAGGCGCGAGATTTGAATGGGCCAATGGGAAGGAGACACGCCTTTGTCTTCCCCACAGATCTCTGGTTTATTTTTCCTGTGGATTTGAATCCACAACAAAATCCATGGCTCGATCTCAAAATTGTCTCTAGGCTATGTAAATGCAAACGGAGACCATCATCATGCTCGTCTCTCCTCCCTGAACATAACCATGTCCATGGTTTGTTCCAATTTTTCCTGAAATCAAAACGCCCAAATACAAGTCTCTAAAACCCTAGGTTCGGGTATGGCGATATAGGCTATGGAAACATAATTGAATGATGCAGAAATGTTCTAAATGGAACGATAAACACAAATATGCAAAGGTTTTGGCGAAAGAGTGCAAGAATAAGAGAACACGATTTCTTGTACAGGGGTGTTTTTCAAAGGAATTACAGCGCGTTTGGGGATATTTCAGGACTCGTGAATGGTTGCTTTAGCTTCAGTGGATGTCAGGCAAGAAGGCTATGTTGAGCTTTTGCCTTGAATTGGACTCCAAGCAAGATTTCGATCCCACGCTTTTTAAGCTTTTTTCAAGTTTTGGTTTTTTGTTATTTGGCAGCTTTTTGGTCGTGTTCTTGTATGCTTTGTGTTGTATATGTAACAAGGATTGTATTAGGTTAAAAATTTGGGCTTGAATCCATGAGCATTGATGTTTCAAGATATGATTTGATCCTCCATTAACAAAGCTTCCAAAAATGTCCAAATCCAATATTTTGTGCATGATATGCCTTGGTACGAATTTGATTGTGTTCATGATGTCAATTGAAAGCTGTATCAATCAAAAAGATTCCATTTGATCAAGATTTGGACTTTATTTGATTTTAAATTGATTTAAAATAAATTAAATTAATAAAAATCAAATAAAATAGAAAAATCAATGAATGGACATGAAACCGAAGATATGACACGTGTGTGGTGTGACAAGATCAAATCAAGTGGAAAAAAGTGGGCCCATTTGTCAAAATTTGAAGTTTTGGGGATAGTTGATTTTTGGCAATTTTGAAAAAATTCCCAACTTCAACAATGCATAACTTCTTCAATTTTGAACTTTTGGAGGTGTTCTTGGACTTTTTAGAAACCTTGAGATGTCCTATAACCAACCCTTTTGGTCTCATCTCATTTTTATATTCCATTATTAAGTTGTAAGCTTTGGAAAAAAGTGTTTTTGTTGACTTTCAAAAATGACCTATAATGTCCAAATTTGTAACTTTTTGTCTGTGCATTTATTGATCTTGGGGTGTGAAGATGGATTTTAGGAAATTTCATCCTATTCAAAATGAGATTTGGATGGGTCATTTATCATAAAGTATTAGAAAGTTATGCTTGGTCAAAGTTGAGTTGACTTTTCCTATAAAACCCTAATTTAGCAACTTTTGAATCTTGATGAATCTTGAGAAATCCTTGATGAATCATGATAAACCCTTGATCAAATGATGAACTATCCTTAAAAATGAGAATGTTGGCAAAAACAATCTTGAGGTTTGACTATTTGTAGGCCACAATTGACTTTTGCCCTATCAGAGTCGATTTTTGGGCCTCTTGAGCAATTGACTGACCAAACTTCCTCTGCAAGGCTTGAAATTTGACATGGATGACCTTGAGAACATATTAGGACATTGGGGAGCACTTGAGGTCATTTGGATTTAAGGACCTTGATGCAGCACAAAACCCTAATTTTGAATTGACTGCCTTAGGAAATGATTTGACTGTCCAACTCTTGAGCAATCTTGAGCAACTTGGAGATTATTCTTGCAATGTCTTGAGAAATATGGGAGGGAAAATTTTGGGGTACAACAGTTGCCCCTGTTCAATCTTCTTAAACCTGAGGATATAGATTGGCTTTCGTGCCTTTCGTGATCCGAAGGTGGAAGATGATTGAACACTAGAGTGCCCAGAAATTTGCACTCGCATGAACTGGTATCAGCATTGTGATGTCGGGAATGGGCTTACAGATGCCATTTGGAGATTGTTGGTAGGTGGTTTTGTCTTCTTTGACTGGATTGTCTTCTTTGACGGGTTATCTCTTTTGACGGGTTGTCTCCTTTGACGGGTTGTCTCTTTTGACGGGTTGTCTCCTTTGACAGGTTGTCTCTTTTGAAGGGTTGTCTCTTTTGACGGGTTGTCTCCTTTGAAGGTTTGTCTCCTTTGACGGGTTGGACTCAGAAAAATCTTTAGGAATCGATTTAACTGGTTTTGTCTCCAATGACTGGCTTGGCCTCAGAAAAATCTTTAGGAATCGATTTAACTGGTTTTGTCTCCATTGACTGGCTTTGCCTCAGAAAAATCTTTAGGAATCGATTTAACTGGTTTTGTCTCCATTGACTGGCTTTGCCTCAGAAAAATCTTTAGGAATCGATTTAACTAATTTTGTCTCCATTGACTGGCTTTGGCTCTGAAAAATCTTTAGGAATCGATTTAACTGGTTTTGTCTCCATTGATTGGCTTCGCCTCAGAAAAATCTTTAGGAATCGATTTAACTGATTTTGTCTCCATTGACTGGCTTGGCCTCAGAAAAATCTTTAGGAATCAATTTAACTAATTTTGTCTCCATTGACTGGCTTGGCCTCAGAAAAATCTTTAGGAATTGATTTAACTGATTTTGTCTCCATTGACTGGCTTCGCCTCAGAAAAATCTTTAGGAATCGATTTAACTGATTTTGTCTCCATTGACATAGCTGAGAACTTAACTGCCTCTTTCCTGAAAAGCAAAGGTCAGTCATATGCAATGCATGATATGGATCAAGCAATGATGTTCTCAACATAAATGAGATTTTATTTGTATAATGTGTATATGCATGTATTATGATGTATGGAAATGTAATGTTTTAGCTGGGGAAAATAAATCCCGGAGCTGCTGGAGAATAGAGTTGGATTCTTCGTTTCTGCTGGGGATGATGAACGAAGGTGATTGTGAGAATAAATCTGCAGGAGAAGAGAAACTCCGTTGGGGAATGAACTGATGAAGAGATTACTCTGAGGGGAATTACTCTGTGGGGGAGAGATGATCTGGTGAGGATTTTAACGATAAACTCCTCCGGGGATTCCGCTGATAAGCTCCACTGGGGATTTCAATGATAAACTCTGCTGGGGATTTTAATGATAAACTCTGTTGGGGATGGATTACCGTTGCTGGTGATATTGAATCTGTTGAGGATTGAAGTCCTGCTTGGGGAAAGGAAAGAACATCGTTGGGGATGATCTTCCGGCTGCAACTTGCTGGGGATAATCCTGTTAGACTGTTGTGGGGATAAACCTCTGAATTCTGTTAGAAATGATCCTTTGAACTTGGCTGGGGAGATTTATTGTACTCTGCTGAGGATAAACTTCCAGAGTCTACTGGGGATGATGCTTCGACTTCGTTGAGGAAGCTTTTTCAGGCTGTGCTGGGAAATATTGACTCCACTGGGGTATCTTGTATGCTGCCGGGGAACATTCTTATATTCCGTTGAGGAATATTAAGACTGCCGGGGATACTCTTATATCTGTTGGGGAATATTCTTATACTCCACTGGGGGAATATTAAGACCTTCTGGGGATACCAAGCCTTTTTAGGGTTGGTGGTAGATTAACTCTGCTTGGGGAGAGTATTGCTGATTTATTCACGATTGCAAGTTTTAGTTGAGAGAGCTACCATTACTGTCTTACTCTGTGGGGAGTGAAGGTACTCTAGCCATATTCTTCAGATGAATTTACCTTGTACCTGGTGGACAGAGCAACTACACAGCTTGGACACTTCTTATGCCCCTGTTTCTGATGTTACCAGTAATTCATCTTTTTGTTTTGCATGCAAATATTTATGAGCAGAAATTAATGTCAAATGCATATATCAAAAATGAACATTGGACGTTCTTTGCAAAACAAAACAGATAAAGGAAAAACAGTTTGAAATTTGTCTGAAAATGAGTTTGTATTGATTTTGAAGCTTGGCCTGTAAACCGGCATTTTTGTACAAGAGGTTGACGTCCTAGTAAGAGAACACCGTCGAACATATAGAATTTACAATTTGTGAAAAGAAAACAAAACAACTATGTGAATGATCCCACTGGGTTCCAACTCTGCTATTGCCTTTATGTCCTCGAGCATCTCATCACTTTGCTATTAATTGAAGATGAATCAGATTGATTGGTGCCGTTCGAACTTGATAGTCGATACCAAAGTCTAGATGCAAGGTGATCCAATGAGACATAATGTTACGCTTTGATCCCTAATTTTTGCCTGGACCTCCCTTTCGGGTTTTCAGTCCACCAGGATAACCTTTTTTTGCCCAATCCGCCTTTTCAGGTTTTCGACTTGTCGGGTGTACAGATTTTTTTCATTCTCATCCCTTATTTTGCCCGAACCCTTTTGGTTCGCCGGGAAGCCCTTATTTTTGCCTAGGCCAGTTAACCTAGCGGGTCTTTGATCATGCGTAGTATATTTTCACTATGTCTGCATTGACGGGGTGAAGAAGGTTGTCACCATCCATGGTGGTTAGAATCATAGCTCCTCCTGAGAAAATGTTCTTAACCATAAATGGTCCTTCGTAAGTAGGGGTCCATTTGCCCCTGGGATCACCTTGAGGTAGGATAATGCGCTTGATTACCAGATCCCCAACTTGATACTCTTGTCGTCTGACTTTCTTGTTAAATGCCTTGATCATCCGTTTTTAGTACGTCTGACCATGACAAATAGCCGTAAGTCTCTTTTCATCGATTAAATTCAATTGATCAAGCTGAGTCTGAATCCAATCATCTTCGCTCAAACCTACATCCTTCATGATTCGAAGATAGGGTATCTGAACCTCAATAGGAAAGACTGCCTCCATACCATATACCAAGGAATAGGGTGTTGCCCCTGTTAACGTCCGTGTTGAGGTACGGTACCCGTGAAGAGCAAATGGTAACATCTCGTGCCAGTCTTTGTATGTCACTATCATCTTCTGCACAATCTTTTTAATGTTCTTATTAGCCGCTTCGACGGCTCCATTCATCTTCGGCCAGTAGGGAGAAGAGTTGTGATGCTGTATCTTGAATTGCTCGCAGAGTTCAGTGATCATCTTGTTGTTGAGATTGGTACCATTTTCCGTAATGATCCTCTCGGGCATACCGTATCGACAGATCAGATTATGTCGAATGAACTGTGCCACGAAATTCTTGGTTACAGTAGCAAAGGAAGCTGCTTCAACCCATTTTGTAAAGTAATCAATCGCTACCAGGATGAAACGATGTCTGTTGGATGTTGTAGGTTTGATCTCGCCGATCATATCAATGCCCCATATTGCAAAAGGCCAACGTGCCGTCAAGATGTTTAGATCTTTTGGTATCAGAAGAGTAGTATGAGTCAACATGTACTGTCTCAGCCGGCGAGCAGCCCATGCCAAAGCGTAGCAAGTTCTTTCGAGAAGTGAGTATTGGGTCTCACAGTCGGTAAACTTTTTGCTAAAGCAGTAAATAGCATGCCCTTTTCGGCCAGACACGTCATGCTACCCCAACACACCTCTTTGTATTATCCAACATTTTTTAAGTATGAGATCAACGGTCTTCCTGCAATTGGAGGTATCAGAACTGATGGCTTGGAGGTAATATGGCCCTCTCTTCTTGGAGTAGCAGTCTTGCAAGTTCAGCAGACACTTTGCAATTATCTTCACCTTAGCCTTTGGCTAAGTTGATCGGACTTTCGAAGTCATAACTGGCAGTAACAGAGTCGTTATCAGTGGGATCCAGAGTGGATTTGGATCATGATACTTGAGTGTGTGTAAAAAACAGTTATTTTGCAAAATATAATAAAAGAAAGGCAAGGAGCACAAGATTTGAAATGCAAGAAATGTCCAATGCTTTTATTAATGATATATGAAAATGACACACATAAAGCCCTCACAAATGAAACCACGGTGCCCCGGGTAAGACACCGGGCCATAAAGTCTTTAAAACATTGTCTGTTACATATTCAAAACAAAAAGTTTCATTACTGAGTAACAAAAGTAACAGGGATGAAGTCCTTTGCTGTCCAGTTGCATTGTCCACCATCAGTCGTAGGATAGATCCAACTGTCGAATTCAGATTCCTCCACATCATCTTCAATGGCATTCACTCCCGAGTTGCTGATGAACACGGGAGGTCTTCCGATCTGTGCATTCTGAACAACCCTTTGAGCTTCTGCGGTGAAACCTAAACCAAACTTGTTAGTCTTCTGTGTAAAGTCAGGGAGTCGGCCCTAATTTGTACACTCACCCTTATCAACAACAGCCCGGGCATCCTTGAAGGAAGCTATCTTCATAGGAGAATCTTTAACAACGGTCTCAGCTGACGCCAGTGTCTGGGGAACCTCCTCAAAATGCTGAAATGGAGTCTCAATGAACTCCCCATCCATCTCTACATATCGGAAGGAGTTGAGGTGGCTAACCATGTACTCTTCCTCTCCATGTACTGTCACAATCTTCCCTCTGACTGGGTACTTCAGCTTCTGATGGAGCGTTGAGGTTACGGCCCCAGCTTTGTGGATCCATGGACGACCCAACAAACAAGAATAAGATGGCCGAATGTCCATCACATAGAATGTAGAGTTGAAAACCTGAGAACCAACCTTAATCGGGATATCAACTTCTCTATGCACCATTCTCTTAGACCCATCAAAGGCCTTAACAACAATGTTACATGGCTTCAACTCCAACCCTTCACAATCCAACTGGTCCAGAGCTTTCTTAGGAAAAACGTTCAATGAGGAACCAGTGTCCACCAACACATGAGCGAGAGTAGTGCCCTTGTATTCAATGGAGACATGCAGGGCATCATTGTGATTCTTCCCTTTAGCAGTCAAGTCAGCGTCAGAGAAACCCAACCCGTTATCAGCAGTTAAATTGGCCATGCAATCTGTGAACTGATCAGCTGACGTCTCTTGTGGCACATGAGCAGTCTTCAAGAAGGTAATCAGAGCCTTGGCATGGGCCTCTGAGCATAACAACAGTGACAACATAGAAATCTTGGATGGGGTTTTACCCAGCTGTTCGACTACATTGTAATCACTCTTTTTGATGATCTTCAGGATCTCTTCTATCTCTTGCTTAGAAGCTTCAACAGTAATCGTCTTCGGTGCCTCCGTCTGGGCAGGCACATTAGTGGTGATCCCTTTGCCCCGAGTGTCAGATGACTCGGCGACAGGGGTAAGGATAGGAACTTGAACAAGAATGGTAGCAGGTACACTGGAAGGTGTAATAACAAGGGGTCTTCGGGCAGTGGGTGGAGAGATATCAGGTGAGAAAAGTCTTCCGCTGCGGGTGACTTTAGCAGGTCCAACAATATTGCTGACGTCAATATCAGCGTCCAACTCTTGCTTAACTCCATGAAAATAAACATCGGCCCCGTAATGCCAAGGGACAACTTTATCAGAGGTGTAGGGGATGGGCCCCGGAACAGTGATGATCATAGGTGCGATTCTCGGAACAGATGTAATTCTAACAGGCGTCCTCGAGGGAGCCTTGGAAGAATTGTCGAAAATGGTAATAATGGCAACTTCTTCAGTAGGAATGGAGGGAACAGCAACCTTCTTAAACAGAATTTCCTTACTATCCATCAGGCGTTGGACACCTGACTTCAAGAGATGGCAACCGGTAGGTAGAACAGCACACATACGGCAACCTTCGTCACAGCCCGGAAATAAATCGGCTAGCAAAAGGTTCTTCTTTACAGTCATCAAAGGGGTAACAATATCATCCACAGAAACCACAAACAAGTCCTCTTCTAGAGCATTCACTCCATGCTTGGGCATGGGAGCAGTCACAACATTAGGCCTCTCGGGCGCCTCGAACTCAATCTCCTTCGCGTCAATTAAGTCATGTATCTTACTCTTCAAAGTCCAACAATCATCTGTATTATGCCCCGAGATATCAGAGTGATAAGCACAGCGGGCATTAGGGTTATACCTTAGTGATGTTGTATTTGAATTCTTTGGGGCTTCCTTTAGAATCACCAGATTGGTCTTCAGCAACTGTGGCAGAATCTGAGATAAGGTCATGCTGAGACGAGTGAATTGCCTCTTAGGTCTCTCGTCCTTTTGTTGATTGTTGTACTGAGGAGCACCAGCAGGTTTTGAAATAACAACCGCATTAACAGCTTGACGGTGTTCAGGTCTATTCTGTCTTTTCGAACTGTAGACAACACTGAACTCTTTCTTAAAGGGCTTCTTCTCGGTGCTTGATGAGGCACCCTTTTGTATCTTACCAGCCTTAATACCAGCCTCAATCCTCTCACCGGTCAAAATAAGCTCTGTAAACCCAGACGAAGAGCTTCTAATCAGATGGTTGAAGAATGGACCAGACAAGGTCCCTAGAAACATGTCCAGAAGCTCCCGATCAGCCAAGGGTGGTTGTACTCTTCTGGCGAGGTCCCTCCACTTCTGAGCATAATCTTTGAATCCTTCACCCGTTCCCATTGACATACCCTAGAGTTGGGTACGCATAGGAGCGAGGTCGGAGTTGTACTGGTACTGCCTGTAGAAAGCAGTAGCCAAATCTTCCCAACTGCGGATACTGGCTCTGTCTAACTAATAGAACCACTCAAGCTGAGTCCCTGAGAGACTGTCTTGGAAGAAGTGGATCCATAGGTTCTTATCCGCAGTGTACGGCTGAATCTTTCTCACATATGACCGGAGGTGCAGCTTCAGACAAGAAACTCCTTCATACTTAGCAAAGGTTGGTGCCTTGAATTTGTGGGGAATCACTACCCCATATGATAGACCTAGATCAGCAAAGTCCAGACCAGGCACTTTCTGAACTTCCATAGCACTCAACCGGTCTTCCAGTTGTTTGTATCTGTCCTCAGCAGGAGGATACTGTTCTTCGTCGAAGTCCGTCTCGTTGTCGGAGACCACAGGGCTAGGAGCCCTCCTTTCCTCTTGACTATCTTTCCCTCTAGATGAGGTGGTCAGATCAACTTCATTCTGTAGCCTGTTCCCAAACCCATGGCCAGTGTTAAACAGGACGGTCCTCTTTTTCTTCTTCTTCTTCTCTTTCAGAATCAGGGTCTTCAGATCTTGCTGACCCTTAGCTAGATTCATGAACAACTCTTGAAATTGGGCATTCTAGGCCTGGAGGGCCTTGATGGCTTGCTCAGTTGAAGGTTCAGCAGACATGATGAGTGATGAAATAAACAGCGAAGAAGATAAGAGACCTGTAACGGGTACCTGTTTATGAAGTGCATGGGATGAAATGCGTATGACATGATTTCAAAGACAATCGGGAGATTCAAAATTGTAAACCAGAAAGGAAACACACTGTTGTACCCCAAAATTTGCCCTCCCATATTCTTCAAAGTTTATCAAGAATCATCTCCAAATGGTTC
The DNA here is from genome assembly GCA_948472305.1 of Vicia faba. NCBI lineage: Eukaryota > Viridiplantae > Streptophyta > Magnoliopsida > Fabales > Fabaceae > Vicia > Vicia faba. The sequence continues at coordinate 1,513,979,817 of OX451737.1, read as the reverse complement.
AAGACTTCTCAGGGATTGCACAGTCAAACCACCTCCTAAGCCAGCTGAAATTAGGGTTTTGGTTCCTTCAATGAATTTGAGGTTTTCAATGGCTCAAGCAAGTCACATATGCTCGTATACATTGTCAAGCATCTACATGTCAAGTTTCAAGACTCACAGCATCAAGTTGCACAGTCAAAAGCCCTAATTGCTTCACAATCAACTATAGGGGTAAAAGGGTCATTTGGCAGTCAAAAGTCAGAATTTTTGGTCAACATCTTATTTTGAGCTCACAATCATCATTTTATCAAGTCTTGATCATGATTCCACAAGAATGGCTCAAAAATCATCAAAGATGCAAAAGTTACTATTTTTGGACAGCTGAAAAGTCAACTGTAACTTGACCAGGGCATAACTTTTTCATGGTTCATCATAAAAATCCCATCCAATGCTCATTTTGAAGGGGATGACATTTACTACAACTCATCTTCACATTCCAAGTCCAAGAAATGCTCTCACAAAAAGTTATCAATTTCTACATTATAGGTCAATTTCAAAAGTCAACAAAAAGGCATTTTAAGTCAAAGACCATAACTTGATATTGGTAAATCCAAATGACATGGGACCAAAGGCATTGGTTAGAGGACTTCAAGACCTTTCCAAAATGTCAAAGAACATGTTCATATGATCAAAATTGAGCAAGATATGCATTGGAGAAGTTGGGAAATTTTTGTGAATTTGCAAAAGTCAACTTTGCCCAAAACACTTCATTTTTGCTAATGGGCCCCAAATTCCTTCTTGAATCTTTACCCAAGGCTTATGAACGACTCATTGAGATTAAATTGAGTTATTTTCTTATTTTTATTAATTAATTGGATTTTTAATTGATTATTAATTCATTTAATTGATTTAAAATGTAGAAAATATAAAGATATGGTTTTCAAATCTTTTTATGAAGCAAATAGACTCAGGGCAAGCTGGAAATTTCGTGCATCCATCAAAGAGACAAAAATCTCCCAATTTGGCAAGGTTTTTCAATCAAAAAGATTGAAAAATATTTGATTGAAAATCAAATATTGAAAACTTTATTCCATGGATCTTTGACCTAGTTTGTACCCTAATTCCCTTCCAACATAAATACTGAAGCCAACCCTAATGCCTGGAACGTGCAAAACTGCTGCAAGAACCATAGCCAAATTCCAAAAAATTCAAAGAAAACCAAAAACTGTTTTTCATATTTTAGATCAATTCAAAGCCTTAGAGTGATTCCAATACATTGCTGGAGGTGTAAGGAACCTATTGCAATCAAATTCGCGTGCCAAAGCTCAAGAAATCTCCACAAACAGTCTTACGGTTTGAAGCTTTTTTCCATAATTGCATATCATTATTCATGCATATTTAACCTCTTTTGTGGATTGCTTTGTGTTCATAGGACTCACACGAAGCTATTAGTGTGATTGAATTGCATTATGGCGCCCTGAAACGAAAACTGCCATTGGAGAATTCTAGGTTTTTCAAGCTCTCGAATTAGGGCTTTACAGCATAAGCAAAATTGGACCTTGAGACGCATATGGTTGAATTCGTCAAGGCCAGACGAACTCAACCCAACCCTCGCGCCCTATTTATATAACGCACAAACCTGATCGCTATTTTTCCTTTTTTAGTTTGTGGGGGTTAAAAACCCCCGCTATTTGTTTGTTTTTTACAGGCCAGGTGAAGAAGACGAAGGACGTGGTGCATCCTGATTTGTCCATTCAAAGATAACGCACGTTTTTTTGGTTTCCAGCATAAGGATTAGTTTTAATATATTATTTTTATTGATTATCATTATATCAACGCGTGCAGGTTGGTTCAGTGGTTAGTGCGCTATCTTGCAATCAATGGGACCTGGGTTCGATTCCCAGGTCCCCCAAACGCTTGTTAATATTTTTTCAAACATATTCATATGCAGCGCTTGTCCAGAATTCCATCATGCAACCTCACAAATCAGCTTGCCAGGTGGCCATAAAGCTCAATCCAATGGCCATGGGGTGGATGACCATCATGTTCCCAGTCAAAGTCAGCGCAGCCAATTTCCAAAAGTCAACAGGGCTTGATTCTTCTTGGGCCTCAGATTGCTCACAAAAACCTCCATTGGGTCCATCAAACCCCCCTGGTTTACTATCTTTTTTATTTATTTATTATCTTTTTCCTTTTATTTTCTTTAATAACTATTATTATTATTATTTGATTAATTAACAAATCAACATTTTTTATAATAAATTCAGAGAATAAAAAATGTAAATATTATTATTTTCACTATTAATTATTTTGTAAATAAATTGTAATTAATTAGTTTATTTGTTTAATTAGGGCAACTTTAATATTTTTTCATAAGTAAATAAAAATCATGTAGAATTAGGGTTGACAATTTTCAATCATATTTTCTTATTATTATTATCATTATTTTTGTAAATAAATGTAAATTAAGTTAAATTAGTTAAATTAGGTTAACTTTCAAACTTTTTTACAATAAATAAAACAAACTTAGACTTAGGTTTTTTTTTTCTCTTTTGACTTTCAATTTCTTTTTATTTTTATTTAAAACTTAAAAAACATAAAAAACATTTTTTCTTTTAATTAAATAATTAATTAGTAAATTAGGTTAATTTTAATTAATTGCAAAAAAGGACTAAAATTACTTTCTTTTCTCAAAAAGGGTCAAAACCCTAAGGACGTCCCGATTCTATTTCTTTTCTCGCATTATTCTTATTTTTTATTATATTTTATGTATCTGCTCAAAGGATGTAATAGTTAATTAGGCTTTACCTCTTTATTTACTTTTCTCGCATTTATTTCCAAACGGGTTATGTTTTTGGCGATGTATAGACCCGCGCCTTGTAATAGCGTAGCTTTACCTTTCCGCAATTTATTTTCCGCACTCTTAAATGTTAGTATGCATGAAAGACTTGTATGAATAATAAAACCAATCCGTAGCTCACAAATGCATGATCAAAGATAAATATAAACTGAAATAACACACAAGCACATGCCACTCTTAGGGTACGCCTCACTGGTTGCCTCGACGTGGTCGTCAAGCATAGGGTGTTTTAGAGGTCGCCCTCCTGTCTAAAGATCCAGTTGCCTCGAAACGGTTGCCTCGGATAAAAAGGATCTAGGACATTAGGGTTACTTCTAAGGTGTCCTACCATTGCTTCGGTGACCACACATGTCCCTCATAATCGAATTGACCCGAACACCTCCAACGACGGTACTTCCTACTTCTTAATAGTGGGATAGTACTGTCTAAAGGACTCTTACACAGCCTAATTCCTTAGAGTAGGTAGATCTCATGGGTACTTGCTCTCTCAAAAAACAAAAACAATCTTTTCACACTTACACTTTCAAAAAGTTTTCAAGCAAATTTTTCATACACTCTTGAGGACAGATACAAGAGTTACTTAGAAATTTTTCAAACGAAACTTTTTCAAAACCCACACACACTTGAAAAGCAAACAAATTTTTGAAAACATAAGAGCAAGTACCTAAGAGCCCGTGGATAACCACGGATAGAAAGGGTGCTAACACCTTCCCTTTCTATAAATCTACCTCCCGAACCGAGAAACATTCTCGAAAAGGAATTTTGCTGTGCTTTTGTCCTTTCCATGTTGGAGAACATAAAAGACGGTGGCAACTCTTGCTTACCGCGACATTTCGCGAACCAGCTTAAAAAACAGTCAGTTCTATTTCCACCGATCACACACACTTTATTAGATAAACTTTCAAATTTCAAATTGTTCAACTGATGCCATTAAGGCGTCACATGAAAAGAAATACTGAAAAGTAAAATAAAAACTGGAAAAGAAATCATCAAAGGTCCATTAATGCTCCCATGGTCTCTTCTTCTCAGTGCGGACATAGTCATTGAGAATTCACTCGTTCTCCAACTGCCTAGTCAACTTCTAGATCTTCTTTTCTTGCTCGTTGAACTTCTCTCAGTAAGAATCCCGTTCCTCTCTCAGCTGCATCCAAGATCTTTTCAGTGCCCCAGTGTCAGTGGGCATATGAGGATGGATGATGGTTGGAGGAACCCCTTCCTTATTAGAAACTTCAGCAATGATAGGCCGAACGACTTCATAAGGCATACCAAGCTTTTGGGCACGGATACAGACCCATCTGAGATATGGCTCCATTGGAAGAGAAGTCTTTGGGCCCAGCTCATGTGGATCAGATTGGTGAACTCTATCCCAAGCCCTTATGAATCTACGACGCTGCTCGTCGCTATCCCCTTGAAAATCAAAGATGATATGAGGCATTAATAGCTCGTGAGGTCCTTCTCTTATGGCTCTTCTAAACTAACGGAGATCTAAGCACGGGTTGTAAGAAATTCCTCCATAAGTTCCTATCAGGGGAACATTGGGGTACTCCCCACATCGATCAATAATAGTTACCTCGTCCATACCCTTGAGAGTCCAGATAATGTCATTATGCGAGAGAGACATCACCCTATAAGCCCAGCCCATGCCTTCTTTGTTCTTCAGCACTGATTTGGGAAGGTGCGAAATAAACCACCTCGCTAACAACAGAATACAACACATCAAGGTTCCCCGCTTTCGGGCAGTACGAGCATAGAGCTGATGAAGAATGTCACCCAGAAGAGTGGGTACCAGATTCCGAGAGATGAAGATTTTTATCGCATTAACATCAACAAAAGTGTCAAGATTCGGAAACAATACCAAGCCATAGATCAGAAGAGCCAGAATATCCTCGAATGCCTTGAAGTCTATATTATCCCAGAAATAGTTAGCCTTACCAACCAAGAACTTAGTTAGAAAGCCCTTTTCTCCACTTCTAGTCTCCCAATTAGCCATCACCTCCTCCTTAGTCAAATGAAGGGCTGCAGCAATCTCTTCGGGCTTAAGGGTCTTCTCCCAACCAGTATACGAGGTATGCTCCAGAACAGAGATATCGAGCAGCTCAGAGAACTCTTCTAGGGTGGGAACCAACTGGTAGTCCTGAAAAGTAAAGCAATGGTACAAAGGATCATAGAACTGGACTAGGACACTCATCATCTGCTCGTCCAATTTGGAGGTGACCAAACTGAAAAGAGAACCATGCCTCCTGTTGAAGGAAGTAGTGTCAGGCATCTTGGTAACCAACTCTTTAAGCAAGGTAAGAACTTAGACAAAGTTAATCTGGATGGTATTCTTACGCATGGGCATCATGATGACCTACAAAACAGAGCAAAGATGAATCCCTCCTGTCTTTGAAATAGGTTAGTCCTATGCAAGATGTATGCAATGTTATGATGTCATGATGTCATGATAGTAAGCACACCACAAGTATCCACAAAAAGCAAACATGGTAAGGCACACAAGTCACACACAGAGCCCTTAGATTTCAGGCTGGCAAGGAGCTTAGGTACTACCCTCTTTCATTTCAGTTGGTTTAAACCTGCCCTAAAAATAGTAACTGGGTTCTAGAGGATCTCAATATCACTGACTACCCTCAATCGGTCATAATTCCAGTTTAGCAACCTTTTCTTGCGGCCAGAATCATTGTGAGAGTTTAGTCTCAATGAGTGTAGCATACTGCTACTGTTCTATGGCCAAGTTGGTCAATTTAAAGGTTCTAAGGTCAGTTGGTGCTTAATGACTCCTTAGAAGACCCATATTCTCCTCGTTCCAACACAAGGGATATCTGTACAGACTAAAGTGCCAGACCAATGTACCTACTGCTTCAACCATGTCGTTCTACGCCGGACAGTTCCCTCACAGTTTATTGCTACTTACCTAAAGGGTACCCCCAGATCAGGGGTTAGGATCTATAGAAACTTCGATACAAGCCAACAAATATAAATCATACAAAGCATACAATTGAAAACACAATGATCTATTCCTAAGGTACACCCCACTTTTTAATCTCCCCGGCAGAGTCGCCAGTTCTGTGATACGGTGGGAAAGAGAACTGACTGTTTTTGATATGCTGGTTCGCGTTTTGCGTTTGTTTTCGCAAAATGTCGCGGTAAGCAAGAGTCACCACCGTCTTTTATTTTATCCAACAAGGAAAGGAAAAAAGCACAGAAAAATTCCTTTTTCGAGATGTTTCTCGGGTCTGGGGGGTAGATTATAAAAAGGGAAGGTGTTAGCACCCTTTCTATCCGTGGTTATCCACGGGCTCTTAGGTACTTGCTCAAAGTGTTTTCAAAATTTGCTTTTCTTTGTGTTTGTGGGTTTGAAAGAAGTTTTTGTTTGAAAGGAGTGTAAGTGCGAAAAGTTTTATTTTGTTTTGAAAGGAGCAAGTACTTAAGAACCATCTACCTACTCGAAAAAGGAATTAAATTGTGCTAATGTCCTCTAGAAAATGCTATCCCACTATGAATGAGTAGGTAGCACCGTCGTTGGAGTTTAAGGGTCAATTCGATTAAGGGAAGTGTGGTCACTAAAGCAATGTTAGGACGCCTTAGCGGTAACCCTAATGTCTTAGATCATTTTTTCCGAGGCAACCGTTTCGAGGCAACTTATGATCTTTGGACAAGAGGACGACCTCTAAAACTTCCTATACTCAATGACCACGTTCGAAGGCAACCAAGTGAGGTGTACCCTAAGAGTGCGCGTGTGCGAGTGTGTTATTTTTCAGTTATTTATCTTTGTACATGTCATGGGTGAGTGTGATATGGTGGGAGAACTGACTTGAGATTTTGCATTTGTTTTCGCAAATGTTTCGGTTGAGCAAGAGTCGCCACCGACTTTTTATTTTATCCTAAGGAAAGGTTAAAAAGCACAGCAAAAACCTTTAAGATGTTTTCTTGGGTTCGGGGAGTAGATTATAGAAAGGGAAGGTATTAGCACCCTTTCTATCCATGGTTATCCATGGGCTCTTAGTTACTTGCTTAGATCAACTTGCCTTGATTTTCAATTGTTTGAAATGGTGCTTTGTGTGTGGGTTTGAAAAATGTTTTGAAAAGAGGCCAATGTGGTGGCAACCTTTGTAATGATCCATGTTGGGATGTATACAAAGGTGTATGTCTTTTGAAAAGTTTTCAATGTTTTTGAAAGTTGTTTTGAAAGTGTTGTGAAGGGTGTTTTGAAAAATAGGCAAGTGTTTTTGTTTTGCAAGTTGGCAAGTAATCAAGAGTTGTCTACTCCTAAATTTACTCAAAGATCTTTGCTATGTTTTTAACCCTTTTAACAATTTTGTTCCACCATTGTATTTGGTGGACAATCTTGTGTTAGGATGTGAACGGGACGGGCGCGGGTCATCGTTTAGACCATGATTGCAATGGTGCCAAGTATCTTTGGGCAATTTTTCCTTTAAGGGACTTGATCATTTTTAGGCAACTTTTGAAAGCGTCATCGAGGGACTATGATCATTTGAATTGTTTTGTTTTTGCCAAAGATACCTAACATGCAATATGGCCCATTATTGAAGGCAACAAGTGGAGTACCCTAGGGGTGCAAGTGTGATTAGTGTTGTCCATTTTCATGCTTGTTTATCTTGAATTTAGGTCAAACTATTTATTGTTTTTGATTTGCATACAAAACCCTAATTCTAACATGGCATAATTAGAAAGCTTTTAAATGCGAAAAATAAAAGGTCCTAAGTTATTACAACACAATATATGGGATGGGGGGTACAAATGTTCAAATGGGGATATTTTAGCAAGAAATTGAAACTAAACTATTACATCCAAATTGAATTATACAAATTATTTAATATACAACAATTAAATAAAAATACAATAAATATGCAAGATGCAAAAAATGATTTTTTATATCTATGAAAAAAGTATTTTTTATGTGTCACATAAACAAAATAAAATGAATTAATTTTCGGTATTTTTATGTTTTTAGGGCAAAACCCTAATTTTGTAAATAAAAAGGTATTTATTATTTATTATATGCAATATTTATTAATTATGTACAAAAAAATAAAAAATAAAAAGGAAGTATATTGTAAAAAAGTGATTTTTTAAGTTGAATATTAATAAAAATAAAATGTATTATTTTTATGTTTTTATCCTAAATATTATAATAAATATATAAGTATTTATATTATTTATTAAATATATTAAATATGTACAAAAATAAAATATTTAATATTTACAAAAAAAAAGTATATTTTTTAAAAAATGTTTTCAAAGGTAAAATAAAATAAAAATCAGAAAATAAAAGTGTTTGTATTATTTTTAGTTATTTTAAATAAAAGTATATTTATGTTTATTTATGTACAAAACTAAATGAAACCAAATAAATATCAAATAAAATGCAAAAAAATGTGGAAAAATAAATTTGATATTTTCTATGCTTTGACAAAAATAAATAAGTCAGAAACAAAAATCAAAAGTCAAAAATAATGAAAATAAAATACAATGGGCCAAGGGGGTGCATGTGTGAGAATGTGGTGCAAAAAGAAGAACAATACAGGCCCAGCCCAAGAAGACTTTGTCTTCAACCTCTGAACAAACAAACAGAGCAACGCGTGCTTCCTGCTATCTCATGATTCCTGGACTTTCAAGCAAAACTCATAACACAAGAAATGTAGAGCATCAAGAGACGAATCCAGACATATAAAAAACTTAACTTAACTCTCAGAAATGAAAGAGAATTTCTCCATCCCTAATTCTTGACCTAAGTTTTTGTCAATGTTCAGGTCTTAAATTCTCTCAGCATATGCAATATAAATGGAAAGTGAGGATATGTATAGCTTCAGGGCCATGAGTATGACAATTTTCATTCATAAACTTAAAGCTAACTCTTCCTAGATTGAGAGATAGAAGTCCATGAACTTACCTGTTCAGCTTGGATCGTGTCTGGCAATGGAGGTACTTTCAGTGTAATGTGAGGACTTGTGCAGCTTGCTTGAAGGTCAGGGATGCTTCTCCAACCTTTAGTTTGCTTTGAAACCAAATGAATCAAGCTATGGAAGTCAATCTGCAAAATAGAAAAAGTAAAAATGGTGAAGTTGGTTAGAGGTGTTACAGGTCGTGTCCAATGCTTGGGATAGTTTGTATATGTGGTATGGAGTGTGTATGAACTGGTTTTAGCAAAAATGCACGAGTGGATTGAGTTATGGAAGTCCAACTGCAGAGGTGACTCTGTTTTCTGCAGTAGGATGGTGTTTTGATGAGTGATGAGGTTTGGAAGGTGATTAGCTCGTGCCTTAGCTTAGGTTTGATGTTTGGAATGTGGTTAACAAATTTACTTTGGCTTGTCTTGGCAGAAATGTGAGATGTGTTACAAAATGCAAGGTTTCTTCTAACTTAAGCAAAACTTGTCAACTTGGTTTCTAGACTTGTGCAGGCCCCCTAATCATGCTGCAACCATCCCTCTTGATCAGTGTGATATGTTCCTGAACTTGTGCCAAAAGGATTTGCATTGTACTACTTGGATTTCAAACTTGACATAAAGCCATACTTTTCAAAAATGGATAATTTGCTTTTTCCATATTAAGGTTAATCTTTTGTGTAATGGCTTAATGGACAAGATAATGCTAGGACACAAAGGTTTTGCATTAAATTATTGAGTGTGGATGAGATAAAAGGCCTGTAATCTAGCTTAGAGTCTGCTGAGTTCAAAAATGCAAAGTTATGGACATGGAAATGGCTCATGAACAAAGTGAGTTTTGCCCATATTGCCAAATTCGATTCTCCCTAACCACAAGGTTGTTTGATGAGTTCTTGGACATTTTGGAAAGCTTGGAATGTGTAATACAATCCATCTTTGTAATGCATGTTGAAATTCCAAGTGAAAGCATGTTAAAAGTGGCCATGAAGTTAGGCAAAAATCCTGCCTAGAATAGGTCAAAAATTTTCTAAGTTAAGAATGTTTTGCACCCTTGTTCCAAAAATCATAACTTGAGCTACAAGCTTCTTTTGAGGAAACTTTGTGAATAAAAGTTGTAGATTTTGCAATGGACTATAACTTTCATGTTTTGACTTTTGTTTGAATCCAAATATATCTTGATGAAAAAATGGGACAAAGTTAGGAAAAAATTAGGGATTTTTATAACTTAGAAAATTTCTAAGTTATGAAAATCCTTCATTTTAAACCCTAATTTGCAATTCTTGATTTCTTGATGAAAAAGCTTCATATTTTGACAAGTCTTGATGAAAAATGAATCTTGACACTTGATTTTGACCAAAAAGTCAAAGTTTGACTTTTCAGTATACAGTCAAATTTGGCTCAGTTGATTGGAAAATTCATCTGTCAATCTTGTGTATTTGGGATCTTTTGAATTTGTTGAACATGTCAAAACAATTCCATGGTGTCCTTGAGTCCATATGTGAGCTTGGTTTGCCATTGGCTAGGTCAAACAGTCAAAAATTGCCTTTGTGCAATCAAAACTCTAAAAATGACCATTTTGCCCTTTTGGTGATCTGATCAAATTTCTTGTGGAATTGTGATCCAAACTTGACCAAATGGTTCATATGAGTTCATAATGTTGATGTGGGTCAAAAATCATGAGGTTTGACTGTCAATTGACCACAGTTGACTTTTTTTCCCCAATACAACTGATTTCTAGGTCAACTGTCCAATTGACTGGGCAAAGATTGGAATCAAGGCTTGAAACTTGGTATGGATAAACTTGGGAGTCCAATATGAAGCATGAAAGTCATCTTAGGAATTTTAGGTCAAAACATCTTTGTGCAAACTCAAACCCTAATTTGGGTCAACAGTGCAAGGAGAAGTCTTGAGCAGAGGAAATCTTAACTGGATCTTGAGCTCCAAGGGTCTTGTAGTGAGAAAATGTTGAGGAAATGGGAGGGCAAATTTTGGGGTACAACAGTGAGCTATGTTGATTTTAAGTTCATACATTTGATCTTGTCATGCATTCCCTATTTATCAAACATCCAACAGTTTATAGTTGCGGAATTTAAATTGCGGGAAATTAAATCTAAACTATTACAAGGCGTCAGGTATTTACATCGCCAAAAACAACCCTTTAATTTAAAATGCGGAAAGTAAAATAAAGCGATAAATAATTAAAGTCCTAATTAAAAGCTATTACATACCGGAAGCAATTACAATATTAGAAATATGGATCGCGTGCGAGAAAATTAAATCGACGCATTTTTTAGGGTTTTGACCCTTTTTTGAAAGAAAGCCCGTTTTTGTTATTTTTGAATTAAATGGAAATTAAATTAGGTCAAAATTAATTAATTAATTAATTAAATATTTTTGGGTTTTTGAATATTTAAGGAAATAAAATAAAATGGTTAAAAGTTAGTAAAAACCTAATTCTACATTAATTTTAATTATTTTGCAAAAGATGTTAAAATTATACCTAATTAAAACTAAGTTAATTAATTAATATTTATTTACAAAAATAAAGTGATGGTTTTAATTTTAATAAATAAAATAATATTTTTTGTGTTTTCTGATTTTATTAGGAAAATTATTAATTGGTTAATGAAATTATAAAAATAAATTAACAAGACAATTAAATAAAATAAATATAAAGAAAAAAGAAATAACCAAAAAGGGGGTGCTGGGCCTGATTTGAAGGTGAGGATAGCATGTTCAAGGCCCAACAGGCGCTGGCCTGGGTTGACCTTCTCCATTCCACGCGTATGCATTGACGGGGGAGTATGGTGAGCCTTCAATCCTGGCCTTTAGATTTGGCCTGGAGGCCATCTGGCGCTTGGAGATTTGAGGAGTATGATGCACTGCAAGGCCTGAAATGCATTGGAATATCTGAAAGCAAAATATAGCAAATATGTTGGGGACCTGGGATTCGAACCCAGGTCCCATTGGACAATCCACTAGCGCCTTCACCAACTGAGCCATTGCACGTTTTTGTTATAATGTTAGGAATCAAATATAATATATAAAAAAAAACAAATGCCAGCAAACAAAAAAAAAGGCGTGAGATTTGAACGGGCCAACGGGAAGGAGACACGCCTTCGTCTTCCCCACAGATCTCTGGTTTATTTTTCTTGCGGATTTGAATCCGCAACAAAATCCATGTCTCGATCTCAAAATCGTCTCTAGGCTATGTAAATGCAAACGGAGACCATCATCATGCTCGTCTCTCCTCTCTGAACACAACCATGTCCATGGTTTGTTCCAATTTTTCCTGAAATCAAAACGCCCAAATACAAGTCTCCAAAACCCTAGGTTCGGGTATGGCGCTATAGGCTATGAAAACATAATTGAATGATGCAGAAATGTTCTAAATGGAACGATAAACACAAATATGCAAAGGTATTGGCGAAAGAGTGCAATAATAAGAGAACATGATTTCTTGTACAGGGGTGTTTTTCAAAGGACTTACAGCGTGTTTGGGGATGTTTCAGGACTCGTGAATGGTTGCTTTAGCTTCAGTGGATGTCAGGCAAGAAGGCTATGTTGAGCTTTTGCCTTGAATTGGACTCCAAGCAAGATTTCGATCCCACACTTTTTAAGCTTTTTTCAAGTTTTGTTTTTTTGTGATTTGGCAGCTTTTTGGTCGTGTTCTTGTATGCGTTGTGTTGTATATGTAACAAGGATTGTATTAGGTTAAAAATTTGGGCTTGAATCCATGAGCATTGATGTTTCAAGATATGATTTGATCCTCCATTAACAAACCTTCCAAAAATGTCCAAATCCAATATTTTGTACATGATATGCCTTGGTACGAATTTGATTGTGTTCATGATGTCAATTGAAAGTTGTATCAATCAAAAAGATTCCATTTGATCAAGATTTGGATTTTATTTGATTTTAAATTGATTTAAAATGAATTAAATTAATAAAAATCAAATAAAATAGAAAAATCAATGAATGGACATGAAACTGAAGAAAGGACACGTGTGTGGTGTGACAAGATCAAATCAAGTGGAAAAAAGTGGGCCCATTTGTCAAATTTTGAAGTTTTGGGGATAGTTGATTTTTGGCAATTTTGAAAAAATTCCCAACTTCAACAATGCATAACTTCTTCAATTTTGAACTTTTGGAGGTGTTCTTGGACTTTTTAGAAACCTTGAGATGTCCTATAACCAACCCTTTTGGTATCATCTCATTTTGATATTCCATGCTCAAGTTATAAGCTTTGGCAAAAAAGGTGTTTTTGTTGACTTTCAAAAATGACCTATAATGTCCAAATTTGTAACTTTTTGTGAGTGCATTTCTTGATCTTGGGGTGTGAAGATGGATTGTAGGAAATTGCATCCTCTTCAAAATGAGCTTTTGATGGGTCATTTCTCATAAAGTATGAGGAAGTTATGCTTGGTCAAAGTTGAGTTGACTTTTCCTACAAAACCCTAATTTAGCAACTTTTGAATCTTGATGAATCTTGAGCAATCCTTGATGAATCATGATCAACCCTTGATCAAATGATGAATTATCCTTCAAAACGATAATGTTGGCAAAAAAAATCTTGAGGTTTGACTATTTGTAGGCCACAGTTGACTTTTGACCTAGCACAGTCGATTTTTGGGCCTCTTGAGCAATTGACTGACCAAACATCCTCTGCAAGGCTTGAAATTTGACATGGATGACCTTGAGAACATATTAGGACATTGGGGAGCACTTGAGGTCATTTGGATGTAAGGACCTTGTGAACAAGTGAAAAACACAAGAAAGGGGGTTGAATTGTAAAACTTGAAATCAAATGCAAACAACACGTTATTTTTATCCTAGTTCATTTGATCTCAAACTACTCCAGTCCACCCGTCAAGGTGATTTCGCCTCTCTCCAAAGAGGTCTTAATCCAATATATTCAACTGAATATTACAACTGCTTTAACAACTGCTAAAGCCTTCTTGAGTCTAAACCACATACCGGTTTCTCAAGGAAATTCTTTCTTACAGATAAATGAATATTATGTGTGTTGAATGTTTTCTACAAAAACTTTATATCACAACTGTGATAATACACAAATTAAGCTTATGTGAAACTAGGATGCTATAACTATAGAGTAAGCAATTTGAGAGATATAGCAAGCTGTATGAGTGAGGATGAAGATGATTTGCTTTAGGCGTGTAAAGAGTTGTAGAGCATTAGCCAATTCATTTCTCACTGACTTGTTTATATAGCCTTAGAAAAGATACATTGTAGTCAATTATTCCATTTCAATGCCCATTACGTTCTTTCCATATTGAGAATATCTTTGTTTTGGAATAAAGCCGTTGGTAATAAAGTGTCTTGAATGCACAGTACCGTTGTCAATTCAGCGTGTTATTGGCTTTGGCTTATTCTGACGCTTCTAAGTGCTGATGATATTGTTTTGGTCTTGATCAGAGTTTAGAGTATGTTAAGCGCAGATCTGTTCATCAAGCTTCAGCGTAAGCACATGCTTTGATCTTCTGATGCTGGCATATGATATTTCATCTTCTGATGCTGGCATATGATATTTCATCTTCTGATGCTGATGTTGACATTCTTATGCTGATATCCATCAGAGTTTCTGTAAATGCACAATATAATTTTTAGGTAGCATATATGTCTCATATGAATTATACAATTTATTTAATCTTGCATTTTGTTATCATCAAAACTTTAACTTAGGGTAGTAGATTCAAACTTTGTTCTAACAATCTCCCCCTTTTTGATGATGACAAAAACCAGATTTTTTTCAATTGAAATTTAAAGAAAAAAGTATCAGAGATAACCAAATAGTAAAATGTATCAGAGATAAACAAAAAGATATCAAAGATAAGAAGATAGGGAATAAAAAGGTATCAGAGTTATGATCAGAAAAACTCCCCCTGAGTTTATTACTTCCCTTTAATTCCATGAGTCCTTTAGCATCAGATCTTTATTGAACTTTCTTTGAGCATCAGATCTTTCCTTTACCAGAGCAAAGCTTCAGTGTATTAGAGTTCATCAGATTCTTGTACCTGTAAGCTTATGCAGAACAAAGAAACATTCAAGTATATCAGAGTGTTAGAATGTTTGAGACTTTTGTCTCAGTAATCCGTTATTGAAAAATATCATTCTTTCTCCCCCTTTTTGTCAGCAATCAAAAAGTGCAAATAATTGAAGTTAAAAACGATCAGTGCAGAAAAACGATTGTATTCAGTTCAGAGCTCAGAAAATATTACAGATAACATGTAAAGAAAACAATGAAAACATCAAGAAACAAAATCTAAGGAGGGGGTGGAATGCGTGTGAACAGAGCTTCTAGCATGTTCTTAATCTGATCAGTGGTTTCCTTCTGTTGATGCACCATGCTGGCTACTGAGTCAATCTTATTATCCTGAACATCCATCCTTTCCTTCATTCGTTGATAATTCTCATCCATTCTCTCCTGCAGTCGAAGATCATTTTGCTTCAGCTCTTCAAGAGTCTGCCTGTCCAATGCAGCTTGAGAGGTGTCAGAGTCAGGATGCTTCTGAGAGCTTTCTACAATAACTTCTTATTGACTTAAATCTTCAGTTGGAATCGTCTGTTCTTCTGCTGGTTGAACTGTTGAAGCTGGACGCTTTTCATACCAAGGCTCACTGTCCAGATGAAGAACTTCATCCTTCAGCAGCTGACTCAAAACTGGACCTTCAATTTCTTTCAGCAGATTGCTGAAGTTCTGTTGAGCCTGTCCATAGCTTTGGTCCTGCAACTTAAAGGTTTCAGCGCATACCCATCTTCTGAAGAGTGTCCAGAGGTGGTCTGAAACAGCGGGATCAATCACTTCCAAACTAGCCTGTTTTAGAGAAGAAATCCACTTCTGCATATCTGTTTCAAAATTCAAGATGCTAGAACCAACATCTGGTTGTTTGGGTTTGGGAATGGCAGTTTTATTGCTAATGGCAGCAAGGCGTTCAAGGACTGTTAGATCAATGAAGGTCTTGTTGTGGTCATCTGGATTTTGCTTGGGTGAGGGAGTAGGAGAATCAGGAATGATTATTGGACTGGATGGGGTATTAGGTGGAGTAATTTCTGGTGAGGATGGTAGTTGAGGGATATTAACAGTGGTACCACCAGGAAATTGCATGGCTAAGGGTTGTGGTTCAGAGGATTCAGATGATTGAGGTTCAGGGGTTTGAGCCTCAGAGTGTTGAAACTCAGGTTGTGGAGATGATTCGTGTTAAGGTGAAGGTGGATTAAGTTCTGGTTGTGGAGATGGAGGTTGTGGAATTTCTGGTTGTGGTGAGTGTGTAGTTTCTGGTTGTGGTGAATGGGGAGTTTCTGCTGGTGACGCTGGGCTCCTTCCTTATGTTCTCTATCAGCTTCATCTTCTTTAGATTCTTGACATTCAGCTTCTTGCCAACAGAAGGTTCTAGAGAGCTTATTTCCTGTGCCTCTGTCAAGTGTTCAATCAGCCTATTCTCCGTTAGAATATCTGATATCAATCTGCCGAAGGGTATCCAATCCCTTTTAGTCCTTTCTTCTTCTCTCGTTTCCTTGACGCTTGTCTTCAGATGATTGAACAGAAGATGAGCTAGGTTGATCTTGGACTTCTTTGCAATAAAATAAATCAGATATTGCTGATCTATGTTTATATAGTCAGGAGAGCTTGTAGGCTTCCTGTGGTTGAAGCAGCCCAGAATAATCTTTGCCCAAATTTTGTGCTGATCTTTCAAATCTCTTATTTTGCTGGAGGGAACCCCATGTGTGAAAATCTCTCTTGCAACTAGGGCATAGTTTGCACATCTATCTGCCATGTCAATACAGCGGATACCACCACCATTGTATCTAATCAACCTTGCAATGTGATCTTCAGTAATCACAATCTTCTTTCCCGTGATATACGAAGTAACCTGATGAGTTGAGGAAGACGCATGTATCCAGAATTCTTTAACCAAAATGGGGAACGTTGGACCCACCAACCTATCAAAGTACCTTTCCCAACCTTGTGCCTTAATTTCTTCAGACAAATCAAAACCATTTTCCTTCAAACTGTTGAAATCTACTATCAATTCTGACAGAACTTCCAAGTTCTTGACCGGAGTGAGGAGCGTTCTGAAAGGAATCTGATATTGTTCAGAAGAAGTATCTTGCTGGGAACCTGCAGATGGAGTGCTAGAGGATGCCATGTTCACACAAGGGTTTTTTGAGAAAAAGCTTGAAAAGGGTTTCTTTGAGAAAAAAAATGAACACACAGTAAGAACACAGAAATATTTTGAAGATTGTAAGTGACGGTAAAAAGTGAGTGAATGATGTTAAGGCGTTTAAATAGGTTTCAAAAAAAAATGTTTTGAGAACATAAACGTTTTAAGAGAGAGAATTAAATCATGATTACTCGCATTTAATGTTAGTTGATTTTAGGGGATTTAGAAAGATATTTGGAACGGTTACCCATGACATGTGTCTCAATGCATCCAATCAGCGCTTTGCCTTCTCAGAAGCGTGCACGCGTGTTCTGCCTCAGGAATTAGCTGATGACTGGATGACACTTGTTTGATTTAGTGAACAGCACATTTATCCTTGAAATGAAACGCTCAGATCTTTATGGATAGAATCTGATACAATTTGCATGTCTAAATTTCTGAAAGAAGGTTGATCAGAAGTTCACAGTAAAATAAAACAAATTATGAAGGTTAATATATAAAATTAAAACATTTTCACTCTGGGCAGAGCTTCATGCTGAGATGTTTCAGAATGAAGTTGAACCTATCTTTAGAAAGTGGTTTTGTGAAAATACCATCCCATTGATGGTCTGTATCAATAAATTTTAAGTTTAAAATGCCTTTCTGAATATAGTCCCTAATGAAATGATGTTTTATTTCTATATGCTTAGCCATAGAATGCAAAATTGGATTTTTACTTAAGCAAATGGCAGAAGTGTTGTCACAGAGTATAGGAATGTTACTCTCAAATATCTGGAAGTCTTCAAGCTGACTTTTCATCCAGAGCATTTGTGTGCTGCATCCTGCTGCTGCTATGTATTCAGCTTCTGTTGTTGATAGCGCAATTGTGGATTGCCTTTTGCTGGACCAAGAGATCAGATTTTCTCCCAGAAACTGGCAGCTTTCAGAAGTACTTTTACGCTCTACTCTGTCTCCAGCAAAGTCAGCATCACAGTAATCTACTAAGCTGTAATCACTAGATTTTCTATAAAATAAACCCAGATTAGTAGTACCTTTCAGATAGTTGAAAATTCGCTTAATAGCTGTTAAGTGAGATTCTCTAGGATCTTATTGGAATCTTGCACAAATGCATACACTGAATAAAATATCAGGCCTTGAAGCCGTCAGATAAAGAAGAGAACCAATCATACCTCTGTAGACCTTCTGTTCTACCTTTTTGCTTACCTCTTCTCTTTCCAGAATGCACGTGGGATGCATTGGAATCTTTGATGACTTACATTCTGAGAGATCAAATTTCTTCAGAAGTTCTCTGACATATTTTCTCTGATGAATGTAAGTTCCCTCTGGAGTTTGATTGATCTGAATTCCCAGAAAGAATTTCAGTTCCCCATGAGGCTCATCTCAAATTCTGCCTGCATACACTTAGCAAATTTTCTTCCAAGAGAAGGATTAGTAAATCCAAATATAATATCGTCAACATAAATCTGACACACTAAGATGTCATTCTTAACTGTCTTACAGAATAAGGTTGTGTCCACTTTCCCTCTGGTGAATTCCTTTTCTAACAGAAAGTTACTTAGTCTTTCATACCAAGCCCTGGGAGCTTGTTTTAGACCATACAGTGACTTCTTTAGTTTGAAAACATACTCTGGATTTTTTGTACTTTCAAAACCAGGGGGTTGGTGCACATAAACCTCTTCTTCTATATAGCCATTTAATAATGCACTCTTGACATCCATCTGATATAGAGTGATGCCTTTATTAATAGCAAAAGAAATTAAAAGTCTGATAGATTCTAACCTGGCGACTAGAGCAAAGGTTTCTGTATAGTCTATCCCCTCTTGCTGACTATAACCTTGTGCTACCAGTCGTGCTTTGTTTCTGATGACTTCACCTTGTTCGTTCAGTTTGTTTCTGAACACCCATTTTGTTCCAATGATGTTGAATCCTTTTGGTCTGGGAACTAGATCCCACACGTCATTTCTGGTGAATTGATTCAGCTCTTCTTGCATTGCTAGAATCCAGTCGTTGTCCAGAAGTGCTTCATCAATTGAAGAAGGTTCAATCAGAGAAACAAGTCCCATGAGGGATTCTTCAGAGTTTCTGAAGCTGGCTCTTGTTCTGATTGGATCTTCCTTTCTTCCTAAGATTGTTTCTTCTAGGTGATCCATGCTTCTTCTGGGTAGTCTTTTCTGAGGTTGATCAGCAGATGTTGCTGGATTGCTCGCAGTGCCTCTTTCTGATGTTGAAGGAGTATCTTTGTTGAGAGCTTCGGATGACTTGTCTTTAGAACCTGTGAATTCAACTTCCATACCTGCAAAGACTTCATTCTGCTTTGAATTTTCAGAGTCAAGCTTATCATCAAAACGAACACTGATTGATTCTTCCACAATCTGTGTTTCTGTATTGTATACTATGTACCCTCTTGAGCGTTCAGAGTATCCTAACATAATACACTTCTGTGCTTTAGAGTCAAACTTGTTCAAATAACTTTTTGTATTTAACATAAAACAAGTACATCCAAATGGATGAAAGTATGAAATGTTGGGCTTTCTGTTCTTCCACAATTCATATGGAGTCTTTTCCAGAATAGGTCTTATGGAGATTTTATTCTGAATGTAGCACGCTGTGTTTATTGCCTCTGCCCAGAAGATCTTAGCAACGTTTGTCTCATTGATCATGGTTCTGGACATTTCTTGCAATGTTCTGTTCTTTCGTTCTACAACTCCATTTTGTTGGGGAGTTCTAGGACAAGAGAAATCATGCAGAATGCCTCTGTCATTAAAGTATGACTCAAAATCTTTGTTTTCAAATTCTCCACCATGATCACTTCTGACTTTAACGATTCTAAGATCCTTTTCATTTTGAACTTGGTTACAGAAGGTGACAAACACAGAGTGTGACTCGTCCCTGTGTCTTAAGAACTTTACCCATGTCTATCTGCTATAGTCATCTACGATTACTAACCCGTACTTCTTGCCACTGACTGAAGCAGTTTTAACTGGTCCAAATAAGTCAATATGCAGAAGTTCTAATGGCTTAGAGGTGGAAACAACGTTTTTAGATTTGAAAGCAGGTTTTGCAAACTTGCCTTTCTGACATGCTTCACACAGAGCATCTGAATTGAACTTCAGATTAGGAAGTCCTCTGACTAGATTGAGTTTGTTAATCTGAGATATTCTTCTCATACTAACATGCCCCAATCTTCTGTGCCAGATCCATTGCTCGTTGTTAACAGACAGAAGACACTTTACATTCTGACTTTTCAGTTCAGAAAGTTTGATTTTATAAATGTTGTTTTTCCTCTTTCCATTAAATAGGATAGTCCCATCTTTCTGACTAACAGCTTTACATGATTTTTGATTAAAGATTATATCATAACCGTTATCGCTTAATTGACTTATGGATAACAGATTATGCATTAATCCATCTACTAATAGAACATTATTTATAGAGGGAAGATTTCCATTACCTACTGTTCCAGAGCCAATGATCTTTCCCCTCTGATTGCCTCCAAAGCCTACGTGGCCTCCAGGCTTAAGTTCCAGGCTTTGGAACATATGCCTTCTTCCCGTCATGTGTCGTGAGCAACCAGAGTTCAGGTACCGTGACTGGTGTTTCTGATTTGCTGCTAAAGATATCTGCAACATGTATTATTTTATCCTTAGGTACCCATATTTTCTTGGGTCCTGATTTGTTAGCTTTACCAAAACTCTGGTTGAATTTTGGTTTCACAGAATAATTACTACTAGTATATTTAATGTCATGTGTGTGACCATACACAAAGTGTGAATTCAGAGGAGTGCGTTTAATAATTAAATCCATGGCATTTTTTGGTGTAGGTACCTTATCTTGGTATCCTATTCCCTTTCTGCCGTTTCTACTAACTCCATAGATCATTGAAGCTATTTTGCTTCTATCTATGCTTTTAGAAAGGAACTTCTGAAAGCTGTGATCATACTCCTTGATGATCTCATCAGCGCTGCTGGGAGTTTCAGAAATTGTTTCCTTCTGAGAGTTTTGTAAAAGATTTTCTAATTTTGAAATTTTATTTTTCAACTCAAAATTTTCCAATTTGAGACTCTCAGTTTTATCAGAGTCAGAGTCAAGATTCCTTTTCAGGTTTCTGAATTTAACTCTGATCTGTTAATATCTTTCCAGAATTTCGTTAAGGCTTTCAGCAAGTTCAGCCTTAGTAAAATTAATTGCAAAGTCATGGAATACCTCTTCGGTGTCTGATTCAGAGTCTGATTCAGAAGCTTCACTGTCTTCTGATATGTTAGCCATGAGAGCTATGTTTTCTCTCTCATCATCTGATTCTGAGTCAGCTTCAGACGAGTCAGAGTCATCCCATGTAGCCATGAGACTCTTCTTCTTTTCCCTTCCAAACTTCTTTTTGGGCTTTTCCCTCTGAAGCTTTGGACAGTCACTATTGTAGTGTCCTTGCTCGTTGCATTCATAGCAGATGATGTCCTTGGTGTTTGGCTTTCTGCTTCCTGAAGAGCCTTCAGATCTTCTGTATCCAGAGGAGGAGTCTGACCTTCTGTATCTGGAGGAGGACTCATTCTGATCGGATCTTCTGGTATTCCTGAACTTTCTTTGCCTCTGCTTCCATAGTTGGTTCACTCTTCTGGAGAGGAGGGAAAGTTCGTCTTCTTCTGATGAGGACCCATCAGAGGTTTCTTCAACAGCCTGCAAAAATTTGGAGTCAGATTTTCTGTTAAATTTTAAAGCTAAAGGCTTACCTTGCTTATGAGGTTCATCAGCTTCTAGCTCTATCTCGTGACTTCTGAGGGAGCTGATAAGTTCCTCCAGAGAGATTTTGTTGAGATCTTTAGCTAGCTTCAGCGCTGTAACCATTGGCCTCCACTATTTTGGCAAGCTTCTGATGATCTTCTTAACATGATCAACAGTAGAATACCCTTTGTCCAGAACTTTGAGACCAGCCATCAGAATTTGAAATCTTGAGAACATCGTTTCAATTGATTCACTTTCTTCCATTTTGAATGCCTCATACTTCTGAATGAGCGTAAGAGCTTTAGTTTCTTTGACCTGAATGTTGCCTTCATGCATCATTCTAAGAGAGTCAAACATACTCTTTGTAGTGTCTCTGTTAGATATCTTTTCATATTCAGCGTAAGAGATGGCGCTGAGAAGAATAGTTCTGGCCTTGTGGTGATTTTTGAAGTCACGCTTTTGTTGATCAGACATTGCCTTCCTGTCAATCTTCTGACCACTTGCATTCACTGGGTGCGTGTATCCATCTGTCACCATGTCCCACAGATCAGCATTATGTGCCAGAAAGAAGCTTTCAATTCTGTCTTTCCAGTAATCAAAATTCTCTCCATCAAAGACTGGAGGTTTGCCGCTGAATCTGTCTCTATCTTCATTGTTGTCATTGCTGGTGTGTTGATATGTTCCTGCCATTGTGTTTTTCTGACGCTGGATCTTGTACTGACACGGTTAAGTGTTTTAGCTCAGAACCAGGCGCTCTGATGCCAATTGAAGAAGTGAAAAACACAAGAAGGGGGGTTTAATTGTAAAACTTGAAATCAAATGCAGACAACACGTTTTTTTATCCTGGTTCGTTTGATCTCAAACTACTCTAGTCCACCCGTCAAGGTGATTTCGCCTCTCTCCAACGAGGTCTTAATCCACTATATTCAACTGAATATTACAACTGCTTTAACAACTGCTAAAGCCTTCTTGAGTCTAAACCACAGACCGGTTTCTCAAGGAAATTCTTTCTTACAGATATATGAATACTATGTGTGTTGAATGTTTTCTACAAAAACTTTATATCACAACTGTGATAATACACAAATTAAGCTTATGTGAAACTAGGATGCTATAACTATAGAGTAAGCAATTTGAGAGATATAACAAGCTATATGAGTGAGGATGAAGATGATTTGCTTTAGGCGTGTAAAGAGTTGTAGAGCATTAGCCAATTCATTTCTCACTGACTTGTTTATATAGCCTTGGAAAAGATACATTGTAGTCAATTATTCCATTTCAATGCTCATTACGTTCTTTCCATATTGAGAAGATCTTTGTCTTGGAATAAAGCCGTTGGTAATAAAGTGTCTTGAATGCACAGTACCGTTGTCAATTCAGCGTGTTATTGGCTTTGGCTTATTCTGACGCTTCTAAGTGCTGATGATATTGTTTTGGTCTTGATCAGAGTTTAGAGTATGTTAAGCGCAGATCTGTTCATCAAGCTTCAGCGTAAGCACATGCTTTGATCTTCTGATGCTGGCATATGATATTTCATCTTCTGATGCTGGCATATGATATTTCATCTTCTGATGCTGATGTTGACATTCTTATGCTGATATCCATCAGAGTTTCTGTAAATGCACAATATAATTTTTAGGTAGCATATATGTCTCATATGAATTATACAATTTATTTAATCTTGCATTTTGTTATCATCAAAACTTTAACTTAGGGTAGTAGATTCAAACTTTGTTATAACACCTTGATGCAACACAAAACCCTAATTTTGAATTGACTGCCTTAGGAGATGATTTGACTGTCCAACTCTTGAGCAATCTTGAGTAACTTGGAGATTATTCTTGCAATGTCTTGAGAAATATGGGAGGGAAAATTTTGGGGTAAAACAAATGGGTATGGCACGGAAGATTGGGACATGTCAGCTTAAGAAAAATCTCTCAACTAAATAAATTAAATTTAGTTAGAGGACTTCCCAATCTGAAGTATAACTCAAAAGCTCTGTGCGAAGCATGTCAAAAGGGGAAATTTTCAAAACCTTCCTTTAAATCCAAAAATGTTGTTTCTTCCTCTAGGTCATTAGAACTACTTCATATTGATCTGTTTGGGCCATTTAAAACAGCATCCATCAGAGGCAAGAAGTATGGATTGGTCATTGTTGATGACTTCAATAGATGGACATGGGTCAAGTTTTTAAAACACAAGGATGAGTCACATTCTGTGTTCGCTGACTTTTATAACCAAGTACAAAACCAAAAAGATTTTAGAATTATAAAAGTCAGAAGTGATCATGGTGGAGAATTTGAAAACCATCATTTTGAAAAATATTTTAAAGAAAATGGTATTGTTCATAATTTCTCTTGTCCTATAACTCCCCAACAAAATGGAGTTGTAGAACGAAAGAATAGAACATTACAAGAAATGGCCAGAACCATGATCAATGAAACTAATATGGCAAAGAACTTTTGGGCAGAAGCTGTGAACATAGCATGTTATATTCAGAATAAAATCTCTATAAGACCTATTCTTGAAAAGACTCTCTATGAATTGTGGAAAAAGAGAAAACCCAACATTTCTTATTTCCATCCTTTTGGGTGTACTTGTTTTATTCTGAACACTAAAGAAAATCTGAACAAGTTTGATTCTAAAGCACAAAAGTGTTATCTGCTTGGATATTCTGAACGCTAAAAAGGCTATAGAGTATACAACATAGAAACTCTGATTGTTGAAGAATCAATCAAAGTCAGGTTTGATGATAAGCTTGGCCAGCAACAGCCAAAGCAAATTGATATTTCTGTAGGTACAGAATATCATCCCTCAAACTCTGAAACTTCAGAAGCAAAGGAAGACTCTGAAGCAAAGAAAGACTTAGAAGCAAAGGAAGACTCAGAAGATCATCCTCTTGACAATGCTCTCAATAATCTCAGGATCTCTAAACAACTCACTCAGAAAAGGTTTCCTAGAATCTCTTCAGCTCATAAAGAAGACGTGATCATTGGAAGTAAAGAAGATCCCATTCGAACAAGATCCTCTCTCAGAATCAATGAAGAATCATTATTTGGATTGGTATCTTTGATTGAGCCAACTTCTATTGATGAAGCTCTAAAAGACAATGATTGGATCTTAGCAATGCAAGAGGAACTCAATCAATTTTCCAGAAACGATGTATGGGATCTAGTTCCAAGACCCAAAGGATTCAACATTATAGGAACCAAATGGGTTTTCATAAACAAAATGAATGAGCAAGGAGAGGTGATCAGAAACAAAGCACGACTGGTTGCACAGGGTTATAGTCAACAAGAAGGAATTGACTATAATAAAACCTTTTCCACAGTCTCCAGGTTAGAGTCTATTAGATTACCAATTTCTTTTGTTGTTCAAAATAACATTTCATTATATCAAATGGATGTTAAAAGTGAATTTTTAAATGGCTATATAGAAGAAGAAGTTTATGTCCATCAACCTCCTGGCTTTAATGATTCAAAACATCCAGAACATGTTTTTAAATTAAAAAAGTCTTTGTATGGTTTAAAACAAGCTCCCAGAGATTGGTATGATCGTCTGAGTAATTTTCTTTTAGAAAAAGATTTTACCAGAGGGAAAGTGGACACAACTTTATTCAGAAAGACATTTAAAAATGATATCTTAATTTGTCAAATTTATGTTGATGATATTATTTTTGGAACCTCTAATATCTCCCTTGGAAAAGAATTTGCTGAGACCATGCAGGCAGAATTTGAGATGAGCATGATGGGGGAATTGAAGTTCTTTATGGGAATTCAAATCAACCAGACTCCAGAAGGTACTTACATATATCAGACAAAGTATGTCAAAGAACTTCTGAAGAAATTTCATATGTCAAAAAGCAAAGATGCTAAGACACCTATGCATCCAACATGCATTCTGGGAAAAGATGAGGTAAGTATGAAGGTAGATCAGAAGCTCTACAGAGGTATGATTGGATCCCTTCTCTATCTGACTGCATCTAGACCTGATATATTATTCAGCGTATGTTTATGTGCTAGATTCCAATCAGATCCTAGAGAATCTCACTTAACTGCTGTTAAGAGAATTTTGAGTGTGATCGGTGGATCTGGAACTGACTGTTTAACGCTGGTTCGCGAAATGTCGCGGAAGCAAGAGTCGCCACCGTCTTTTATTTTCTCCAATATGGAAAGGACAAAAGCACAGAAAAATTCCTTATTGAGATTGCTCTCGGTTCGGGAGGTAAATTTATAGAAAGGGAAGGTGTTAGCACCCTTTCTATCCATGGTTATCCATGGGCTCTTAGATACTTGCTCATTTGTGTTTTCAAAATGTTTGTTTGCTTTTCAAAGTGAGTGGATTTGAAAAAGTTTCTTTGAAAGTTTCAGATCGACTCTTGTATCAATCCTCAAGAGTGTTTGAAAAATTGTTTTTGAAAGCTCTTTGCAAAGTGTCGGTGTGAAAAGGAGTTTTTGATTTGTTTTGAATTAGAGCAAGTATCTATGAGTCATCCACCTACCCTAAGGAATTAGTCTGTGTAAATGTCCTTGAGGTAGTGCCATCCCACCATTGAGGGGTAGGTAGCACCACCGTTGGAGGTGTTCGGGTCAATTCGAGTTTAGGGACAGTGTGGTCACCAAAGCAATAGTAGGACACCTTAGAAGCTACCCTCATGCCATGTTAATGGACATGAGGACTTACTAAAACGTCCTATACTCGACGACCACGTTTCGAGGGGCAAGGAAACAGTGAGGCGTACCCTAGGAGTGGTGTGTGAATTGTGTGTCATTTTCAGTTATTATTTATTTTGTCATGTATTGGGTGAGCTACGCTTTGATTTTATTTGGGCATACATTCTTTCATATGATTAACAGTTTAAAAGCGCGGAATTTAAAGTGCGGAAAATAAAGGTCCTATGCTATTACAAGGCACGGGTCTATACATCGCCAAATTAACAAAGACCCGATTTTAAATAAAAATGCGGAAAGTAAATGTCCTAATTATCTATTACAAGGCTTTGGGGCAATTACATAATATTTAAAATGAAAAATAAAGACAAACGCGCGAAAGGACATTGGAATCGAAAATGCGAGGGCGTTGGACCCTTTAAGGAAATTGAATTGAAATTAAAAAAATTAATTAATGATTAAATAAAGAAAAGAACTTATTTTTTGATGTTTTTGTACTTAATGGAAATAAAGAAAATTAATTAAATTAAAAGTTGAATAAAACCCTAATTCTAAATTTTTTTTAATTATTAAAGAAAAATGTTTAAGTTTTAACCTAATTTACACTAATTATTTAATGACAAGTTTATTTACAAAAAAAATAATTAATGATTAATAATAATAAGAAGAAAAATTTAATTATTGAGAAAAAGAATAAGAAATGCTAAAAACCTATTTTTTTTTTATATTTTTTAGTTATTTAAGAAAACATTAAAGTTAAACCTAAAATTAAACTAAATTGGTTATTGGAATTTATTTACAAAAGAAAACTATTAATGAATTAAAAATTAAATAAATATATTTTTATTTTTATGATTTTCTTATTTTTTTGTATTTTTGTATTATGAAAAATTAATTTTATGGAATTAAATAAAACAAAAGAAAAAAACGATTAAAATAAAAAGAAGAGAGAAAAAGGAAAAAGAAAATGCAAACCATGGGGGGGTGTTGGCCTTTTTTGGAGGTTTTTGCAAGCAGTTTGGCCCACTGATCCCAAGCCCATGTTGACTTTCAGCGCTTGCGTATGGCTTGGTCAACTAATGTGCATGATGGACCTCACATCCTGACCTTTAGATTCATCTCCTGGGACATTTGGCAAGCCAAGGCGTTGGGTGCATGGTGGACCACAGGAGGGCAAGTATACTTGAATATGTTAGAAACAAAATTATGAAGAAAATATGGAGGACCTGGGAATCGAACTCAGGTCCCATTGCCTGCATGACAACACATCAACCAACCCAACCAACGCTTGTCTTTGTTAATTAAATGGAATAGAAATAAAATATGTGATAAGCAAGCACTATACTGAAGCCAAATAAAAACGCGCTAACTTTCAAATCTGCCAATCACATGCCTACAGCTCAGCGTCTTCCTCATGGATTCTTCGTTTTGTCTGAAAATATAGAATAGATAGCGGGGATTTTAAACCCCCACTAAATGGTACCTACAAAAATAGCGAATAGAGCATAGTAAAAAAGAAAAAGGGCGCGAGGTATGGGTTTTGTCCTTCAGAATGTCACGATTCCAATGGTGCTGGTCTTATGGTTCAATTTTTCCACATGAAAGAAGCCCTAATTTCAAACCTCTGAAACCCTAAAAAGCTTCCATGGTGGATTCTCATACAGGCCTTATTAATTCAATTAAAGTATGCCATTAGCTTCAGAATACCCATGTTAGTACAAATCAATGATTAAAAGTCAAAAATAATGCATGGAAAATGGAATACGATTATCAAAATTTTCAAGAAAAGTAAAACACGGTTATACCAATTCCTTGAGTATGGAGGGTTGGCTTTGATTGGAATGGCTTCCTGGATGTGTCAGGAGTGTAATGGAATAGTTATTTGGCTTTGAAACGAGCTCTAGCTGTGTTTTCAGTTTTGAGATTTTTAGGAAAAAAATGCAAAGTTGTTCTTGTGTTTGAGGCGCAGCTCTCTTCTTCTTGAGCATTAGGTTTTGTTTGTATATGTATGAGGAATCATTCTAGGTCAAAAACAAAGCCCATGATCCATGTATTCAATGCTTTTGAATTTGTGATTTTCAAGCATCTTTTTCAATCTTTTTCATACCTTTCTTATGCCAATCATTGAAGATTCTTTCCTTTTGAGGGATGCACGAAATATTGAGACCTTAATGAGAGAATATGCTGCACAAAAGAATTTGGAAACCATGATTTGCTATTTTTGTCATATTTAATTTTAATTAAATGAATTAATAATAATAATAATTCAAATAATTAATCAAAAATGATAAAATAATTCCCTTTAAAGTCAATGGGTCGTGCATAGCTTTTGGGTGATGATTCTTGGAAGAAATTGTGGCCCATTAGCAATTTTGAGGCATTTGAAGCAAAGTTGACTTTTCAAAATTCCCAAAAATTTCCCAACTTACACAAGGCATATCTTGCTCAATTTTTAAGCTTTGATCATGTTCTTGGACCTTTTGGAAAGGTATTGAAGTCCTCTAACCAATTCCTTTGGTCCCATGTCATTTTGATTTACCAATCTCAAGTTATGGTCTTTGACTTAAAGTGCCTTTTTGTTGACTTTTGAAAATGACCTATAATGTTGAGATTGATAACTTTTTGTGAGAGCATTTCTTGGACTTGAAGTGTGAATATGAGTTGTAGGAAATGTCTTTCTCTTCAAAATGAGCTTTGGATGGAATTTTTCTGATAAACCATGTGGAAGTTATGCCCTGGTCAATTTGCAGTTGACTTTTTCAGCTGTCCAAAAATAGAAACTTTTGCATCTTGAGACTTTTTGAGCCATGCCTTGAGAATCATGATCAAGAATTGATCAAATGATGTTTGTGGCTTCAAAATAAGATGTTGACCAAAAATTTTGACTTTTGATTGTCAAATGACCATTTTGCCCCTGCAGTTGACTGTTGAGCAATTAGGGTTTTTGACTGTGCAATTTTGTGTTGTGAGTCTTAAAACTTGACCTAAGGATGCTTGACAATGTTTATAGGCATGTGGGACTTGATTGGACCTTTGGAAACTTCAATTTCTTTGCCAGAACCAAAACCCTAATTTTTTACTGTTAGGAGGCCATTGGACTGTGCAACCCTTGAGAGATTTTGAAGCATGCTCTTGGCAAATCTTGAAGAATATGGGAGGGCAAATTTTGGGGTACAACAGTTGCCCATGTTCAATCTTCTTAGACCTGAGGATCTAGATTGGCTGACGTGCCTTTCGTAATCCGAAGGTGGAAGATGATTGAACACTAGAGTGCCCAGAAATTTGCACTCATATAGTAGCAGTGTGATGGTGGGAATGGGCTTACAGATGCCATTTGGAGATTGATGGATAGGAAGATGGGCTTACAGATGCCATGTTGAGAGGTGATGAATAGGTGGATGGGCTTATAGATGCCATCTGGGTGTCGATCGCGTAAGAGTTTCCTTAGCGAGAACTTGCATACCTGAAAAAGAAAATGATTACCTGGCCTGTTACAGGAGTTGGTCTTCAAACTCTTTATATAGACGCACCCTGGTTGGTTACATGTATCGAATCTTTGAATTCTTCAGACGTGCCCTGGCGAGATACAGGAATCGAGTCTGGAGCTTCAAAAGGTGATGAATGAATCAGGGATGGTTACTATCTCAACGGGACGATGAGAGAACCTTGGACGATTACTACCTCAACAGTAACGATGAGAGAATCTGGGGCGATTACTACCTCAACGGTAACGATGAGAGAACCTGGGGCGATTACTACATCAACAGTAACGATGAGAGAATCTTGGGCGATTACTACCTCAACAGTAACGATGAGAGAATCTGGGGCGATTACTACCTCAACAGTAACGATGAGAGAATCTGGATGTCTTCTACTGAGTCTTCATTAGGAAAATCTTTAGGAATCGATTTAACTGGACCAGAGAAGGTCTTTGACTGGATCGGCATCAGAAAAATCTTTAGGAGTCGATTTAACTGAACCAGGCAAGGTCTTGGAATCTTCAACTGAGTCTTCATCAGGAAAATCTTTAGGAATCGATTTAACTGGACCAGAGAAGGCCTTTGACTGGATCGGCATCAGAAAAATATTTAGGAGTCGATTTAATTGAACCAGGCAAGGTCTTGGAATCTTCAACTGAGTCTTCATCAGGAAAATCTTTAGGAATCGATTTAACTGGACCAGAGAAGGCCTTTGACTGGATCGGCATCATAAAAATCTTTAGGAGTCGATTTAACTGAACCAGGCAAGGTCTTGGAATCTTCAACTGAGTCTTCATCAGGAAAATCTTTAGGAATCGATTTAACTGGACCAGAGAAGGCCTTTGACTGGATCGGCATCAGAAAAATCTTTAGGAGTCGATTTAATTGAACCAGGCAAGGTCTTGGAATCTTCAACTGGAATAAGAATCAGGGAGATCTTAGGGTCGATCTGACTGAACCAGAGAAGGCATTTGACTGGATCGGTATCAGAAAAATCTTTAGGAGTCGATTTAACTGAACCAGGCAAGGTCTTGAAATACCTTCTACTGGATAAGAATCAGAAAAATCTTAGGGTCGATTTAACTGAACCAGAGGAGGTCTTGGATTAACTTTGACTGGATAAGAATCAGAAAAATCTTAGGGTCGATTTAACTGAACCAGACGAAAGTCTTGGAATATAGCTGAGAACTTAACCGGATCTTTCCTGAAAGGTAAAGGTCAGTCATATGCAATGCATGATATGGATCGAGCAATGATGTTCTCAACATAAATGAGATTGTAAGGTCATGATGTGTATGTGCATGCTATAATGTATGGATGTGCGATGTTTATGAATATATGTTTTTGTATAGGAAAGTAAATCCTTGACGGGTGCCGGGAAGTCACATCCTGGGCTGATGTTGGAGAATAGTGCTTTGTTGTTTCCACTGGGGATGATAGTTGCAAGAATACCGGTAGGAGAAGATAACTCCGTTGGGGAATAAACTTGGCAAATAGAATACTCTGCGGGGGAAAAATACTCTGTGGGAGGAGAAGTACGTTGTTGAGATGTTGACGGTAACTTCGCTGAGGATACCGTTGTTATGTTGGAAGTGTTAATAGACTCCGCTGGGGATGAAGATTTCACCGAGGACGATCTTTCCGTGGCTTTTGGCTGAGGATAACCCAGTTATATCCTAGTGGGGAAATAACCTTTGAATAAAGCTGGGTGACGCGTTCGTGCTCTGCAGGGGGAAGCTTCCAGAATCTACTGGGGATAAGCTTACTGCTGGGGAGGGGAAATCTTGAACTATGCTGGACTCTCCTGGGGAAATTTTATACTGGAAGTGGCTCCACTGAATGTCTGGTATACCGCCGGGGAACAATCTTAGATCAAGACTGTCGGGGATGCTTGTTAAGAATATTCGTATATTGTGCTGGGGAATGTTTGATATTTACTGGGGATACCCAACTTCCTCAAGGCTGACAGTATAACTTTGCTTGGGGAGAGTGCATTGACTTGCTGGCTCACTCTCTGGGGAGTCTAGAGATCTTGGTTACGTCATTCAACCGAACCTATCTTGGTACCTTGGTGGACAAAGCAATTAGATCGCTAAGACGACTCATTATTGCCCCTGTTTCAGTGGGAGAAGGCACCTGTGGGGGTAGTTGACAAATCTTCTGGTAGACAGGTGACTAGATGCCGGGACATAGTCGTACGCTTAAATCCCTAATTTTTGCCTGGACTGCCCTTTCGGGTTTTCAGTCCACCGGGATACCCATTTTTACCCAAGCTGCCTTTTCAGGTTTTCGACTTGCCGGGTGTACAGATTTTTTCTTTTCATCCCTTATTTTTGCCCGAACCTTTTTGGTTCGCCGGGAAGCCCTTATTTTTGCCTAGGTGTGTCAACCTAGCGGGTCTTTGATTAGGCGTAGTATTTTTTTGCGACTATGTCCATGCTCTCAGGATATAGGGAGGTGCCCCTGTTATTGTGTTGCCACGCTACCAGAAGATGTTTGGTCATGCAAGATTTGCAGCCGGAATGCCCCAGGTGATCCAGATGAAGATTTGCCCCAAGCTGGCCGGCCTTTTGAGAGATTCTCCGAATCTTGACTTAACTGCCCCAGATGATGGACAATGATCATGCCATGCCCCTTGATTGGATGTGCTTTTGTTCATTAGACATTCGTCGTGCGAATTTCTATGCTGTTCAAACAAAAAGTCATATGCAAACAAAGTTATGTTAAAAATGCAAAGCTTATGTCTGTCTTGAAGTTTTTGAAAAATGCATTTTTCAGTAAAACCAACAAATTTCGTAAAATGTGATGTCGACTCAATATTTTATAGCAAGCCTTAAGGAGTCAGGATACCTTTCATAACAGTATGCTTTCGAACTAACCCATGCTTCAGCTAGGACTTTTAAGGGTTATAACGTGGCCTGGTTCACTGTTTAAGAAACAAAGGATAAAGGCTCAAATTTTATTTGTACCCACCTGCTCTTCGTGATGTTCTTCAAACCTAAACTCAGCTAATCGTGCGTTAGACCTTGTTTGAGTCTTTGTCCTGATATTCCAATGATGGTTCGGATGTTGACAATTTTTTTTTTGAATAGGCAGTCATTTCTTTTTGTTGAGGGTTTGTGTGACCTCTTTCTTTTTAATTTTATTATCCCTATTTTTGCCTGAACTGTTTCTTTTGTGATTATAGTCAGCGGGATGCCCCAGTTTTGTAAGTCTCCTTCATAGGTTTTGACTTATTGGGCTTTAATTTTTTGGTAATGACTGCCTGTCTTTATGATTATTCAGGATCATCACTGTCTTTTTGTTTTGTTTTGTAAGGACCTCTTTGGTGCCGTTTGTTATGCACTTGGATCAACTGAGAGAACTACCCTGCCCCAGGTTATGATTAAAGGTTTTAATTTTCGAAAAGAAAAACTCCTACTTCTTTGGCTCAGAGGGGTTGACGAGGGATTATCTTCCTTATAACTCCAGTGTTTAGGGATTGAAACAATGCTTGTACCTCATCAGCGGGGTCTGTTCAAAAGCATACTGTAATGATCGCGGTATCATTTTCGTCATCCTCCCTCAAGAGGCTTAGCATTATTAATCGAGCATTGAACATTTCAAAAAATGAAAGCAATTTTAAATAGTGAATGCGAAATAATTACTTCAAAACAGACATGTGTAGTGCATTAATGAAATAACAATGTTTAACATGAATAATTGTTTGAACAATCGAAAGAAAATCACAACTTGAAAAACTCTAATGAACAAAAGTCTTCTAATCTCAGGACTTGTTACTTCAAATGGTGCCTCCTGTAGGGATGGTAGAAGCACTCAGCCTGGCCATCTTGGGTGAATTCCACAGCTCCTTCATCAATCAGGTCTTGGATCTTGTTCTTCAAGGTCCAACAATCCTCTATAGCATGTCTCGGGCTGTTAGAATGATAAGCGCAGCGGGCGTTGGGGTTATATCTTGAAGGTGTCCTGTTGGGATTCTTAGGAGGGTCCCTTAGAGTTACCAAATTCAACCTCAACAGCTGTTGTAAAGCTTGAGGCAACGACACGTTGAGCTTGGTGAATTGCCTTTTGGGCTTGTCTGCCTGAAGCTGGTGAGGTTGATGCTGAATTTGTGGCACTGAAGCCATTTGAGGAGCTCTCCCCTTATCTTCTTGTCTCAAAGGTAGTTGCATGATGACTGGCTCTTCAACCCGAGATGTTTGCCCCAATTGGTTATGTTAGAACAAAGTTTGAATCTACTACCCTATATTTAAGTTTTGATGATAACAAAGTGAAAAGATACATTATTTATAAGATTCATGTATGAACTATCTGCTGCCTAAAATTACTATGTTCTGACTTGCAGATACTCTGATTAATATAAGCAAGATCACATCTAATCAGCATCAGAAATTTGGTTCCTAACATCAGCATCAGAAGTTGCCATATCAGAATGTCAAAATCAGATGATCAACTCACGTACATGCTGAAACCTGATGAACAAGACTGCGCTCAACACTCTGATAAAGAAACACAACAGTTCATCAGCAGCTAAGCAGAGTCAGAATGAGCCAAGCCAGAACTTGCATTAAGTAAGCAACGGTACTGTGCATTGAAAGCAAATTAATACCAACGGCCTCATTCCAGACAAGATCTGCTCGATAAGGAAAGTTTGTTAATAGCATTGAATCAAGAATATTGCATCCAACGTTCAACATCTCAGTGCTATATAAACAAGACTTTGAAGATTGAATTGGCTAATGCTCTCCAAATCTCTACACGCATAAAAGCTGATCAAAATCTTCCTTCTCTCAGTTTTGCTAAACACTACACATTCTGATATTCTATCATTGTTTAGCAATCTAGTTTCTAAGCTTTAAGTTGTGTATACATCACAATTGTGATACAGTTTTGTAGAAAACATTCACACACTTTGTTTTATCTCTTTGTAAGAAAGTGTTTCCTTGACAAACCGGGTTGTGGTTTGGATCAAGAAGGCTTTAGCAGTTGTTAAAGCAGTCTGTAATATTCAGTTGAATATAGTGGATTAAGACCTCGTTGGAGAGAGGCGAAATCACCTTGACGGGTGGACTGGAGTAGTTTGAGATCAAACGAACCAGGATAAAAATATCTTGTTCATTGCATTAGATTTCAGTTTTACAATTCAACCCCCCTTCTTGTGTTTTTCACTACTTCAATTGGTATCAGAGCGCCTGGTTCTGAGCTAAAACACTTAACCGTGTCAGTACAAGATCCAGCTTCAGAAAAACACAATGGCAGGAAACAATTCTCACATCAGCAATGACAACAATGAGGACAGAGACAGATTCAGCGGCAAACCTCCAGTCTTTGATGGAGAAAACTTTGATTACTGGAAAGACAGAATTGAAAGCTTCTTTCTGGCACATGATGCTGATCTGTGGGATATGGTGACAGATGGATACACGCACCCTGTGAATGCAAGCGGTCAGAAGATTGATAGAAAAACAATGTCTGATCAACAAAAGCGTGACTTCAAGAATCACCACAAGGCCAGAACCATCCTCCTCAACGCCATCTCCTATACTGAGTATGAAAAGATCTCCAACAGAGACACAGCAAAGAATATTTTTGACTCACTCAGAATGACGCATGAGGGCAACGTTCAGGTCAAAGAAACAAAAGCTCTGGCGCTCATTCAGAAGTATGAGGCGTTCAAAATGGAAGAATCTGAATCCATTGAAACCATGTTCTCTAGATTCCAGATTCTGGTAGCTGGTCTCAAAGTTCTGGACAAAGGATACTCTACTGCTGACCATGTCAAGAAAATCATCAGAAGTTTACCCAAGCAGTGGAGACCTATGGTTACAGCTTTGAAGCTAGCTAAAGATCTCAACAAAATCACTCTGGAGGAACTTATCAGCTCCCTCAGAAGTCATGAGATAGAGCTAGAAGCTGATGAGCCTCAGAAGCAAGGTAAGCCTTTAGCATTAAAATCTAACAAAAAATTTGAGTCTAAAGTTTTGCAGGCAGTTGAAGAAACATCTGATGGATCCTCATCAGAAGAAGACGAACTCTCTCTCCTTTCCAGAAGAGTAAATCAACTGTGGAAGCAAAGACAAAGGAAGTTCAGGAATCCCAGAAGATCTGATCAGAACAAGTCTTCTTCCAGATACAGAAGGACAGATTCTTCCTCTGGATACAGAAGATCTGAAGGCTCCTCCAGTAGCAAAAAGCCAAACACCAAGGACATCATCTGCTATGAGTGCAATGAGCAAGGACACTATAAGAGTGACTGCCCAAAGCTTCAGAGGGAAAAGCCCAAAAAGAAGTTTGGAAGAGAGAAGAAGAAAAGTCTCATGGCTACATGGGATGACTCTGACTCGTCTGAAGCTGACTCAGAATCAGATGATGAGAGGGCAAACATAGCTCTCATGGCTAACATCTCAGAAGATAGTGAAGCTTCTGAATCAGACTCAGAATCAGATACTGAAGAGGTATTTCCTAACTTTGCTGTTAACTTTACAAAGGTTGAACTTGCTGAAAGCCTTAATGAGATTCTGGAACGTTATCAGCAAATTAGAGCTAAATTCAGAGACCTGAAAAGGAATCTTGAATCTGACTCTAATAAGACTGAGAGTCTCAAATTGGAAAATTCTGAGCTGGGAAATAAGATTTCAAAATTAGAAAACACTTTACAAAACTCTCAGAAGGAACCAATTTCTGAAACTCCCAGCAACGCTGATGAGATCATCAAGGAGTATGATCACAGTTTCCAGAAGTTCCTAGCTAAAAGCATAGATAGAAGCAAAATGGCTTCAATGATCTATGGAGTTAGCAGAAACGACAGGAAAGGAATAGGATACCAAGGTAAGGTTCCTACACCAAAGAATGTCATGGACTTAACCATTAAACACACTCCTCTGAATTCACATTTTGTATATGGTCACACACATGATATTAAATACACTAGCAGTAAGCACTCTGTGAAACCAAAATTCAACCAGAGTTTTGGTAAAACTAACAAATCAGGACCCAAGAAAATCTGGGTACCTAAGGATAAAATAATACATGTTGTAGATATCTTTAGCAGCAAGTCAGAAACACCAGTCATGGTACCTGGACTCTGGCTGCTCACGACACATGACGGGAAGAAGGCATATGTTCCAAAGCCTGGAACTTAAGCCTGGAGGCCACGTTGGCTTTGGAGGCAATCAGAGGGGAAAGATAATTGGCTCTGGAACTGTAGGTAATGGAAATCTTCCCTCTATTAATAATGTTCTGCTAGTAGATGGATTGATGCATAATCTGTTATCCATAAGTCAATTAAGTGATAACGGTTATGATATAATCTTTAATCAAAAATCATGTAAAGCTGTTAGTCAGAAAGATGGGACTATCTTGTTTAATGGTAAGAGGAAAAACAACATTTACAAAATCAAACTTTCTGAACTAAAAAGTCAGAATGTAAAATGCCTTCTGTCTGTTAACAACGAGCAGTGGATCTGGCACAGAAGATTGGGGCATGTTAGTATGAGAAGAATATCTCAGATTAACAAACTCAATCTGGTCAGAGGACTTCCTAATTTGAAGTTCAATTCAGATGCTCTGTGTGAAGCATGTCAGAAAGGCAAGTTTGCAAAACCTTCTTTTAAATCCAAAAATGTTGTTTCTACCTCTAAGCCATTAGAACTTCTGCACATTGACTTATTTGGACCAGTTAAAACTGCTTCAGTCAGTGGTAAGAAGTATGGGTTAATAATCGTAGATGACTATAGCATATGGACATGGGTAAAGTTCTTAAGACATAAGGACGAGTTACACTCTGTGTTTGTTACCTTCTGTAACCAAGTTCAGAATGAAAAGGATCTTAGAATCGTTAAAGTCAGAAGTGATCATGGTGGAGAATTTGAAAACAAAGATTTTGAGTCATTCTTTAATGACAGAGGCATTCTGCATGATTTCTCTTGTCCTAGAACTCCCCAACAGAATGGAGTTGTAGAACGAAAGAACAGAACATTGCAAGAAATGGCCAGAACCATGATCAATGAGACAAACGTTGCTAAGACCTTCTGGGCAGAGGCAATAAACACAGCGTGCTACATTCAGAATAGAATCTCAATAAGACCTATTCTGGAAAAGACTCCATATGAATTGTGGAAGAACAGAAAGCCCAACATTTCATATTTTCATCCATTTGGATGTACTTGCTTTATATTAAATACAAAGAATTATTTGAACAAGTTTGACTCTAAAGCACAGAAGTGTATTATGTTAGGATACTCAGAACGCTCAAGAGGGTACATAGTATACAATACAGAAACACAGATTGTGGAAGAATCAATCAGTGTTCGTTTTGATGATAAGCTTGACTCTGAAAAGTCAAAGCAGAATGAAGTTTTTGCAGGTATAGAAATTGAATTTACAGGTTCTGAAGACAAGTCATCAGAAGCTCTCAACACAGACATTCCTTCAACGTCTGAAAGGAGCACTGCTAGCAATCCTACAACAGCTGCTGATCAACCTCAGAAGAGATTACCCAGAAGCAGCTTGGATCACCCAGAAGAGACTATCTTAGGAAGAAAGGAAGATCCAATCAGAACAAGAGCAAGCTTCAGAAACTCTGAAGAAACTCTTATGGGACTTGTGTCTCTGATTGAACCTTCTTCTATTGATGAAGCACTTCTGGATAATGACTGGATTCTGGCAATGCAAGAAGAGCTGAATCAATTCACCAGAAACGACGTATGGGATCTCGTTCCCAGACCAAAAGGATTCAACGTCATTGGAACAAGATGGGTGTTCAGAAACAAGCTAAATGAACAAGGTGAAGTCATCAGAAACAAGGCACGACTGGTTGCACAAGGTTATAGTCAGCAAGAGGGGATAGACTATACAGAAACCTTTGCCCCAGTCGCCAGGTTAGAATCTATCAGACTTTTAATTTCATTTGCTGTTAATAGAGGCATCACTCTGTATCAGATGGATGTCAAAAGTGCATTCTTAAATGGTTATATAGAAGAAGAAGTTTATGTACACCAACCCCCTGGTTTTGAAAATACAAAACATCCAGAACATGTTTTCAAACTAAAGAAGTCACTGTATGGTCTGAAACAAGCTCCCAGAGCTTGGTATGAAAGGCTAAGTAACTTTCTGTTAGAAAATGAATTCACCAGAGGGAAAGTGGACACTACTCTATTCTGTAAATCAGTTAAGAATGACATCTTAGTCTGTCAAATTTATGTTGATGATATTATTTTTGGTTCTACTAATCCTTCTCTTGGAAGAAAATTTGCTAAGTGTATGCAGGCAGAATTTGAGATGAGCCTCATGGGGGAACTGAAATTCTTTCTAGGAATTCAGATCAATCAAACTCCAGAGGGAACTTACATTCATCAGAGCAAATACATCAGAGATCTTCTGAAGAAATTTGACCTCTCAGAATGTAAGCCATCAAAGATTCCAATGCATCCCACGTGCATTCTGGAAAGAGAAGAGGTAAGCAAAAATGTAGAACAGAAAGTCTACAGAGGTATGATTGGTTCTCTCCTCTATCTGACTGCTTCAAGACCTGACATATTATTCAGTGTTTGTATCTGTGCTAGATTCCAATCAGATCCTAGAGAATCTCACTTAACAGCTGTTAAGCGAATTTTCAAGTATCTGAAAGGTACTACTAATCTGGGTTTGTTTTATAGAAAATCTAGTGATTACAGCTTAGTAGGCTACTGCGATGCTGATTTTGCTGGAGACAGAGTAGAACGAAAAAGTACTTCTGGAAGCTGCCAGTTTCTGGGAGAAAATTTGATCTCTTGGTCCAGCAAAAGGCAATTAACAATTGCACTATCAACAGCAGAAGCTGAGTACATAGCAGCAGCAGGATGTAGCACACAAATGCTCTGGATGAAAAGTCAGCTTGAAGACTTCCAGATTTTTGAGAGTAACATTCCTATACTCTGTGATAATACTTCTGCTATTTGCTTAAGTAAGAATCCCATTTTACATTCTAGATCTAAGCATATAGAAATAAAACATCACTTCATTAGGGACTATATTCAGAAAGGTATTTTGAACTTAAAATTTATAGATACAGACCATCAATGGGCTGATATCTTTACTAAACCCCTTTCAGAAGATAGGTTTAATTTCATTCTGAAACATCTCAGCATGAAAATCTGTCCAGAGTGAAAATGTTTTAATTCCATATATTTACCTTCAGAATGTAATTGTTTTACTGTGAACTTCTGATCAATCTTCTTTCAGAAAGATAGAACATGCAGATTGTATCAGATGCAAGTCTAAAGATCTGAGAGTCTAAACTCAAAGACAGACGTGCTGATCTCTACATCAAACAAGTGTCATCCAATCATCAGCATATCTCTGAAGCAGAACGCGTGCACGCTTCTGAGAAGGCAAAGCGCTGATTGGGTGCATTGAGACACATGTCTGGTAACCGTTTTTAAGTATCTTTCTCAAATCCCCCAAAATCAGCAAGCATTTAATGAAAAGTAATCATGCTTTTAAAATGCAATCATGATTTTTATCTTTCTTAAAAACGTTTATCTTTTCAAAATATTTTGAAACTCTATTTAAACACATTAATATCTCATTCTCATTCTTTACGTTTTCTCACTAATACTCAAGCATTCTCTGCATATTTCTATGTTCATCTCTTGCAAAACCCTTTTTCCTCAGTTTCTTCTCAAAACCTTTTTAGTGTGAACATGGCAACCTCAAGCAGTGCTTCTGCAGGTCCTCAGAAGAAAGCATCATCTGAGCAATATCAAGTGCCATTCAGAACACTCCTCACTCCTGTGAAGAATCTTGAAGTGCTTTCTGAATTAATCATTGATTTTGGAAGCTTGAAGGAGAACGGTTTTGACCTAACTGAAGAAGTTAGGGCACAGAAGTGGGAAAGGTATTTTGACAGGTTGGTTGGACCAACATTCCCTATGTTAGTCAAGGAATTCTGGATTCACGCCAAGGCTTCAACGCATCTAGTCACCTCCTTTGTTATGGGGAAGAAGATTGTGATCACTGAGGATCACATTGCAAGGCTAATCGGTTACTGTGGCGGTGGCGTTCGTTGTGTGGACATGGCTGAAAGATGTGCTGATGTGGGTGTGATAGCTGCAAGGATTTTCACTCATGGGGTGCCCAGCAGCAAGATCAAAGATCTGAAGGATCATTACAGAGTTTGGGCTAAGATAATTCTGGGGTGCTTCAACCATAGGAAGCCAACCAGTTCACCTGATTACATAAATGTGGATCAGCAGTTTCTGATCTACTTTATTGATCAGAAGGTAAAAATCAATTTGGCTCATTTTCTGTTCAACCACCTCAGAACAAGTGTGAAGGAAACCAGGGAAGAAGAAAGAACCAAGAGGGATTGGATACCCTTTGGAAGGTTGATATCAGATATTATGACAGAGAATAGGCTGATAGAGCATCTGATAGAAGCTCAAGAGCTAAGCACCATTGAACCAACAGTTGGGAAACCTCTGAACGCAAAGAACTTGAAGAAGATGAAGTTGATAGAGAATATCCAGAAGGAACCCAGAGCTACTCCTATTGCTGATATCACCAGCAGAAGAGTTCCTCTGAGTGACTTTCCTTTATTTTCTGAGATAGAATCCAAACCAGAGGTGGTTCTCAGATACTTGGATGCGTTCAAGGCAGATGGTACAGATCCAAATCTGATTATCAAAGCTCTGCATCAACCTCAGCAAGAAGTGACTCTGAAGAAGACGAAGAAGAGGAATGCACCTTCAGAAGGATCATCCCAGCAGACACCCAAGAAAAGAGGTAATTTATCTGCTGCTTCTGTTTTAAATTCTTCTACTATTCCAGCATCTATTCCTCCTCAAACCTCTCATAGAATCTCAATCCCCATCCCTACCATAGATGAAACTGTACCAGAAGAGGACCCGTCTGAGGCATTAAAACTCAGAAGACCCAGAACCAAACATCCCAAACCAACAATCTCAACAACATCAGCAATTGACAAAGTGCTGTCTGATATTGATCAACACACTTCTGATCAACCAAACTCTGAACCACAAATTGTCCCTCCTCCACAACCAGAACAACAGCAATCTGCTGAAGAACCAGAACAACAACAACAACCACTCTCATCAATTCCTGAAGAACCCCTTATCCCTGAACAACCA
The DNA here is from genome assembly GCA_948472305.1 of Vicia faba. Taxonomy (NCBI): domain Eukaryota; kingdom Viridiplantae; phylum Streptophyta; class Magnoliopsida; order Fabales; family Fabaceae; genus Vicia; species Vicia faba. Next base: position 1,513,937,897 of record OX451737.1, on the reverse strand, counting down.
GAAATTCCAACAACTTCTCCTCAACCAGCAATTCCGTCTCCCTCTCCTCAACCAGAAATTAATCCACCATCACCTCAACCTGAGTTTCATCACTCTGAAACTCCTTCTCCTCAACCATCTGAACCTCATTCACCTCAACCATCACCTCTGGCAATCCAGCTGCCAGGTGGAACAACAATCACCTTGGCACAATTGCCATCCTCATCAGAATCTACACCACCAAATACTCCCAAAACACCACCCAGTCCAATCATAATTTCTGATTCTGAAACTCCCTCTCCAAAACAAACTGCTGCCAAGCAAACCTCTGAAAACCCCAGCAGGACTTTCATAGACTTAACCAGTCTTGACCGTCTTACTGATATGAAACATAAAATAGCCATCCCTAAACCAAAACAACCAGATGTTGGCTCTGGTATTATGAATTTTGAAATAGGTGTGCAGCAATGGATTGCTTCTTTGAAGCAAGTCTGTCCTGGAATGATTGACCCAGCTGCTTCTGATCAGCTCTGGTCACAATTCAGACTTTAGGTACGTGCTGAAGCCCTCAAGTTGCAGGATATCAACTATGAGCAGGCACAACAGAATTTCAGCAAGCTTCTGAATGAAGTTGGAAGTCAGCTTCTGAAAGAAGACGTGCTCCCTCTGGATAGTGAACCTTGGTCTGAGAAACAGCAAGCTTCAAAGGTGCAATCAGAAGAAGACAAGACCATTCAAGCTGAAGAAAGTCAAGCAGAAGATGTTGCAGAAAGCTCTCAGAAGCTTCCTGCTTCTGATGCTTCTCAAGCTGCCTTGGACAGGCAGACTCTGGAAGAACTAAAGCTGAATGACATGCGTCTGCAGCAGAGGATGGATGAAAACGACCAGAAGATGAAAGAAAGAATGGATGTGCAGGATAGCAAGATTGAAACTGTTGTCAGCATGGTGCACAAGCAGAATGAGACTGCTGATCAGATCAAAGCCATGCTGGAGAACCTGTTCACACGCTTGCCTCCTCAACCTTAGTCTTTTTTCATTCATGTCTTTTTCATGTTTTCTTTGATTTTATGATGTACTATTTGAATATGTTTTGTACTATTTTCATGTTTTGATTCTGAACCTTTTAATATGACTAGTTTTTCTGATCTTAAATTGTTTTAGCACTCACCTACACTTTTTGATTGCTGACAAAAAGGGGGAGAACAAGAATGATATTTTAAACAATAACGGCTAACTAGACAGAAATTCTCAAACATTCTAACTCTATTACTTGAAAATGTTTTCTCTGTTTTGCTTAAAGTCAACAGGTACAAGGAAGCTCCTGGACACTCTGAAGACTAGAAGCTCTGATCACTATGAAACTCTGATCCGCTCTGACACTCTGATCCAAAGCAAAGCTCTGACAAGAAAAGCTTTGAAGCTCTGCTCTGACATGCTGATCTAAAGCTTCTGATAGTCAAAGACTCTGATACTCCGATGTTCAAAGAAAGGCAAAAAGATCTGATCCTGAAGAACACTTGAAATCAAAGGGAAGTAATAAACTCAGGGGGAGTATCTCTCAACTCTGATATCTTTTTACTCCTTATCTTTTTTTTACCTCTTACTCTGATGCATCTTTCTGATACCTTTTCACGTTATTTTCATTTAAAAATATCTAGTTTTTGTCATCATCAAAAAGGGGGAGATTGTTAGAACAAAGTTTGAATCTACTACCCTATATTTAAGTTTTGATGATAACAAAGTGAAAAGATACATTATTTATAAGATTCATGTATGAACTATTTGCTGCCTAAAATTACTATGTTCTGACTTGCAGATACTCTGATTGATATAAGCAAGATCACATCTAATCAGCATCAGAAATTTGGTTCCTAACATCAGCATCAGAAGTTGCCATATCAGAATGTCAAAATCAGATGATCAACTCACGTACATGCTGAAACCTGATGAACAAGACTGCGCTCAACACTCTGATAAAGAAACACAACAGTTCATCAGCAGCTAAGCAGAGTCAGAATGAGCCAAGCCAGAACTTGCATTAAGTAAGCAACGATAATGTGCATTGAAAGAAAATTAATACCAACGGCCTCATTCCAGACAAGATCTGCTCGATAAGGAAAGTTTGTTAATAACATTGAATCAAGAATATTGCATCCAACGTTCAACATCTCAGTGCTATATAAACAAGACTTTGAAGATTGAATTGGCTAATGCTCTCCAAATCTCTACACGCATAAAAGCTGATCAAAATCTTCCTTCTCTAAGTTTTGCTAAACACTACACATTCTGATATTCTATCATTGTTTAGCAATCTAGTTTCTAAGCTTTAAGTTGTGTATACATCACAGTTGTGATACAGTTTTGTAGAAAACATTCACACACTTTGTTTTATCTCTTTGTAAGAAAGTGTTTCCTTGACAAACCGGGTTGTGGTTTGGATCAAGAAGGCTTTAGCAGTTGTTAAAGCAGTCTGTAATATTCAGTTGAATATAGTGGATTAAGACCTCGTTGGAGAGAGGCGAAATCACCTTGACGGGTGGACTGGAGTAGTTTGAGATCAAACGAACCAGGATAAAAATATCTTGTTCATTGCATTAGATTTCAGTTTTACAATTCAACCCCCCCTTCTTGTGTTTTTCACTACTTCAGGTTACCCCGAAGCAGTTGGTTGACGAGAACCCCGAGCTCTTCTTGTCTTTGAGCTAAGCCTTGAATGGCAATCACCTTCCCCAACACCTAGGCTTTCATTGCATCCACTTCAGCTTGCAGATGTTTCAGCCGTTCATCCTCAGCATGGTTCCTTACCAAAGTCCCCATGAGAAGTGTTCTCAGCTCCTCCTGCCCCTTGGATAGATTTAGGAGGATTTCCCCGAACCGAGTCTCTTGAGCATGGAAGTCCTGGTTGTATTGTTGAGAAGCCATTGCTGAAATAAACCGCGCAGATGGTAAGTGACCTGTAAAGAAAGGTACCTGTAATGCAATGATGTATATATATGCATGCAGTGTTTTCAAGGATCTCGCAGGGTAGACAAGAAAAATTGTTAGAATTTGAATTTGTGGCTTGATTGAAGGAACTTCATGTTGTTGAGAGTCCTTCTTCAAGGGTCAAAAGATCACCATATCCAGTGGGTCATAGCCCCTGACTTTAGTCATCATGTCTGGTTTTGATTTCCAAACAACCTTGGTTAGGGGAACCTTCTTCAAGAGTTAGAGCTCACCATATCAAGTGGGTCATAGCCTCTGACTCAAGTCCTCAACCTGGCTAGGAGAAAATAAATCCCCTTTGCCCCTTGCAATACAGCTTGATTCATCATGACCTGCATCACAGACCCTTGAGATCCGTGAAATGGATTAGTCCTTATGTAGGATGTATGCAATGGTATGATGTTATGCTATGCATGGGGTAATGTAGGTAAACCCTGTTATGAGTCCCAATTAAGGACTGTAAACAATACCTGCAAGAAACTCAAGTGTCAGATAACAAGCATGCAAATAGTCAAGTTGGAAGGCACACAAGTCACACAAGACAGCCCTTAGAGTTTAGGCCAGCATGGGGTCTAGGTATTACCCTCTTTCAGTTTGTTGGTTCATACCTGTCCTATCAAAAGTAACCGGGTTCTTAGAGGATCCCAATATCATTGACTACCCTCAATCGGTCATAACTCCAGCATCGCAATCTTTTCTTGCAGCCAGAACCATCACGAGAGTTTAGCCTCAATGGGCGTAGCATACTGCTACTGTTCTATTGGACGAGTTGGGTCATTTAAGGTTCTAAGGTCGGTTGGTGCTTAATGACTCCTCAGAAGACCCATATTCTCCTCGTTGCAACACAAGGGATATCGGTACAGAACAAGGCGCCACACCAACGTAGCCACTGCTTCACCCATGTCGGTCTACGCCGGACAGGTCCCTCACAACTTATGCTACCTAAACAGGGTATCCCCAGATCCGGGTTAGGATCTATGTAACTCCGATGCAACCCACAATTTAAAGCAAACAAGTCAAAACAATTGAAGACACAGTTATGAACTATCCTAAGGTACACCTCACTTTAAGCAGTCCCCAGCAGAGTCGCCAGTTCTGTGATCGGTGGATCTGGAACTGACTGTTTAACGCTGGTTCGCGAAATGTCGTGGAAGCAAGAGTCGCCACCGTCTTTTATTTTCTCCAATATGGAAAGGACAAAAGCACAGAAAAATTCCTTATTGAGATTGCTCTCGGTTCGGGAGGTAGATTTATAGAAAGGGAAGGTGTTAGCACCCTTTCTATCCATGGTTATCCATGGGCTCTTAGATACTTGCTCATTTGTGTTTTCAAAATGTTTGTTTGCTTTTCAAAGTGAGTGGATTTGAAAAAGTTTCTTTGAAAGTTTCAGATCGACTCTTGTATCAGTCCTCAAGAGTGTTTGAAAAATTGTTTTTGAAAGCTCTTTGCAAAGTGTCAGTGTGAAAAGGAGTTTTTGATTTGTTTTGAATTAGAGCAAGTATCTATGAGTCATCCACCTACCCTAAGGAATTAGTCTGTGTAAATGTCCTTGAGGTAGTGCCATCCCACCATTGAGGGGTAGGTAGCACCACCGTTGGAGGTGTTCGGGTCAATTCGAGTTTAGGGACAGTGTGGTCACCAGAACAGTAGTAGGACACCTTAGAAGCTACCCCCATGCCATGTTCATGGACATGATGACTTACTAAAACGTCCTATACTCGACGACCACGTTTCGAGGGGCAAGGCAACAGTGAGGCGTACCCTAGGAGTGGTGTGTGAATTGTGTGTCATTTTCAGTTATTATTTGTTTTGTCATGTATTGGGTGAGCTACGCTTTGATTTTATTTGGGCATACATTCTTTCATGTGATTAACAGTTTAAAAGCGCGGAATTTAAAGTGCGGAAAATAAAGGTCCTACGCTATTACAAGGCGCGGGTCTATACATCGCCAAATTAACAAAGACCCGATTTTAAATAAAAATGCGGAAAGTAAATGTCCTAATTATCTATTACAAGGCTTTGGGGCAATTACATAATATTTAAAATGAAAAATAAAGACAAACGCGCGAAAGGACATTGGAATCGAAAATGCGAGGGCGTTGGACCCTTTAAGGAAATTGAATTGAAATTAAAAAAATTAATTAATGATTAAATAAAGAAAAGAACTTATTTTTTGATGTTTTTGTATTTAATGGAAATAAAGAAAATTAATTAAATTAAAAGTTGAATAAAACCCTAATTCTAAATTGTTTTTAATTATTAAAGAAAAATGTTTAAGTTCTAACCTAATTTACACTAATTATTTAATGACAAGTTTATTTACAAAAAAAATAATTAATGATTAATAATAATAAGAATAAAAATTTAATTATTGAGAAAAAGAATAAGAAATGCTAAAAACCTATTTTTTTAAATATTTTTTAGTTATTTAAGAAAACATTAAAGTTAAACCTAAAATTAAACTAAATTGGTTATTGGAATTTATTTACAAAAGAAAACTATTAATGAATTAAAAATTAAATAAATATATTTTTATTTTTATGATTTTCTGATTTTTTTGTATTTTTGTATTATGAAAAATTAATTTTATGGAATTAAATAAAACAAAAGAAAAAAACGATTAAAATAAAAAGAAGAGAGAAAAAGGAAAAAGAAAATGCAAACCATGGGGGGGTGTTGGCCTTTTTTGGAGGTTTTTGCAAGCAGTTTGGCCCACTGATCCCAAGCCCATGTTGACTTTCAGCGCTTGCGTATGGCTTGGTCAACTAATGTGCATGATGGACCTCACATCCTGACCTTTGGATTCATCTCCTGGGACATTTGGCAAGCCAAGGCGTTGGGTGCATGGTGGACAACAGGAGGACAAGTATACCTGAATATGTTAGAAACAAAATTATGAAGAAAATATGGGGGACCTGGGAATCGAACCCAGGTCCCATTGCCTGCATGACAACACATCAACCAACCCAACCAACGCTTGTCTTTGTTAATTAAATGGAATAGAAATAAAATATGTGATAAGCAAGCACTATACTGAAGCCAAATAAAAACGCGCTAACTTTCAAATCTGCCAATCACATGCCTACAGCTCAGCGTCTTCCTCATGGATTCTTCGTTTTGTCTGAAAATATAAAATAGATAGCGGGGGTTTTAAACCCCCACTAAATGGTACCTACAAAAATAGCGAATAGAGCATAGTAAAAAAGAAAAAGGGCGCGAGGTATGGGTTTTGTCCTTCAGAATGTCACGATTCCAATGGTGCTGGTCTTATGGTTCAATTTTTCCACATGAAAGAAGCCCTAATTTCAAACCTCTGAAACCCTAAAAAGCTTCCATGGTGGATTCTCATACAGGCCTTGTTAATTCAATTAAAGTATGCCATTAGCTTCAGAATACCCATGTTAGTACAAATCAATGATTAAAAGTCAAAAATAATGCATGGAAAATGGAATACGATTATCAAAATTTTCAAGAAAAGTAAAACACGGTTATACCAATTCCTTGAGTATGGAGGGTTGGCTTTGATTGGAATGGATTCCTGGATGTGTCAGGAGTGTAATGGAATAGTTATTTGGCTTTGAAACGAGCTCTAGCTGTGTTTTCAGTTTTGAGATTTTTAGGAAAAAATGCAAAGTTGTTCTTGTGTTTGAGGCGCAGCTCTCTTCTTCTTGAGCATTAGGTTTTGTTTGTATATGTATGAGGAATCATTCTAGGTCAAAAACAAAGCCCATGATCCATGTATTCAATGCTTTTGAATTTGTGATTTTCAAGCATCTTTTTCAATCTTTTTCATACCTTTCTTATGCCAATCATTGAAGATTCTTTCCTTTTGAGGGATGCACGAAATATTGAGGCCTTAATGAGAGAATATGCTGCACAAAAGGATTTGGAAACCATGATTTGCTATTTTTGTCATATTTAATTTTAATTAAATGAATTAATAATAATAATAATTCAAATAATTAATCAAAAATGATAAAATAATTCCCTTTAAAGTCAATGGGTAGTGCATAGCTTTTGGGTGATGATTCTTGGAAGAAATTGTGGCCCATTAGCAATTTTGAGGCATTTGAAGCAAAGTTGACTTTTCAAAATTCCCAAAAATTTCCCAACTTCCACAAGGCATATCTTGCTCAATTTTTAAGCTTTGATCATGTTCTTGGACCTTTTGGAAAGGTATTGAAGTCCTCTAACCAATGCCTTTGGTCCCATGTCATTTTGATTTACCAATCTCAAGTTATGGTCTTTGACTTAAAGTGCCTTTTTGTTGACTTTTGAAAATGACCTATAATGTTGAGATTGATAACTTTTTGTGAGAGAATTTCTTGGACTTGAAGTGTGAAGATGAGTTGTAGGAAATTTCATTCTCTTCAAAATGAGCTTTGGATGGAATTTTTCTGATAAACCATGTGGAAGTTATGCCCTGGTCAATTTGCAGTTGACTTTTTCAACTGTCCAAAAATAGAAACTTTTGCATCTTGAGACTTTTTGAGCCATGCCTTGAGAATCATGATCAAGAATTGATCAAATGATGTTTGTGGCTTCAAAATAAGATGTTGACCAAAAATTTTGACTTTTGACTGTCAAATGACCATTTTGCCCCTGCAGTTGACTGTTGAGCAATTAGGGTTTTTGACTGTGCAATTTTGTGCTGTGAGTCTTGAAACTTGACCTAAGGATGCTTGACAATGTTTATAGGCATGTGGGACTTGATTGGACCTTTGGAAACTTCAATTTCTTTGTCAGAACCAAAACCCTAATTTTTTACTGTTAGGAGGCCATTGGACTGTGCAACCATTGAGAGATTTTGAAGCATGCTCTTGGCAAATCTTGAAGAATATGGGAGGGCAAATTTTGGGGTACAACACTGAGGTATCTGAAAGGTACTACTAATCTGGGTCTGTGTTACAGAAGATCAAAAGATTTTAGACCAGTAGGTTATTGTGATGCTGACTTTGCTGGAGATAGAATTGAAAGAAAGAGCACCTCTGGAAGCTGTCAGTTTCTGGGTGAAAATCTTATCTCGTGGTATAGAAAGAAGCAAGCAATAATTGCACTTTCAACAACAGAAGCTGAGTATATATCTGCTGCTGGATATAGTTCTCAGATGATTTGGATGAAAAGTCAGCTAGAAGATTTTAATCTTTATGAAAGTAAGATTCATATCTTCTATGACAATACTTCTTAAATTTGTCTTTCTAAAAATCCTATTTTACATTTTAAAGCTAAACACATTGAAATTAAATATCATTTTATAAGGGACTATATTCAGAAGGGAATTTTAAATTTAAACTTTGTAAAAATAGACCATCAATGGGCTGATATTTTTACCAAACCCCTTTCAGAAGATAGATTTAAATTCATTTTGAAAAATATTTGTATGGAATTATGTCCTGAATAAAATAATATTTATCTTCTGTGCTTGACTTCAGAATGTTCTGAAATGAATGCTCTGATTAACAACTCTTCAGAAGTTAGAAGAGAAGTTACATCAGAAGCTATATGTAATATTCTGAAATGTTCTAATGTTTCATTTCAAAGTATAACTCAGCAGTTCATTAGATCAAACAGCTGTCCCATGCAACCTTCAGGAGATGAACATTTGGTGTGTTTCTGAAAGGTCACGCGTGCTAAGCTATTGACGCCGTTCTAGGTAACTGTTATGATTTGATTAAGATCTTACGCTTTCCCCCTTACTTTTCAATTTCATTAAATTCTAAGTCATGATTAGATTTTTTTTATTTAAATTTTTATTAAATATTTTTTTTATAGTGTTATTTTTTAACCTATTTCTGAAAAGTCTTCATATAAATACCTTTGTAAAAACCCTTCTCATTTTTTACCGTCTCTGTGTATTTTTTTCTCTGAACCCCATTTTTCTTCTCTCAAACCTAAGTGCTCCTATGGCTTCTTCCTCTACTCATTCTGAGAACATTCAATCTGAGAAATACATCGTTCCTGAGAGAACCACTCTCATTCCAGTGGATAGCTTAGAGGTTATAAGTGAAATAATGGTGGACTTTGAGAATCTTAAAGCTAATGCTTTTGATCTTCTTCCTTCTGTGGAATTTCAAGGTTGGGGAAACTTCTTTGACCGTCTAGTTGGTCCAGTTTTTCCACATCTTGTTAAAGAATTCTGGATACACGCAATTGCTTCTCCAAAGGTCATCCTCTCTTTCATGATGGGTAAGGAAACCTCCATTACTGAAAATCTAATCAGAAAACTTCTAGGTTTTGAAGGAACTGGAGTAACTGGAATCTCTAGTAACAGAATGGAAATGTCAAAGGTTTATACAGAAATTTTTACAAATTGGCAAGGGTCTTCAAAGGTCAGAGACTTGAAAAATAAGTACAAGATATGTGCAAGAATAATCCACGGTTGCATTCATCATAGGAAGGAAACTAGCTCTCCAGACTATATAAATGCTGACCAATAATACTTGTTGTTCTGTCTTGGAAAAAATATTAAAATTGATTTACCATATCTCTTGTTTGATTATCTCTGGACTCATGTTAAAGAAACAAGAGAAGCTGAAAGAATGAAGAACCCTAAATCCAAAAGGAATTGGATTCCAATGGGGAGACTGATTTCAGACATTCTGACTGAGAATGGTCTGATTGCTCACCTGGATGAAGCGAATCTGCTGGGGGAGTTAGAGCCTAATTGTGGAAAGGCTCTGACTAGAAAGAACTTGGTAAAGAGGAAGATTATTGACAAGTTGATGATAGAACCAACGCCTTTTGTTTCAGCAACTGTTAAGAGAAGGAGGATACTAATTGCTGATTTTCCACTGTTCAACTCAAGTGATCACCCTCACATCATCCTGCATTACATTCAAATTTGTAAAGAAAGTGGAACACCCATTGATCCTGCTTGGCTTCAAGGAAGACATGAAGCTGCTCCAGATGTTGTTTTTCAGCAACCATTAAAGAGGAAAGCAGTTGAAGGACCTTCTGCCAGACCTCAGAAGAAGAAGAAGAAATCATGTACACTAGCTAAAACTATTTCTGTTTATGATTCTGAAAATATATCTACATTTGTTGAACCCCAAACCTTTGGAGACATAGATGTTGATATAGACCTGACCTCACCCTCTGACCCTCTTGCTGAAAATCCTCAAAGAGATCAAGTTTTATCAGACTTGAGTGATTTTGACTCTGATGATTTTTCTGAAACCCAAACAGAACCATCCCAATCAGAACCATCTCAAACACCTCCTGAAAAACTTTCTAGACCTCCTCCCATACCTTTATCACCCAGACCTACTTGATGGTACGATGCTGGCTCTTGGAGAATACCAGGAATCAATGAACCTCTGGCCACTCTAAAGCCACCATTCAACCTACCTTCTGAAAATATCTTTGCCTTAAACAGAACACAAAATCCTACCCCAACTGCTGACAACACCATAATCATTTCACCTGACATCACACCACCCACATCTCCACAACTTCCAACTCCTAACTCACTAGTGATTTCACCTCCTCATATTCCAGAACACCAAACTCATGCATCATCTGAACCTCATGAACCATCAGAAACACATGAACCCTCTGAAACTCATGAACCATCACCAACACATGAACCCTCTGAAACTCTCAATCCATCAGAAACACCTGAACCCTCTGAACAAAATGACCAACCTGTCCAATCAGCAACACATGAACAATCAGAAAATCCTGAACCAACTGACTTTTTGAAAACTGTAGTTGATTTTGAATCTCTACAATTTCTTAAAAATAAAACCTTCAAAAAGGTTGTTCCAAAACCTGTTCAACCAGATGCAAATATATTCTTTCAGAATTTTTTAACATAAGTTCAAGCTTGGTTGGACCTGCCAAAGGCAGATTGCACCAGAAATGTAAACCCAGCAGCAACAGATCTTCTGTGGGAAACGTTCAGAAGAAATTTAGATGCTGAGTCACTGAAGCTGCAAGACTTATGTTACTCTCATGTGATTGAGAACTTCTCCAAACATCTGCATACCTTTCAGTCAGAAGTTGTTGATATTTGGGACAAGAAGTCTTCTCTGATGATTGATGATGCTCCAGCTGATCAAATGGACATTTCAGAGGATAAATCTAAAGAATTCTCTGAAGATTCAAATCCTCTGGCAATAGTTTTGTTGAATCAACCTTCTGCAAAAGCTGCACCTGAACCAGTGCCAACTCTTATGGTGGATCTGGGCACTCTTCTTTCAACTTTTGTTTGTTCTGACTCAACGATTGCTACTCCAAAGGTTGTATCTGCTGAAGCTTCTACATCCTCTGATCCTACTTCACTTGTAATGGATACTCTGAATGAGCTTAAGAGGGATAACGAAGCTATTCATGAGTGCTTGGACAAGCAAGATCAGACAAACCAAGAAATCGGAACATGGATGATGAAACAAGAGGAATCTGCATCTGAGATCAAGAATCTTCTTATGGCCCTTGCTTCTAAGAAATCTTAGTGTCATTCTATTTCTTGTTTTTGTTTGTTGTTTTGTTGAACCTCTGAATCTTTTATTATAAATTTTTTTTACGCTCTTCAACTATTTTTATATACTTTTTGATTATGCCAAAAAAGGGGAGAAAATGAGTATTTTGATATAATCTCTAATTAACAGTTATGGGACTAAGTCAAACATTCTAACAAAATACAAGATTTCTTTCTATGTGTAAAAGAATTTTGCAGGTATCATTTAAACTCTTGAAGTTTAATTTCAAATGAACATTATCTTCAAAAGACTTGCTGAAGAAATCCCAGAAGAAAATTTCAAAGCTCTGATGAAAATTCTCAGGAAGTTTTTCTTATAGAAATACTTATTTCAGGGGGAGATTCCTATCTCTTATTAAATTTTATTTCTTATCTTAATATGTTTTTGTCATCATCAAAAAGGGGGAGATTATTAGAACAAGATTGGTTCTGATCATATCTCAGAGTTTTGATGATAACAATAAGATTTATTTTACATATTTGATATTTTGATGATAACAATAAATTATATTTTATATAATTGATACTCTGATAAACGTATTTAATTGTTTCAGATAATGTTCTGAATAAGCATTTTGATGTGCTAAGCTGAAAATAAATGAAGAAGTTCTTTGATGAAAGAACTATTTGTTTTAGCGCAAGTGCTTATGCTAATGCTGACTCTGATAAGATAATTATTTATATGCATCTTCTAACGCTTAACAAGTTTCTGTGTAAGCTATGTTTCAGAAGTTCTTTGAAAGCAAGCGCTGATCAGAAGTACTTAGAAAGCAAGGGTTGTTTAGAAGATATGCAAGCATGTTTTGAATCAAGACGTGAAGCTATGTTCTGAAAGAATGCAAAATCTAACAAGTCTTGTCAAGCTTTAGGAAACATGTTCTTACAAGTTTCGTTTGCTCATTTAATGCAAAGACGGCTACATGCACTCAAGTGTCTACACTAGTTCATTGGAAAATGGAATAGTACAAGGAAATACGCAAACATTTAATGCTCTCCACATTTGAAGGCAGCAACAGTCATCTTTTTTCTTACTATATATAGAAGAACATTTGTTGCAAGCTACAACTAAAAGCTAACTCAACAATTTCAAAAGAAGCAAGAACTATGCAAAAAATATTTTGGGCTCACAAATAATCTTCATACACTTTGTGCAATATTATTCTTAGTGAAAAATCACAGTTGTGATATAGCTTTCTTAGAAGCAAACTTTGTTTCACTATCTGTAAAGATTTAACTCTTGTAATTGTTCCTTGAGAGACCAAGTTTGGTCAGATTTCTCAAGTAGACTAGGGCTAGTTTAAGTCTTAGTGGTGTGAGTCACTTGTAAGATTACTTGTGCATTGTTAGTCACAACAGTTGTTGTGTGATTGTGATCAGTTGATTATAGTGGATTAAGTCCTTGTTGAGAAAGGGGAAATCACCTTGGCGGGTGGACTGGAGTAGTTTGAGTTCAAACGAACCAGGATAAAAATAACCTTGTCTTTCCATTATTGTTGAGCCTTTAAGAAAAAAAGAAAAAAAGAAACTTATTCAACCCCCCCCCCCCTTCTAAGTGTTTTCTCACCCTTCAACCATTTGTTGTTGATGAGAAAACTTCTCAAAAGAGATGCCATTTGCTGTTGAAATAACATATCATAGGGGATACACAAGCTGCCCACATAAAGAGGCCGCCACTTGCTATCTTCTAAAGATATCAATAATGCACAAGATGCTCATGAAGAGGCCGCCACTTGATTTCTTCCAAAGACATCAATACTACACAAGCTGCTCATGAAGAGTCCGCCACTAGCTATATTCCAAAGATATCAATAATACATAAGCTGCTCATGAAGAGTCCGCCACTTGCTACTTTCCAGAGATATCAATAATACATAAGCTTCTCATGAAGAGTCTACCACTTGTTATCTTCCAAAGATATCAATAATACACAAGCGGCTCATGAAGAGTCTGCCACTTGCTATCTTCCAAAGATATCAATAATACACAAGCTGCTCATGAAGAGTCTGCCGCTTGCTATATTCCAAAGATATCAATAATACACAAGCTGCTCATGAAGAGTCCGCCACTTGCTATCTTCCAAAGGTATCAATAATACACAAGCTGCTCATGAAGAGTTTGCCACTTGCTATCTTCCAAAGATATCAATAATACATAAGTTGCTCATGAAGAGTCTGCCACTTGCTGCTTTCCAAAGATGTCAATAATACACAAGCTTCTCATGAAGAGTCCGCCACTTGCTATCTTCCAAAGATATCAATAATACACAAGCTGATCATGAAGAGTACGCTACTTGTTATATTCCAAAGATATCAATAATACACAAGGTGCTCATGAAGAGTCCTCCACTTGTTATCTTCCAAAGATATTAATAATACACAAGTTGCTCATGAAGAGTCCGCCACTTGCTATCTTCCAAAGATATCAATAATACACAAGCTACTCATGAAGAGTCCACCATGTGCTGCTTTCCAAAGATGTCAATAATACACAAGCTGCTCATGAAGAGGTTGCCACTTGTTGTCAGGCAAAAGATTTTAATATAGTGTTATAAAGACACTGTTGGGAATGAGAATAAATAACTTCATTAGGGATAGACAAACTGCTCATGAAGACACAGTCATTTGCCATAAAAGAGGAAATCCAGAAATAATCAAGTTGCTCAAATAAAGAGTCTTCCACTTGTCATCATGTTGAGATTCCAAAAGAGTGTTGCAACAACACTACTGGGGCACAAAGTTCATCTTTTGTGGAAACGATGAATAGAATCTTCATGAGAAGACAAAAGTATTTATAGGCGGAAAATAAATGCACTCTCAATCTAGGTTTCACAGCCTAGAGAGATCCACGGGGTAGCATCCGCAAGAGACAAAGCTCAATCCAAGAATAAACTGGAGAGAAAACAGTCAAATAAGACTCCACCCAATGAGGAAAAAAATCAATTGGGGATTTATCCTATCCAGAGATGGAAAAGGAAAGCTAAAGTAAGATTCTTCCACGAGAGTTAACTCAGTGGGGAATTAGAAAGGAGGCTCACTTTCTGCTTAGGTTGACACACTATTTAGAAAAAGAAAATACGCTATTTGAATAGACATAACAAAGGTATATGAACCCAATAACATCAGCAAATATGAACGTGCATGCATGATGCAAGTGTGAATGAATAAATGAATGTCATGTATATGTTTGACAAAACAGATAGAAAAGATAATCTGGAGATGATAAGACATCACAGTACAACCAGATACTCGGCTAACCTCAACAAGATGAGAACATTATTGGAGATAGAATAAAAGCCATCGATGGAGCATATTTCTGCTATAAGGCTCTAATATCTCTGGGGAGAAAGATATTTTTCGGGAGAAAACCCAAAGTCCAATCTTCTAACCTAAATAATCCATTGAAAGGATAACAACACGGACTCCGCTTCAGTTGGATAAAATCTTGCTTAGTTGGAGATACTGGGTAACTCCGCCATCTAATAATGTGTGTGAAGCAGATCACATATCTTGACAAATCTGGATTTCCCCTGGAACTAATTTTAGATGCCCCAAGTTTACTGCTGATAAGCTACGTGACGCACGACAATTCTTACAAATAACTTCGCTTCTAAAATGCCCCAAGTTATATGGTTAATGAGAAGAAATTGTCTCAAGAGGATTTTATAAAAGACATGGCATCCAAAATTCTCTAGTGTCTTCAAACACTTAGAGAGATTCGTCGAATCTTGATGTGACTGACCCATATTGACTATATTTGGCACAACAGAGTTTTCAAATTTCCCCTATGAGGGTAAACGAACTATGAAGGCAGCAACTTGTTCATGCAGAAGGTCTTCAGGCGACATGCCCCTGGATGTGATCATTTTTAGAAATGATTCGCCAATTACTTAACAGAGTTTTAGACCTCAAAAGATTAAAATCTTCACTGGTGCTTATATGTAAGCTTCCTTGACATTAAATAAATGTTTTACAAGCAGGAAAAGTTTATTCTGAGAATGAAAATTCTAATGCAACAATGTAAGTCTGGAAGATTTTTTTTATAAAAAAATTCGGTGAAGCTTGCGAATTAGTGCATCGTTTATTTTTGTATGAAAGGTAACGAAAGCATTTGATACCAACACAAATATTTTAGCAAAACTTATGGGAGTCAGGAAACACCATCTCGTTGGAGTATGCTTTTGAAATAAACTTTGTTTCAATTAGGACTTTTGAAGGTTGTAATGTGGCCTGATTCACGGTTTTTATAAAAATATTTTTAAGGCTCAAAATATTTGGTGCCCACCCCCTTCATGATGTTCTTCAGTCCTATATTCAGTTAATTTGAAGCTAGTGTTCATTTCTCAGAAAAAGATTTTGTGATGGTTAAGGAAGTGATAAGGCTTTCGGAGTAGTAGTCACCCTTCTAGTGTTTGTGTTTGTAGTCACACGAATATGTTCTTTGCTGAGGACTTTTCTTTGTAGTCCTTTATTTGCAAATTTTTGTTTTCCCTAACTTTTGCCTGAACTAATTATTTTGAATTGATAGTTCAGTGGGATGCCCTGACTTTTGCCTAAGCGACTTATTTTTCAAGTTCTGACTTAGCAGGGCTTTTTGTCTCTTTCTTTTTTCATCATTTTTTTATTCATTTCATTTTTTCTTTCCTTTTGAACACGTCACGTGACTTCGAGTTGTATGTAACTTGTTGTAAGAATTATGACTGCCTGAGTCCTTGGGTGGATGAGCGATAACCGTTGTGGTATCGTCATCTGTTAATCTCATGATGTGTGAGAGATACCCATTGGGATATCGTCTTCTCTTGATTCACACTAATGATAGGCGAAGATTGACCATTGCTGTTTTGACTTTCCTCAACCTTTCGAAGGATAATAATTGTTGTAACCTTAAATGCGCACTCTTGATGAGTTTTGAATACTCAATCAGATTAACCGAACACTATCCTGCCACGGGTTAAAAATGAGGGTTTTTTCTAAACAAAAATAAACTCCTACTTCAAGGTTCAAAGGGGTTAACAATGGTTTCACTCTCTTATATCTCCGGTGTTTTGGAATTTGAAATAATGTTTGTACATCGTCAACATGGTTTTATCTAAAAGCATACAACCAGAAATTTTGCAATTAATATTATTAAATCCTTTTTTTGTGACATTTTCACATATACTGCATTAAATCCTTTTTAATCATGCATTAATCAAGATTTTCGCAATTAATATTATTAAAAAACATAAACAAATATCAAACTATTTTCGTGAACAAATTAAGCTAATCAACAGTCTTTTTCGCAAATAGGTTTCAAACTAATTTTTGACTTACTGCGTACTCAGTCAAAATCTCCGCAATCACTACTCCCGACCGAGTGCGAAGTGATTCAAAATATATTTGCGAACCCCTAAAAGACACCAACCCATACAAACTACGAATTGGGACTCTGATTCCTCATAAGAGGATACATAGGTACACGATCTAAAATTGCGGCGAGTCTTTCTATTTAAAACTTAAAATCCAGTTTACCCCAAACCTAAACCTAGGGCTAATATACTTGTGAACAAGGTGGATGAAAGGTTCCTAACACCTTCCTTTCGTCTAATTGAGTCAAAAATCTAGAATCTCTGTATGCGAATTAGGGTTTTCTATTAGGTTCCCTTCCCTAGGATAAAAACTAATAGTGGCGACTCTTGATTAAACAACCAGTTGCTACATCATAATTATTCTTTGGAAATGACTTGACTTGAACCTTAAGACCAATATCTTTAAATAACAAGATACCATTTCTGACCAATTTCTAGACTTCAGCTTTCAATGAATAACAATGCTCAGTATTATGCCCAGGGTCTCCTTGATGAAAGGCACAAGTCAAATCAGCTTTGTAGTACCAAGGAATCTTCTCAGGAATCTTCGGTGGAGATCGGGTCTGAACCAAATTCCTATGCATCAAGACAGGAAACAACTATGTATAGGTAGTTAGAATTGGATCAAACTGAGTTTTTCTCTGATCAGGAACTTGCTAGTTCTGTTGACAAACTGGAGCAAAATGAGGTAAATTGAACACAGGGATGATAAGAGAAACATGTTGATTCTGACGATGATTGTTTCTTCCTCTGGTTCTCTTGAAAAATTTATTATCAAACTTCTTCACACATCTATCTAATCCACCATCTTCAGATAAGCATCCTTTTCAGACATCCTCTTCTAGAAGAACTCCCATATTCACTTTTTCAGGGAAATTGCTAGGTGTATTGACTATCACCTTGTCATAAAAGAATGATTTTGGATTTTTTGTGAATACCTTTTCCATCTCTTCTTCCTTCCTAGAAGGATTAACTTGGGCAGCAACCAAAGTTTCAACCAAAGCAGTTAGATACTCCATACCAGCCTTTAAAGTAGTTACCTCTTTGCGGAGTTCAGTAATCTCATTCTTAATATTCTCCATCTTCCTCTTAGAGCGAGCATTGTACTATGGGACCAAAGGGAAAATAATACTCGGGAATGACTTTTGAAGGTGAAACAAAAATGTAGAATGATGCATGATTATGCAAATGGTAAGTTCAATTCATTTCTAAGGACCTCAAATTTTGATTCAAGCCTCAAGCGAGAAAAAAATTAATAATAAAATGTGACAGATGAGTTTAGTACAAAGTTAAGAGCCTAAAGGCTACAAAATATAAATCCAAGAGATCCAAATCAACAGATCTGGAGGTGATCATCAAAAATACAAATCATAAACCCTAAGATGTTTCCCCAAACTCTTCATCAACAAGGGTATTCCAAACTATATTCTCATTACTCCACTCTTGGGACCTTTTAAAGATCTCCTTCATTTCTTCGATCTTTGGTCTCTCAATTAGCTCCTTGATGAGTACATCCTTTTTATTGATAACGCTTTCCAGATGATCAATCTCTTCTTGAAGCTGAAGGCCGTAAAAATCTTCTTGCTGATCTTTATCTTCAGACTTCGTGACCTAAACTTGAACTGGCATCCAAACATTGTAACTGATGGTACTCCTCTTTCTAGTGTCATTTATGAGTAATGAGCTTGATACGAGAATCAAAGATAAATTTCCCTAGAAATGAAATGACCACATATGTCACAAGCATGTCATGATGTTTATGAATGCATGAATGTATGGCTATGTAACAAACAGATACAAGGCTCAAAAGTTTAATGTCACGAGCATGGAGTTAAAGGTAAGAACCACCAACAAGGTATTAACTAAGGTTTTCAAATCACCTATATATCAAGGTTCTAAGAGGTTCCAAAAGTCTACACCCTTCCCTTGGATATTACCAACGTTACAATTACTCGGTAATTAGTAATATTCGCAGGAAAAACTCTTCTGACTGCAGCATCGCGTGACAACTACTTCCGAATTACTCCGTCATAGTCTCCACACTACATCTAAAAGGCCAATATGGGTTAGGGGTTCTACGGCTCTCAGCTTATCTGGCTCCCAAGTCGAGAGCAACAATGTCTTCCCAATTACTCGATAAATAAATACTACAGTCAAAGGGGGCTCCACTGATTGCGGGATCTCATGCCTCCTTTTTCAAGAAGTTATAATTTTTTGAAATCTAACTCAAGAATTGGCAAAAAATAGGTCAAACCACTCGTGAACACTTGTTATACAATGATGCAAATGGAAGATGGTATCTTAGGTCAAAAATTGGGGTATGACATTTCCCATGCTTTGAAAAGGGATTCGCTTTCCTTTTGTTTAAAACCGTTGATATTGGCTCTTAACATAGACGTCTTACTCTGCGGAAAATATCGCGCTAGGAAAACTTTCTTCAATTCGTTCCATGTGGTAACAGGGTTAGATGGTAGAGATTGGAGCCATGCTCTAGCTCTATCTTGTAGCGAGAAAGGAAAAAGACGAAGTCTTATTACTTCAGGGTTGACACCATTTGCTTTCACTGTGTCTGTACTGCATAAACACAGACAAATGAAGATTTGGATTGTCCGTAGGACATCCTAAAAATTGGTTTTGTTGGACAGCTTACAATAACAAAGGTTTTAACTCAAAATCGTTTCGTGCAATGGCGGGAGCAATAATACTGTTGTGGGGTTCCTCTTGCGATGGGGCAGCATAATCATTCAGAGGATGATTTTGGGGTCCTTCAGCCATTCTTGGGTCAGTAAGAGAATAGTTAGGAAGATTAAATTCAGGAATATTGTACTTGGTTTGGTACTCTCTAATTTGGCATCTTATATTAACAAAATGCTCGACCTCGTCGATTGGTTTCTCTAATTCTTCGCTTTTAGAGCGAGTGCTTGGCATACAATCAATAGATAAAACTAAAATAAAATTGGTTGCCTTAGTCTATACTGCATAACAAGGGATTTACAGTATTAACTGAATCAGTCCCCGACAACGGTGCCAAAAACTTGATCACGACTTTATGAGTTTATCGGGTGTAGTGACTGCAAGTTCACTAACTAATCGCGTAGTTTTAAAAGATATCTAACCCACAAGGACTGATGGTCAAACTACTGTTATCTTAGGGTCACTATGTAAAGCTAAGGCTAATTATAAAAATAGGGTGTTTGGGTTTAAATGGGAATTGACTAAAATCTAATAATTAATAACGGGACACCGATATGTAATTTGTCAACTTCAGGGATTCAATAAGTCATTGGCATTGTTTTGAGTATTAAAACATTGTTTCAGTGGAAACTATTTATTTAAAAACCCTTGTCTCAGACTTTCGTTCTATCGATTCAGGTCATATTATTAAACTCAAATGAGCGCTCTCTCTATTTCATTTAAAATTCAAAAGTATTTTTTGAAAAAAAATAGAGTCCAATTAATTTTAAAGCGCTCTCGCTGTTTTTAAAATTAATTTTTAATAACCATTATCAGGTTAAAACCTCAAACTCCCGCTCTGTTGATTTTAACCTTAGATTGTCTTTTACTCTCGTACAAAAAAATTAAATATGCAGATTAGAAATCAAAATCAGAAAAGTGCTTTTGTAAAATATTAATACCAATTAATTACCAAATCCCTTCAGTTTAGGACTTCACACACCGGTATCGGGGAATTTAGCCAAACATAATTTTATTGCTCGATAACATAAAATTAAAACATAAATTCAATAACACATGCATGATAGGAATAAATAAATTATACTTAAAATAGGAACCTGAAATAAAACTGAAGCAAATAATTGAGCAGTGCGTATCCTCCCTAAGTCGGCAGGATTAACTTGGAATAAAATATCTCGAATTAATAAAAATGGTCCTAAACGAATTCTGGAAGTTAGGAAGAAAACTAAAGTTGCAGTATTCCTCCGATGTGAAGAAATATTGCTTTAATGGTGAGGGTTTTCTATGCTTACGGGAATTCTAACAAAACTAGAAATTAAAATACTAAAAACTATGAAACTGGATTAATAAATGAAAAAATGGAAAACTAGAAAAGTAGCAAAGTTGTAGTATGCAGAAGAAGCAATAAAATTGGTGCAGATCTCGACCGTACAAGTGTTGGTAACTGACTTCAATTTATAAATTCCAAATGGTGAGATTAAATAGGAATTATCCCATTATCCTCGTTCATCAATCATGGAGAAGAATTCGCCAATCGAGGGTTTCATGCACTTCATGGAGATAATGTCGTAACAATTATATGGGTTGTCACGAGCATCATGCGCGCTGTGACATGGGGCATGCATCTTGAATTTGTGCCGGTCGGGACATGAAGTGTGCCAAGGGGCACACTTTTACAATTTTTGATGGGCGGCATGCGCCTGTAGCGGGATACACGCCTTATAATACAAAATGTTGCGTTTTGCTGCTAAATGGCCATTTCTTCTTCATTTCTCCATTATTTTTCTTCCTTTTCTCTCTTATGCCTTACAAAAGCTAAGTACCTGAAATATGCTGTAAATACTACAAATAGAGATAAAATGTGACATAATAAACGAAGAATCAGAAGTTTTATCTATGTAAATCAGGAAGAAAATGCTATAACTTTGCGTGTTATCACTCTGCCCAAGGTGAAAGTATTGATATTGTATGGGCATATTTGTTGCTTTGATCTTTAAAATCAATAATAAAAGTTGTCTTTGATTCCAAAATTATGTCTTTATTTTCTGCTTTTTCTTCGAAAATGGTAATAAGACAAATCCTTTCAAAATAAATAATAATTGTAATAAAATCTTCATAATCACTTGCTATATGTGTCAGTTTCTAAAATCAATCATAAATCATATGTGCAGATTAATTAAAAACTCGTTGAATACAATGACCATGCACCCTCTCCCAACTTTGAATATCCCGCGTATGTGGCCGTAGAAGAAGAATATGATGAAATCCTAGAAGAGGTTTCACGGTTGTTTGAGCATGAGAAAATTACCATTCAGCTGTATAAAGAGTCGTTAGAGACGATTAATTTGGGATTAGAGAAAGATCCAAAAGAAGTCAAGATTGGAGCATTGCTCCGACCCAACGTGAAGAGCAAGTTGATTGAATTGTTGAAAGAGTATGTGGACATCTTTTCTTGGTCATACCAAGACATGTCGGGGTTGGATACTGATATTGTGGAACATCATTTGCCACTAAAGCTGGAATGCCCGCCAATCAAGTAGATATTGCAAAGAACTCACCCTAATATGGCAGTGAAAATTAAAGAAGATGTTTTAAAGTAGATTAATGCCAGCTTTCTTGTAACATCAGTGTACCCTCAGTGGATTTCCAATAGTGTCCCAGTACCAAAGAAAGACGGAAAAGTTCGCATGTGCATTGATTATAGAGATTTAAACAAAGCTAGTCCAAAAGATGACTTTCCATTACCACATATTGATATGTTGGTTGATAGTACATCAAAATTCAAAGTATTATCGTTCATGGACAGATTTTCCGGATATAATCAAATTAGAATGGCTCCTAAGGACATGGAAAAAACAACATTTATCACACCCTGGGGAACATTCTGTTACAGAGTGATGCCCTTCCAGTTGAAGAACGCTGGTGCAACGCACTAGAGGGCTATGACAACCCTATTCCATGATCTGATGCACAAGGAAATTGAGGTATATGTTGATGATATGATTTCTAAATCCCAGACTGAAGAAGGGCATATAGAGGATTTGTTGTAATTGTTTTAGCGTTTGAGGAAGTATCGTCTCCGCTTGAATCCAAATAAATGCACCTTTGGTGTCCGATTAGGAAAATTGTTAGGTTTCATTGTCATCCAAAAAGGGATTGAAGTTGACCCCGAAGGAAGACCATTGATTATGTATCTAACAGTTAGGTAATTCTATGGGTTGTATTTTGGGACAACAAGATGAAACAGGGAAGAAAGAATATGTCATTTATTATCTCAGCAAGAAATTTACTGACTGTGAGTCACGGTATTCTATGCTGGAAAAAACATGTTGTGCTCTGGCTTGGGCAGAAAAACGGTTGCGGCAATATATGTTAAATCATACTACTTGGTTGATTTCCAAAATGGATCCAATTAAGTATATTTTTGAAAAGCCTTCTCTTACCGGGAGAATTGCCCGTTGGCAGATGTTGTTGTCTGAATATGATATTGAATATCGTACTCATAAGGCTATAAACAGCAGTGTGTTGGCAGATTATCTTGCTCACCAACCGGTGGATGATTATCACTCTGTTAAATATGATTTCCCTGACGAGGATGTGATGATTTTAAAGATAAAAGATTATGATGAACCTTTTCCTGGGGAAGGTCCTGACCCTGAATCTCGGTGGGGTATGGTATTTGACGGAGCTGTAAATGCTTATGGGAAAGGAATTGGTGATGTGATTATCACTCTCCACGAACCGCATATCCCTTTTACTGCAAGGTTAGAATTTGATTTCACCAATAATATGGCACAATATGAAGCTTGTATCATGGGTCTCGAGGAGGCTATTGATCTCATAATCAAAATGCTAGATGTATATGGTGATTTAGCTTTGGTAATAAATCAGATTAAAGGAGAATGGGATACTCGTCACCCTGGCTTGATTCCCTACAAATACTATGCAGAAGATTATTACCTTTCTTTAATAAAGTTGAATTCCATTATATTCCCAGAGATGAAAATCAGATGGCAGATGCTTTAGCCACTTTGGCTTCTATGTATCAAGTAAATGCTTGGAACGATGTACCTCGTATCACCGTTCGATGTTTGGATAGACCAGCTCATGTGTTTGCAACAGAGGAAACGTCAGACGAAAAACCTTGGTATTATGATATCAAGCATTTTGTCCAGACTCAGGAATACCCGGTTGGTGCGTCAAACAAAGGTAAAAAGACATTGAGAAGGTTGGCATGCAGTTTTTTCCTTAATGAAGATGTGTTATACAAAAGAAATTATGACATGGTCTTGCTCAGATGCGTGGATAGACACGAAACAGACGTGTTGATGCATGAAATCCATGAAGGTTTCTTTGGTACTCATTCCAATGGACATTCGATGGAAAAAAGATGCTTAGGGAAGGTTACTATTGGCTGACAATGGAATCTGATTGTTATAAATTTGCAAGGAAGTGCTATAATAAGTGTCAGATTTATGCTGACAAAATTCATGTGCCTCCGACGCTTCTCAATGTTATTTCTTCCCTATGGCCTTTCTCTATGTGGGGTATTGACATGATTGAACCTAAGGCGTAGAATGGACATCGTTTTATCTTGGTTGCAATTGACTATTTCACAAAATGGGTAGAAGCAACTTCATATGCTAATGTTACTAAGCAAGTGGTAGTACACTTTATCAAGAACAATCTTATATGTCAGTATGGTGTGCCAAGCAGGATTATCACTGACAACAATTCGAATCTGAATAACAAGGTGATGACATAACTTTGTGAAGAATTTAAGATTATCCATCACAATTCATCTCCTTACAGGCTAAAGATGAATGGGGCTGTTGAAGCTGCTAATAAAAACATTAAGAAGATCATCCAGAAAATGGTCGTTACCTATAAAGATTGGCATGAGATGCTCCATTTTGCTTTGCATGGGTATCTTGAATTTGTCTGCACTTCAAATGGGGCGACCATGTTCTCTCTTGTGTATGGTATGGAAGCAGTACTCCCTGTTGAGGTTGAGATTCCCTCTTTACGTGTGATAATGGAAAAAGTTGTCAGAGGATGAATGGGTCCAGAACAGGTTTGACCAATTGAATTTGATTGAAGAAAAGAGAATGACGGCCTTATGTCATGGTCAGTTATACCAGAAGAGAATGAAGAAAGCTTTTTCTAATAAGGTCAATCCTCATGAATTTAGAGAAGACGACCTCATGCTCAGGAAGATCATGTCTCTTAACGCTGATTCTAGGGGCAAGTGGACTCCAAATTTTGAAGGCCCGTATGTTGTCAATAAAGCCTTCTCTGGCGGTGCATTAATTCTTGAAACTATGGATGGCGAGGAGTTCCCACATCCTATGAATGTCGTATTCCATGATGCTAGGATATCAGTCGACATCAAATACATCAGTGGTGTCAGATAATGTTCAAAATTTGAACTCTCCTTTACAAGGATCTGCGCCAGGGGGAAATAATAGAGGCAACCAAAATAGGGTAGCTCCTTCTCAACCTTTAGTATCGCCTCTTACAAATACTTCAGTAGCAGTATTAAGGCAACAAATGGATGATAGCAACCATGAGTTGGTTAATATGTTAACTAACCAGATGGGTAATGTATTTAATCCCATAGTACAAGAGTCGACTGAGACTAATAGGCAGTCCGCTGAAACAAATCGATAGGTGAATGTCCAATTAACGCGTTTGTGTAATTTTTTAGGTGCCCCCCATCGCCTATTCGACAGGCACCACCTGTTCGACTAGATGCCCCTGGTAAAGTAGACATGGGGGCAATGCAGGACGAAACTGTCCATCAGGGGTAAATGGTAGTGCCTCCAAGGAATTTGATTGTTGATCCACCTAGGGTATTAGTACATCGACATCAAGAGGCTGATCAAATTGTCGATCAAATTCGACAAGAAGACTTAGCCGTTGAAAATAATTTAACTACCATTGTCGAAAGAATTATGTCCATAAATGGTATGAATAGTGCACTTCAGAGGCCAACATATTCATCCCCTTTGTATGAATATATTTTACAGACTGAAAACTCTCGAGGATGGAAAATCCCTAAGTATACGAAATTTGGGGGAGAATCTGGAGAGTCGACGGTGGAACATATCGCCAGATATTTAACTGAATCTGGGGATATGTCGAATAATGAAAACTTAAGGGTAAAGCACTTTCCTTCTTCCTTTACTAAGGCAGCTTTCATGTAGTTTTCCACTTTACCCCCAAATTCGGTTGACTCATGGACGAAATTGGAGAAACTTTTCCATGAACAGTTTTATGAGGGTCATTCAAAAATTAGTTTGGTCGAATTATCAAACATTAAAAGAAGGTTTGCTGAAACCATTGATGATTATCTAAACAGATTTAGGTCATTAAAAGCAAGATGCTTTACTCAAGTGCCAGAACATGAGCTTGTTCAAATGGTTGTTGGAGGTTTAGATTATTCCATTAGGAAGAAAATAGATCCAACCTTCGTGAAAAGTATGTCACAGTTAGATGATAGAGTTCGACATCTAGAGCGTCTGCAACTAGAAAAAGTCAGACATACTAAGGCTAAGACTAGAAAAGAGAAAGTAGCCTTCATAGATTATGATGACTGTGATACGATGGGAGAACTGACTATGGTTTTGCGTTTGTTTTCGCAAATGTTTCGGTTGAGCAAGAGTCGCCACCGACTTTTTATTTTATCCTAAGGAAAGGTTCAAAAAGCACAGCAAAAACCTTTGATATTTTTCTTGGGTTCGGGGAGTAGATTATAGAGAGGGAAGGTATTAGCACCCTTTCTATCCATGGTTATCCATGGGCTCTTAGGTACTTGCTTAGATCAACTTGCCTTGGTTTTCAATTGTTTGAAATGGTGCTTGGTGTGTGGTTTTAAAAATGTTTTGAAAAGATGCCTTGTATAGGCTACCCTTGTAACAATTCTTTACTCGAATGTTTTACAAAAGGTGTTTTGTCTTTTGAAAAGATGTTTCAAGGTTTTTTGAAAGTTTGTTTTGAAATTATTTGTGAAGTGTGGTTTGAAATTAGGCAAGTGTTTTCTTTGCAAATTGACAAGTACCTAAGAGTTATCTACCCTAAAGTTTTCTCAAAGATTTTTGTTATGTTTTAAACCTTTTGACAATTTTGTTCCACCATTGCATTTGGTGGACAATCTTGTGTTAGGAGGTGAAAGGGACGGCGTGGGTCATCGTTTAGACCATAATTGCAATAGTGTTAAATGTCTTTGGGCAATTTTTCTTTGAAAGGGACTTGATCATTTTAGGCAACTTTTCGAAAGCGTCATCGAGGGACTTATGATCATTTGATTGTTTATTTTACCCAAAGAAACCTAACATGCAATATGGCCCAATTATTTGAAGGCAACAAAGTGGAATACCCTAGGGGTGCAAGTGTGATATGTGTTGTCCATTTTCATGCTTTGATTATCTTAAGATTAGGTCAAACTATTTTGTTCTTTTTTATTTGCATACAAACCCTAATTCTAGCATGGTATATTTAGAAAGCGTTTAAAGTGCGAAAAATTAAAGTTCCTACACTATTACAACACAATAATATGGGGAGGGGGATACAAATGTTCAAATGGGGAGATATTTAGACAAGAAAATTAAACCTAGCTATTACATCATTTTTTTTTTTGAATATTTACAATATAATTAAAGGCATAAATTAAATGGAAAAATAGAATCAAGATGCAAAATGCAAAAGGAAGGTTTTTATATGTGTGAAAAAAGTATTATTTATATTAAATAAAATAAAAATAAAAAGGTATTATTTTTTTTTGGAGTTTTTGTAAAATTGTGAAATTCGAATCTCTCAAGTTATGAGGTTGTTTGATGAGTTCTTGGACATTTTGGAAAGCTTGGAATGTGTACTACAATCCATCTTTGAAATGCAAATTGAAATTCCAAGTGGAAGTGTATGGAAAATGGCCTTGAAGTTGGGTAGAAAACCTTGTCAAAATAGGTTAAAATTTCACTAAGTTAAAAATGGTTTAGTACCCTTATTCAAAAAATTGTAACTTGAGATACAAGCCTCATTTGGGAAAACTTTGTGAATCAAAGTTGTAGATTATGCAACAAGCTACAACTTTCATGTTTTGACTTTTGTTTGAATCCAAATAGATCTTGGTGAGAAAGTGGGGCAAAGTTGGGAAAAAATTAGGGTTTTTCATAACTTAGAAAAATTCTAAGTTATGGAAAATTCTCATTTCTAACCCTAATTTGCATTTTTTGATTTCTTGGTGAACAAGTTTCATGATTTGGCATGTTTTGATGAAAAATGAATCTTGACTCTTGATTTTGACCAAAAAGTCAAAGTTTGACTTTTCAGTATACAGTCAAAATTGATCAATTGACTGGGAAATTCAACTGTCAATCTTGTGTACTTGGGATCTTTTGAGTTTGTTGAGCATGTCAAGATAATTCCATGGGGTCCTTGAGTCTATATGTGAGCTTGGTTTGCCATTGGTTGGGTCAAACAGTCAAAAATTGCCTTTGTGCAGTCAAAACCCTAAAAATGACCATTTTGCCCTTTTGGTGATCTGATCAAATTTCTTGTGGAATTGTGATCCAAATTTGATCAAATGGTCCATATGAGTTCATAATGTTGGTGTGGGTCAATTTTCATGAGGTTTGACTGTCAATTGGCCACAGTTGACTTTTTCCCCAATACAGTTGATTTCTAGGTCAACTGTCCAATTGATTGGGCAAAACTTGGAATCAAGACTTGAAACTTGATGAGGATAAACTTGGGAGTCCAATATGAAGAAAGAAAGTCACCTTACACATTTTGGGTCAAAACATCTTTGTGCAAACACAAACCCTAATTTGGGTCAACAATGCAAGGAGGAGTCTTAAGCAGATGAAACCCTAACTGGATCTTGAGCTTCAAGGGCTTTGTGGTGGGAAATCAATGAGAAATGGGAGGGCAAATTTTGGGGTACAACAGTTGCCCCTGTTCAATCTTCTTGACTCCGAAGAGTTAGATTGGCAAGCTTGCCTTTCGTGACTCGAGGGTAAAAGGAGATTGGACACTAGAGTGCCCGGAAATTTGCACTCGTCAAAGCAATGGATGCGGGAATGGGCTTAGAGATGCCATTTGGAGATGGGCTTAGAGATGCCATCTCGAGGGGTGACAGAAACTTGTCGGGGATGGGCTTAAAGATGCCATCTGGAATGAGTATCAGGAAGGCGTCCATGCTTTGGACCATCTTCGAACTGGGGGTCTGAATAAGCAAAAGATTGACATCCGTTGTTGGGAGGAATTTGTAAACTGTTTTCAAAGGTTGCATTTGAACAAGTGATAGATTAACATCCATTGTTGGGAAGAATCCATAGACTGTTTTCAGAAGTCTGGAGAAGAAACTGAACAAGCGATAGGTTAACATCCGTTACTTGGAGAATCCGTAAACTGTTTTCAGAAGTCTTGGAGTTGAATAAGCAATAGAGCAGCATCCGTTGTTGGGAAGCGTCCGTAAACTGTTTTCAAAGGTTGCATCTGAACAAGTGATAGATTAACACCCGTTGTTGGGAAGAATCCATAGACTGTTTTCAGAAGTCTTGAGAAGAAACTGAATAAGCGATAGGTTAACATCCGTTACTTGGAGAACCCGTAAACTGTTTTCAGAAGTCTTGGAGTTGAATAAGCAATAGAGCAGCATCCGTCATTGGGAAGCGTCCGTAAACCGTTTTCAAAGGTGAGAAGAGTCTGAACAAGTGATAGGTTAACATCCGTTACTTGGAGAACCCGTGAACTGTTTTCAGAAATGTTGGAGTTGAATAAGCAATAGAGCAGCATCCGTTATTGGGAAGCGTCCGTAAACTGTTTTCAAAGGTTGCATCTGAACAAGTGATAGATTAACATCCGTTGTTGGGAAGAATCCATAGACTGTTTTCAGAAGTCTTGAGAAGAAACTGAATAAGCGATAGGTTAACATCCGTTACTTGGAGAACCCGTAAACTGTTTTCAGGAATCTTGAAATTTGAGGAGGAACCGGTGTAGGGTTTCCTGATGATGAGTCCGTGTAAAACTGCATCTGAAACTGTTAATGATAGCCTTTTATTCTTATCCTGAAAAGGACAAAACGTTAGCTAAACACAAAATTATGTCGCATGAAATGTATGATGCAATATATGTTATATCAGTGTTTATGATATGAATGTAATGAATGCGCATGCAAGCTGATGAGCTGTCTTGCTGGGGATGGATGAATCCTGGATGGCTGAAGATAAAAGCATCTTGACTGCTGCCGGGAAGAACAGTTCCTTGGTTGTTGCTGAGGAACAAGGAGCTTGGGTTGT
Source organism: Vicia faba (assembly GCA_948472305.1). Taxonomy (NCBI): domain Eukaryota; kingdom Viridiplantae; phylum Streptophyta; class Magnoliopsida; order Fabales; family Fabaceae; genus Vicia; species Vicia faba. Next base: position 1,513,908,115 of record OX451737.1, on the reverse strand, counting down.
ATACCAAGCCTCTGGGGAATTCCTGATGACTTCTACTAGGGAGTTCCAAGTTAATAGACTCATGCTGGGGATGCAAGACTGAGAATCTTCAGTTTGGCGGGAAGCATCTCTTGCGACTTCACTGGGGAACTCAAGATTTGCTCTCCTAAAACTCTGTAGGGAGGAGGTTCATTAGCCTGGCCTCACTGAGGATTCTGAAACTTAAACTCTGGGGGGAATTGAATTCCTGAGGACCCTCTGGCTGGGGGATTGTAAAGATAAGTTACGTTGGGGAATCTTGATGAACTCCGCTGGGGATAGGGAGAATTTTGGCGAGTGCGATCTTCCGTGGCAATAAGCTGAGGATAACCCAGTTATAAGTCCTTGTGAGGAATAACTTTGAATAAAACTCGGGAGAGACATACGTACTCTACAGGGGATAAGCTTCCAGAATCTACTGGGGATGAGCCTCAAGACTTGCTGGGGATATGGATTCCAAATCTCCTAGGGGTTTCCTTTGAAGGGGTATCAAGATATCCAATTGTACCTTTGACTTATCAGTAATCCTCTTTCTTGGTTCATAAGGAAATGATTATGTTCAAATGCATATGCCTATTTAACAAAACATTGGACGTTTCTCAAAATAAAACAAATAGTGCAAGAGAAAAGGAAAGGAAATGGCACAAATTTCTGGGAAAAGTATTTGTATTTAAATTCTATGAGTATATTTGTACAAAGGAGACAATCATCCTAGTAAGAGGATTTCGTCGTAAATATTGAAAGATTTATATAAAATAAAGATGGCTATGTGAAATAATTCCATGGGATTCCATTCCGCTATAGCTTTCACCATTCTGAATATATGTCCATTCAACGCTTCGTTGGCCGATGACTGGATTGATCAGAAGCCTGGAACTGGTTGATGAAGAGATTGTCTTTGAAGTGATCCGACGAGACATAGTCATACGCTTTAATTCCCTAACTTTTGCCTGAATCGCCCTTTCGGGTTTTCGATCCACCGGGAAACCCATTTTTGCCCAAGCCGCCCTTTCGGGTTTTCGACTTGCCGGGTGTACAGATTTTTTTTGTTTTTATCCCTAACTTTTGCCTGAACCGCCCTTTCGGGTTTTCGGTTCACCGGGATGCCCATTTTTGCCCAAGCCGCCCTTTCGGGTTTTCGACTTGTCGGGTTATTTTATGCGTAGTATCTTTTGACTATGTCTGCGTTCGTAGGGTGCGGAAAATCGTCGCCGTCCATGGTGGTCAGAATCATTGCCCCACCAGAAAATATGCTCTTGATCACAAATGGTCCTTCATATGTAGGAGTCCATTTGCCCCTGGGATCACTTTGCGGCAAGATAATCCGCTTGATTACGAGATCTCCGACTTGATACACTTGACGTCTGACTTTCTTGTTGAAGGCCTTGATCATTCGTTTCTGATACGCCTGACCGTGGCATATAGCAGTAAGTCACTTTTCGTCGATCAGATTGAGTTGATCAAGTCGGGTCTGCATCCAATCATCTTCATTCAAACCTGCATCCTTCATAATCCTTAGAGAAGGGATCTGGACTTCCATAGGCAAAACAGCTTCCATGCCATAAACCAAAGAAAATGGGGTTGCCCCAGTTGAAGTACGTGTCGTCGTACGGTATCCATGCAGAGCAAACGGTAACATATCATGCCAGTCTTTGTAAGTGACTGTCATTTTCTGAATGATCTTCTTAATGTTTTTGTTCGCAGCTTCAACAGCACCGTTCATCTTCGGCCGATAGGGAGATGAATTATGATGATAAATCTTGAACTGTTCGCACAATGCAGTGATCATCGTGTTATTCAGATTCGTACCGTTGTCTGTGATGATCCTGTCTGGAACACCATACTGACATATGAGATTTTGCTTGATAAAGCGGGCAACCACATTTTTAGTAACAGAGGCGAAGGAAGCTGCTTCGACCCATTTGGTGAAATAGTCAATGGCAACCAGGATGAAGCGATGTCCATTGGAAGCCGTGGGCTTGATCTCTCCAATCATATCAATGCCCCACATTGCAAAGGGCCAAGGAGCAGTCAGGACGTTGAGAGGAACCGGAGGGATATGAACTTTGTCAGCGTAGACTTGGCATTTGTGGCAAGTACGGGAATGTTGATGGCAGTCAGCTTCCATGGTAGACCAGTAATAGCCTGCCCTTAGGATCTTCTTAGCCATTGTATGCCCGCTCAAGTGAGTGCCAAATGTGCCGCTGTGTATATCGGTCATGATCAACTCCGCTTCAGATTTGTCTATGCATCGGAGTAATACACAATCATGGCTTCATTTGTAAAGGATGCCGTTGCTCAGGAAGAATTTGGCAGCAAATTTCCTTAAGAACTTCTTGTCATTTACGGAAGCTCCTTCGGGATAATCTCTAGTCTCGAGATACCTTTTGATTTCATGGAACCAAGGTTGTTCCACTACTTCTTCGATATTAATCTCGTGACAATGTGCAGGTTCATCCATTCGCTCAACGGTGATTTGGGGAGCCTCGTTATCCCAGTTGAGTTTAAACATGGAGGACATTGTGGCCAGAGCATCTGCTAGCTGATTCTCTTCTCGCGGGAAATGCTCGAAGGTGATCTGCTCGAAATGAGATAAGATTAGGATGCTTGGTATCCCACTCTCCTTTGATTTGACTGATAACCAAAGCCGAGTCCCCAAATACGATCAAAGATTTGATCCCCAAGTCTATAGCAGCCTTGAGACCAAAGATGCAAGCTTCATACTCAGCCATATTGTTTGTGCAGCTGAAGCAAAGTCGGGCCATGAAAGGAGTGTGACAACCTTCCGGAGAAATGAGTACTGCGCCAATACCGTTTCCAAGTGCATTTGAAGCACCATCAAAGTACAGGATCCATCGGGATCCCTTTTCGGGTCCGTCATACGGTCCGTTACCTTCAATGTTGTCCAAATTCATGATGTCCTTGTCCGGGAAATCAAATCTCATGGGTTGATAATCTTCGATAGCCTGATGAGCCAGATGGTCAGCTAGTACACTCCCTTTTATAGCTTTTTGGGTGGTGTACTGGATGTCATACTCAGTTAAGATCATTTGCCATCTAGCTATCCTTCCAGATAAAGCGGGCTTTTCGAAAATATACTTGATAGGGTCCATTTTGGAAATCAACAAGGTAGTATGAGTCAACATATACTGTCTTAGTCGGCGAGCAGCCCATACCAAAGCGCGGCAAGTTTTCTCGAGCAGTGAGTAGCGAGTCTCACAGTCGGTAAACTTTTTGCTAAGGTAATAAATAGCATGCTCTTTTTGACCAGACTCGTCATGCTGGCCCAAAACACACCCCATTGAGTTATCCAAGACGGTCAAATACATGATCAATGGTCTTCCTTCGACGGGTGGCATCAGGATAGGAGGTTCTAGCAAATACTCCTTGATTCTATCAAAAGCAGCTTGACAATCGTTGTTCCACTCGACTACCTGATCCTTTTTCAAGAGTTTGAAAATTGGCTCACAGGTAGAAGTCAGGTGCGAGATGAATCTGGCAATATAGTTCAAGCGCCCCAAGAATCCTCTAACCTCCTTTTCAGTACGGGGAGCAGGCATTTCTTGTATTGCTTTCACTTTTGCCGGATCGACTTCAATGCCTTTGTTTCTTACAATGAATCCCAGGAGTTTACGAGACCTAACTCCAAAAGTGCATTTACTTGGATTCAGCCTGAGCTTGTATTCTTTCAATCTGGCAAACAGCTTTTCTAGATGTTCAAGGTGCTCTTCCTCTGTTTGTGACCGAGCTATCATATCGTCTATGTAAACTTCAATCTCATGATGTATCATATCATGAAATAAAGTTACCATGGCGCGTTGATAATTTGCCCCTGCGTTCTTCAGCCCGAACGACATCACTTTGTAACAGAAAGTGCCCCATTGTGTGACGAAAGTAGTTTTCTCCATGTCCTCGGGGGCCATTTTGATTTGATTGTAGCCCGAGAATCCATCCATGAAGGAAAACACTTTGTGCTGAGCTGTATTGTCGATCAAAATGTCAATATGAGGTAGCGGGAAATCATCTTTGGGGCTGGCCCTATTCAAATCCCGGTAGTCCACACACATCCTGACTTTGCCATCTTTCTTAGGTACTGGCACGATGTTAGCGACCCATTGAGGATAGGACGTAACAGCCAGAAAGCCAGCGTCAAATTGCTTCATTACTTCTGCTTTGATCTTTTCAAACATGTCAGGCCTCATTCGGCGAACTTTTTGCTTGATCGGTGGACAGTCTTCTCTTGTGGGGAGACGGTGAACCACGATGTCTGTGTCTAAACCCGGCATGTCTTCATAAGACAAAGCGAAGATTTCAACATACTCATTCAACAACCGTACCAGGCGTTCCTTGACACTCGGTTCCAGATTGGCACCCACTTGCACCTCCTTCCGGTCTTCCTCGGTCCCTAAGTTGACAGTTTCCAATGACTCTTCATGTGGTAAGATGGCCCTTTCCTCTTGTTGTAGAAGTCTGGCTAATTCCCCTGGTACTTCACAACCTTCGTCATCTTCATACGCGGCTTGATTGACCAGATCTTCAGAGTTATTGAAAGATACAACAGAATAGTCACCCATGGAATCCGGAGTGGATGGGTATCTGCATTGGTGAGTGTGGGTGTGTGTAAGGGATAGCCATCCTTAAACAAAAAGATGCAAAAGGAAAGAAAATGAACACAAGCAGTTTATCAAATGAAAAACGTCCAATGAATCATTAAACATGGCATATGGATATGAAAAATAATCAAAACCCTTACAAGTGGACCTACATGCCCCGGGCAAGGCAGGAGGTGAAAAGATAGTGTACGGATTGTTTGAAAAAAATAAATATTACAGACCAAATAAGAAATGTTTAACAGATAAATTACTGATGAATAAAAGTGATGGGGACAAAGTCTTTTGCCTCCCAGTTGCTCAACCGCCCTTTGACAGTTGGATAGATCCACTCTTCGATGTTACTCTCTTTGTCTTCATCCTCCAAAGCGTTGATTCCGTAGGGAGAAATTTTGACTGACGCCCTTTCAATCTTCGCACGGCGCATAGCTTTCTGGCCAGCGGCTGTGAACCCTAATCCAAATTTGTCTGTCTTATGTGGAATGTCAGGTAACTGCCCCCATGCTGAATTCTTCTCTTCTTTTATTGCGGCCCTTGCATCCTCCAGAGATGCCATCCTGGCCATCTGTCTCGGTGTCTCAGCCGCCAACTTTGCTACTGCTATTTCAGGAAGGACTTCTTCGAAATGTTGAAATGGTGTCTCAATGAACTCCCCTTCAACCTCCACATACCGGAAAGAATTTAAGTGGCTAATCATGTACTCTTCTTCGCCAAGGAGGAGGTGACTGCCCCAGCATGGTGTATCCAAGGTCTACCCAACAAGCAAGAGTATGATGGACGGATGTCCATCACATAGAAAGTGGATTTAAACACCTCAGTGCCTATCTTGATGGGAATTTCAACCTCTCCATGGACCATTCTCTTCGAACCATCGAAAGCTCTGACAACAATATCACTCGGCTTCAATTCCAACCCTTCACAATCTAGTTGGTCCAAGGCCTTTTTAGGTAATACATTCAGCGACGAACCAGTGTCGACCAAGACGTGTGCGAGAGTAGTTCCTCGACACTCGACTGAAATGTGCAAAGCATCATTGTGATTCCTACCTTTAGGAGTTAGGTCGGCATCATAAAAACCTAATCCATTGTCCGCAGTCAGGCTAGCCACGCAATTTTGAAATTGATCCGCAGAGGTTTCCTGGGGCACATGAGCTGCCTTCAGGAATTTTATCAGGGCTTTAGCGTGCGCTTCCGAGCAAAGTAATAGTGTCAGCATGGAGATCTTGGAGGGGGTTTGCCCCAGCTGTTCTACCACATCGTAATCACTTCTTTTGATTATCCTCAAAATCTCATCCATTTCCTTCTTGGAGGTTTCCGGGATTACCAAGGGTTGAGCCCTCGTCCTGACGGGCTCATCCTGGATTCCCTTACCTTTGTCAGCAGTGGTAGGAGGGACAGTACTAGGAACAACAACATCTTCAATTAAAGGGGTTCTGGCAGAGAGCTTTATTGGTGCAGGGATGACCTTGTCAGCTGATGAGGGTCCAAAGACTGCTCTTGGAGGGGCAATCTCTGGAGAAAATATTCTCCCGCTCCTGGTGATTTTGCTAGTGCCTGCAATGTTACTAATGTTGGCTTCTTCATCATCCGAACTTTCTTCAATTATTTCGATTTGTTTGATACCATGGTAGTAGACGTCACCGCCGTAGTTCCATGGTATGGACTTCTCAGAAACATAGGGGACAGGCCCTGGCATTGTTATCTTCAAAGGAACAGATTTCGCAGCTGGTGTAATCTTAGCAGGCTTTTTGACGGCCTTGGAAAGATTGGCGTGAATGGTTATGATTGAGACATCTTCAGTATGAACTGGGACAGCAGAAACCTTTTCAAACAAAATTTGTCGACTATCCATAAGGCCTTGGATGCCTTTCTTCAGTAACGGACAATCAAACGGCAGAGAGTAACAACAATAGCAGTCTTCCTTACATCCCGGGAAGATCCCGGCCCTCAATAGGTTCAACTTAATGGTTAGCAGTGGAGTAGTCAGATCACTGACATCAGCAACATACATATCTTCTTCAATGGCATTGACATTTCGGCCGTGTTTCGGCATGGGTGCAGATATCACATTAGGCTTCTCCGGAGCATCAAACTCCACCTCCTTCGCCTCTATCAGGTCTTGGATTTTATGCTTGAGTGCCCAACAATCATTGGTGTCGTGCCCAACACTGTCTGAATGGTAGGCGCATTTAGCATTAGCATGATAATGTGGAGAGGACGTATTCACATTCTTTGGTGCCTCCTTGATGGTGGCGAGATTCAACTTCAGTAGATGGGGAAGCACTTGCGCTGGAGTCATATTAATGCGGGTGAACTGCCGTTGTGGCCGTTCCACCCGTTGTTGATTTGGTCTGGACTGGTTATAACGAGGTTGCTCGCTTGGAGTATTTTGAATCATTACGGCCCCCACAATTGGCCGGCGCTCCGTCTTCCCTGCTCTTCTCTGAGAATATACCATAGTTGTTTCCTTCTTAAAAGGCTTCTTCTCAACACTTGCAGCAACACCCTTCTGAATCTTTCCTGACTTGATGCCAGCTTCTATCCTTTCGCCTGTTAAGATCAAATCAGTAAACCCCGCGGAAGAGTTACCAATCAGATGATTGAAAAATGGCCCAGATAGGGTCCCTAGAAACATATCAACAAGCTCACGATCGGTTAAAGGAGGCTGCACCCTGCCAGCCAAATCCCTCCATTTTTGTGCGTATTCTTTGAATCCCTCGCCTGTTCCTAGCGACATACCCTGAAGTTGGGTACGAGTAGGAGCAAGGTCAGAATTATACTGGTATTGTTTGTAGAAAGCGGTGGCCAAATCTTCCCAATTTCTGACACTGGTTCCTTCTAGCTGATAAAACCACTCCAACTGAGCTCCCGAAAGGCTGTCTTGAAAGAAATGAATCCAGAGGTTTTTGTCTGCCGTATAGGGTTGAATCTTTCTCACGTAGGACCTGAGATGCATTTTTGGACAGGACAGCCCATCATACCTCACAAACACTGGCACTTTGAATTTTGGGGGAATCACAATCCCGACGACCAAACCCAAGTCTTCAAAATCTAAACCCGGCACTCTTTGTAATTCCATGGCGGCCAATCTGTCCTCTAGCCCCTTGTATTTATCATCAGCTGGAGGGTATTGCTGATCAGAATAATATTCATCCTCTTCGACCTCTTCCTCTTCCGCATCAGACTCGAAAGGTACCGCAGCTCCACCTCCTTTGCTGGTTCCTTCATCAGAGATAGGAGGAAATTCAAGTACTCTCCGAGCTTCTCCATCAAATCTTCTACCCAAAGTAGCCACCTGTGGTACGGTGGGAGAACTGACTTGAGGTTTTGCGTTTGTTTTCGCAAATGTTTCGGTTGAGCAAGAGTCGCTACCGACTTTTTATTTTATCCTAAGGAAAGGTTAAAAAGCACAACAAAAACCTTTTGAGATGTTTTATTGGGTTCGGGGAGTAGATTATAGAAAGGGAAGGTATTAGCACCCTTTCTATCCATGGTTATCCATGGGCTCTTAGTTACTTGCTTAGATCACTTGCCTTTTGTTTTCAATTTGTTTGAAATGGTGCTTTGTGTGAGTGGGTTTGAAAATATTTTGAAAAGAGGCCAATGTGGTGGCAACCTTTGTAATGATCCAAGTGGGGATGTATACAAAGATGTATGTCTTTTGAAAAGGTTTTCATTTGTTTTTGAAAGTTTGTTTTGAAAGTGTAGTGATGTGTGGTTTTGAAATTAGGCAAGTGTTTTTGTTTTGCAAGTTTGATTCAAGTAACTAAGAGGTTATCTACTCCTAAATTTCTCAAAAGATTATTGCTATGTTTTAACCCTTTTAACAAGTTTGTTCCACCATTGAATTTGGTGGACAACCTTATGTTAGGATGTGAAGGGACAGGCGCGGGTCATCGTTTGGACCATAATTGCAACGGCGTTAAATGTCTTTGGGCAATTTTCTTTAAGGGACTTGATCATTTATTTTTGTTTGTTTTGAAAAGTTTTATCGAGGGACTATGATCATTCAATTTGTTTGTTTTGCCCAAAGAAGTTCAACATGCAATATGGCCCATTTTGAAAGGCGACAAGTGGAGTACCCTAGGGGTGCAAGTGTGAGATGTGTTGTTTATTTTCATGCTCATTCATCTTGTATTAGGTCATACTATTTTTTGTCGTTTTTTCGCATACAAACCCTAATTCTAACATGTTATCATTAGAAAGCAATAAAGTACGAAAATAAATTTACTAAGCTATTACAAAACCAAATATGGGAAGGGGGGTACAAATGTTCAAATGGGGATATTGACAAGAATTTAAATCTAAATTATTACATCATTTTTGAATATTTGCAAGATAAACAAATTGCATAATTAAATAGAAATTAAATAAATATGCAAAATGCAAAGAGAAAGTTTTTATGTGTATGAAAAAAGTATGGTTTATGTAAAATAAAATAAGAAAATAAAAAAGTATTATTTTGAGTATTTTTAACTTTTAGGGCAAAAACCCTAATTTTAATGAAAATGGATATTAATTGATTTAATACAAGTATTTATTTATTATGTACAAAAATAAAAATAAAATGAAGTATATTATAAAAAAAAAGTATTTTTGTATCAAATATTAATAAAAAATGAAAAATTCAAGTATTTTTATATTTTAACTTAAATATATTAATAAACATATATACACATATATATTAAGTTCTTAAATATGCATTATGTGCAAAATATTTAATATTTAATATTTTAATAAAATAAATAAAAAAAGTATTTTTATGTGAAATATTTTCAGAAGGTAAATAAAAATAAAAAAATGTATTTACACTATTTTTTCTATTTATTCTAATAATAGTATATATATAATATTTATATTCAAACAAGAGAAATAAACAAATAAATATGCAATAAATACAAAAATGATGGAAAAAATATTTTTATGTTTTTAATATGCTGAGAAAAAATAAATGGACCAATCAAAAAAAGAAAAAGTCAGAAATCATTAAAAATAAAACAAATGGGCTCAGGGGGTGTAAAAATAAATGTGTGGTGCAAAAAGAAAGATGACACAAGCCCAGCCCACTAAGCCTGTCATCTTCAACCTCAGAACAACTCCTTGTTCAAAAAACACGCGTTTTCTAACTTCTCATTCCTTGATCTTTTGCCAAATCTTCCAACATGAAGCCTGTAGAGCTTGAAACCACGGTTCTAGACATATAAAGAAGTCAAGCTAACTCTCAGAAATGAGAGAGAATTTCTTCTCTCCTAAATCCTGACCTAAATTTTTAACCATGTTCAGACATAAAATTCTCTAAGCACACGAAATATAAATGAAATCTAATCATATGAGCATGTTCAGGGCTATGATTGGGACATATTTTCTTCACAAACCTAAAGCTAACAATGCCTAATAAGAGAGATAGAACTTCATGAATGTACCTGTTCAGTTGGAATCGAGCTTTGCAATGGAGGATGTTTCAGAGTGAAATGATGACTTGTATAGCTTCCTTGAAGTGTAAGGATGCTTTTCCAAGTCCTACTTTGTCTTGAAACTCCTTGAATCGAGCTAGTGAACTCCAACTGCAAAACAGAAAATTAAAAATGGTGAAGTGGCTTGGAGGTGTTACAGGTCAGGTTTCAGGTCATGGTTAGCTTGCATAAGTACTAGGGAATGTGTGTGAACTTGTTTTGGCACAAGAACTTGAGGGAAATAGGAGTTAGCAATCAAACTGCAGAGGCAACTCTGTTTTTGCAGTTTGATGGTGTTTTTTGGTTTGAGGATGTTTGGGAGGTCAATGGCTCGTGCAAAAGCTTGGATATGTTATGTGTAATGTGTTTGATAACTTCTTTCTTGTGTTTGTAAGCTGAAGAGAGAGTTGTAACAAGTTATGGACCTTTCTTCTATGTGAAGCAAACAAATGCAACTTGATGATTTAGGTCAGTAGGGGGTCTCCTAATGTGCTGCATAATCTTCTCTTGATCAGAGCAACATGTCCATAATCTTGTGCCAAAAGGATTTGCTATGTACCTTCTTGATTTGCAATTGGACATAAAGCTAATCTTTTCAAAAATGGAAAGTTCACTTTATCTAGTTTAGGATTAATCTTGCATACAATGCTTGCACTCAAAGAACAACACTTTAACACATTGAATATGAATTAAATTATTGAGTATGGAATGGTTCAAGGACCTGTAATCAAGCATAAAGCAAGCTGAGTTCAAATTTGCAAGATTATGAACATGTCTTGGTTAAGAACAAAAAGTGAATTTTTGCCAACTTGTGAAATTCGAATCTTTCAAGTTATGAGGTTGTTTGATGAGTTCTTGGAAATTTTGGAAAGCTTGGAATGTGTACTACAATCCATCTTTGAAATGCAAGTTTAAATTCCAAGTGGAAGGGTATGAAAAATGGCCTTGAAGTGGGGTAGAAAACCTTGTCAAAATAGGTTAAAATTTCACTAAGTTAAAAATGGTTTAGTGCCCTTATTCAAAAAATTGTAACTTGAGATACAAGCTTCAAATGAGAAAACTTTGTGAATCAAAGTTGTAGATTATGCAACAAGCTACAACTTTCATGTTTTGACTTTTGTTTGAATCCAAATGGATCTTGGTGAAAAGGTGGGGCCAAGTTGGGAAAAAATTAGGGTTTTCCATAACTTAGAAAAATTCTAAGTTATGAAAAATTCCATTTTCTAACCCTAATTTGCATTTTGTGATTTCTTGGTGAACAAGTTTCATGATTTGGCATATTTTGATGAAAAATGAATCTTGACTCTTGACTTTGACCAAAAAGTCAAAGTTTGACTTTTCAGTATACAGTCAAAATTGATCAATTGACTGGGAAATTCAACTGTCAATCTTGTGTACTTGGGATCTTTTGAGCTTGATGAATGTGTCAAGATCATTTCATGGGGTCCTTGAGTCCATATGTGAGCTTGGTTTGCCATTGGCTAGGTCAAACAGTCAAAAATTGCCTTTGTGCAGTCAAAACCCTAAAAATGACCATTTTACCCTTTTGGTGATCTGATCAAATTTCTTGTGGAATTGTGGTCCAAACTTGATCAAATGGTCCATGTGAGTTCATAATGTTGATGTGGGTCAAATTTCATGAGGTTTGACTGTCAATTGGCCACAGTTGACTTTTTCCCCAATACAGCTGATTTCTAGGTCAACTGTCCAATTGACTGGGTAAAACTTGGAATCAAGACTTGAAACTTGGCATGGGTAAACTTGGGAGTCCAACATGAAACATGAAAGTCATATTAGGCATTTTAGGTCAAAACATCCTTGGGCAAACACAAACCCTAATTTGAGTCCACAGTGCAAGGAGAAGTCTTGAGCAGAGGAAACCCTAACTGGATCTTGATCTTCAAGGGTCTGGTGATGAGAAAATGTTGAGGAAATGGGAGGGCAAATTTTGGGGTACAACAGTTGCCCCTGTTCAATCTTCTTAAACCTGAAGAGTTAGATTGGCAAGTTTGCCTTTCGTGACTCGAGGGTAAAAGGAGATTGGACACTAGAGTGCCCGGAAATTTGCACTCGCATGTTGAGGTCTCAGCAATGTGATGTCAGGAAAGGGCTTATAGATGCCATTTGGAGAGATGGTGGATAGGGAGATGGGCTTATAGATGCCACCTGGAGATGTGACAGAACCTTGTCGGGAATGGGCTTATAGATGCCATTCGGGAAGTGTCGATCGCATAAGAGATTCCTTAGCGAGAACTTGTGTATTTGAGAAAGACGGATGTTTTCCTGGCTTGTTACAGGTGTTTGATCTTCAGTCTCCTTATGCAGATATGCCCTGGCTAGATACAGGTATCGAATCTACAATCGGTTGCTGACAAATGTGCCCTGGCTGGATACAGGAGTCGAATCTGGAAATAGTCGTTAATAGATGTGCCCTGGCTGGATACAGGAATCGAATCTTCGAACTCTTCAGACGTGCCCTGGCTAGATACAGGAATCGAGTCTGGAAACGTGGCCAACAGATATGCCCTGGCTGGATACAGGAATCGAATCTGGAGATGTTGTAGTTGATAGACGTGCCCTGGCTGGATACAGGAATCGAATCTTCGAACTCTTCAGACGTGCCCTGGCTAGATACAGGAATCGAGCCTGGAAACTGATCACTCTCAGATGTGCCCTGGCTAGATACAGGTATCGGATCTGGAATTGTGACAGTTGAAGGTAGTTGTTTTTGGGATTGTCTTTTTCCTGAAAAGGCAAAAACGTAAGTTGTATGCAATGTCATGATGTATGATATGCATGATGTTCAACATGAGATAGTGTTGTATGCGCTTTATCATATATGTAAGCAAGATGTATGAAAATGTGAAATGTTTATGAATGTAATTTCGTCTTAGGAAAATAAATCCTTGACGAACGGTCGGGGAGTTGCTCTGTGGAAGAGATACTTGGCCGAAGTTTTGATGAGAGGCCTGTTGAGGACTTTAATGATGGATTCCGCTGAGGATAAATGATGATAAACTCCGCTGGGGATTGAAGGAACTTTGCCGAGGGCGGTCTTCCGTGGTTTTTAGCTGAGGATAAACCAGTTATAAGTCCTTGTGAGGAAATAACTCTAAATAACACTCGGGAGAGACGTCCGTGCACTAAAGGGAACAAGTTTCCAGGACCTACTGGGGATGAGCTTCAAAACCTGCCGGGGAATGTTGTGACTTTTCAGGATTGACGGGAAGTCAACTCTGCTTGGGGAAAGTACTACTGAACCTTGTTTTACTCTTCGGGGAATTGAGATGATTTGGCCACATTCTTCAGTTGATCCTACCTTGGTACCTTGGCGGACGAAACAACCAGACTTCATCAGACAACTCCACATTGCCCCTGTTTCTGATGTCACCTGTAATCAATCTCTTGTTTCATATGTAGACATTTATGAATAGGCAATTTAATGTCAAATGCATATATCAAAAGTGAACATTGGACGTTCTTCGCAAGACAAAACAGAAAAAAGGAAAACAATGGTAATTTGTATGGAAAAGTGAATTTGTATTGATTTAAACTTTGCCTGTGAATAGGCGTTTTTGTACAAGAGACTGACATCCTAGTAAGAGGACGCCGCCAAATAACATAGAGTTTACAATTTGAAAAAGGAAACAAAACAGCTATGTGAACAATCCCACTGGGTTCCAACTCTGCTATCACCTTTATGTCTTCGAACGTCTCATCGCTTTGCTGCCTAATTTGAAGATGAAGCTGATTGGTCGATGCCGAAATTTGAGCCAGATAGTTGATGCCGAATTCCGGATACGAAGTGATCCAATGAGACATAGTGTTACGCTTTTATCCCTAACTTTTGCCTGGACCGCCCTTTCGGGTTTTCAGTCCACCGGGATACCCATTTTTTCCCAAGCCGCCTTTTCAGGTTTTCGACTTGCCGGGTGTACAGATTTTTATTCATTTCATCCCTTATTTTTGCCCGAACCCTTTTGGTTCGCCGGGAAGCCCTTATTTTTGCCTAGGTATGTCAACCTAGCGGGTCTTTTATTTATGCGTAGTATTTTTTCACTATGTCTGCATTGGCGGGGTGAGGAAGGTCGTCACCATCCATGGTGGTTAGGATCATGGCTCCTCCTGAGAACACACGTTTAACCACAAATGGCCCTTCGTATGTAGGGGTCCATTTGCCCCGGGGATCACTTTGAGGAAGGATGATGCGTTTGATTACCAGGTCCCCAACTTGATACTCTTGTGGTCTGACTCTCTTGTTAAATGCCCTGATCATCCGTTTTTGATACGTTTGACCATGACAGATAGCAGTGAGCCTCTTTTCGTCAATCAGATTTAATTGATCAAGTCGAGTCTGGATCCAATCATCTTCATTCAAGTCTGCATCCTTCATTATCCGGAGAGAGGGTATCTGGATTTCAATTGGCAAGACTGCCTCCATGCCATAGACTAAGGAGAAGGGAGTTGCCCCGGTTGACGTCCTTGCTGAGGTGCGGTACCCATGAAGAGCGAACGGTAACATCTCGTGCCAATCTTTATAGGTCACTGTCATCTTCTGCACAATTTTCTTGATATTCTTATTGGCTGCCTCTACAGCCCCATTCATCTTCGGCCGGTAGGGAGAAGAATTGTGGTGCTGTATCTTGAATTGTTCACAGAGTTCAGTGATCATTTTTTGTTGAGATTGGTACCATTGTCCGTTATTATTCTTTCCGGGACGCCGTAACGACAGATCAGATTATGCCGGATGAAACGTGCCACGACGCTCTTGGTTGCTGTGGCGTAGGAAGATGCCTCAACCCACTTCGTGAAGTAATCGATCGCCACTAAGATGAAGCGATGCCCATTGGATGCCGTCGGTCGGATCTCGCCGATCATATCGATGCCCCACATTGCGAAAGGCCAAGGCGCCGTCAGGACATTCAAAGGAACCGGAGGGATATGCACCTTGTCAGCATAGATCTGGCACTTATGACAAGTTCGGGAGTGTTGGTAACAATCGGCTTCCATTGTGGACCAGAAATATCCTGCCCGAAGGATTTTCTTAGCCATGGTGTGTCCACTGGAATGTGTTCCAAATGCACCTTCATGCAATTCTATCATAATTTTCTCTGCTTCAGCCTTATCCACACAACGTAGCAGAGTTGAATCATGATTCCGTTTGTAGAGAATGCCGTTGCTGAGGAAGAATTTTGCAGCAAACCTCCTCATGAACTTCTTATCATTGACGGACGCACCTTCAGGGTATTCCTGAGCTTCCAAGTACCTCTTCACCTCATGATACCAGGGTTTTTCAATCACCTTCTCAACCTCGAGCTCGCAGCAGTATGCCGGTTCATCCAACTTCCAGATAATGATTCGGGGAGCCTCATTGTCCCATTTAACTTTGAACATTGAAGACATCGTAGCTAGTGCGTCCGCTAGCTGATTCTCCTCTCTAGGGAAGTGCTCAAAAGTTATCTCTTCAAAGTGGGGGAGCAAGGTCGACACATACTCCTTGTAAGGAATAAGATTCGGGTGTTTCGTATCCCACTCGCCTTTGATCTGATTGATCACGAGAGCGGAATCTCCGAAGACACTTAGGAATTTTATCCTTAAGTCGATTGCAGCTTGTAAACCCATGATACATGCCTCATATTCTGCCATATTGTTGGTGCAGCTGAAACATAATCGGGCGGTGAGGGGAGTATGAGTTCCTTTGGGAGATATGATTACAGCGTCGACGCCGTTACCCAAAGCATTGGAGGCTCCATCAAAATGCATAGACCATCGGGATCCTTCCTCAGGTCCTTCATCCGATCCAGGTACTTCACGGTCGGTTACCACCATGATGTCTTCGTCCGGAAAATCAAAGTTCAATGATTAGTAATCGTCCACAGGTTGGTGTGCCAAATGATCGGCCAGTACACTTCCCTTAATTGCTTTCTGAGTCGTATACTGGATATCATATTCTGTTAAGATCATTTGCCATCTCGCTATTCTTCTAGACAGAGCGGGCTTTTCAAATATGTACTTGATGGGATCCATCTTTGAAATCAATAAAGTAGTGTGAGTCAGCATATACTGTCTCAGCCGGCGAGCAGCCCATACAAGAGCGCAGCAAGTTTTCTCAAGCAGTGAGTAACGAGACTCACAGTCGGTAAACTTTTTTCTCAAGTAATAAATAGCGTGCTCTTTTCGGCCAGACTCGTCATGCTGCCCCAGCACACACCCCATTGAATTGTCAAGCACTGTCAAGTATAGTATCAGAGGTCTTCCTTCCACCGGTGGCATAAGAATGGGTGGCTCCTGGAGATATTCCTTTATCTTTTCAAAGGCAGCCTGACATTCATCATTCCAGCGTACTACTTGATCTTTCTTCAGTAATTTGAAGATTGGCTCACAAGTAGCAGTCAGATGTGAGATGAATCGGGCAATGTAATTCAGTCGTCCCAGGAAGCCTCTGACTTCTTTCTCTGTTTTTGGAGTCGGCATCTCTTGTATGGCTTTTACCTTGGCAGGGTCCACCTGGATACCCTTATCACTCACAATGAAACCTAACAACTTTCCGGATCTTACCCCCAAAGGTGCATTTGTTGGGATTCAACCTTAGCTTGTATAACTTGAGTCGGTCAAATAACTTCCTCAGATGGTCAAGGTGCTCCTCCTTAGTTTGAGACCTTGCAATCATGTCATCAACGTATACCTCAATCTCATGATGGATCATATCATGAAACAAGGCAACCATGGCACGTTGATAGGTTGCCCCATCATTTTTCAATCCGAATGGCATGACCTTATAACAAAAAGTGCCCCACTGAGTCACAAATGTAGTCTTCTCCATATCCTCTGGAGCCATCTTGATCTGATTATACCCTGAAAAACCATCCATGAAGGAGAACACCTTGTGTTGAGCTGTATTGTCAATAAGGACATCAATGTGAGGTAGGGGGAAGTCATCCTTGGGGATGGCCCTGTTCAAATCCCTGTAGTCGACACACATTCTGACTTTACCGTCCTTCTTCGGCACTGGCACCACATTGGCAACCCACTGAGGGTAGGAAGTCACTGCAAGGAACCCGACATCAAACTGCTTCATAACCTCGGCCTTGATCTTTTCAGACATCTCTGGACGCATCCGTCGGACTTTTTGCTTTACCGGAGGGCAATCTTCCTTGGTTGGCAGGTGGTGAACTACAATATCGGCATCCAAACCAGGCATATCTTCATAGGACCAAGCAAAAATCTCCATGTAATCCTGTAGCATCTGGATCAATCGTTGCTTCACGCTGAGCTCTAGATTGGCACCAATCTTGACCTCTTTCCTATCTGTCTCAGTACCCAGGTTAATTGTTTCCACAGGCTCTTCATGTGGTTGAATAGCCCTCTCTTCCTGGAGTAGCAGTCTTGCGAGTTCACCAGGCACTTCGCAATCATCTTCACCTTCATCTTCAGCCAAGTTGATCGGATTTTCGAAGTCATAACTGGCGGTAGCAGAGCTGTTACCAGTGAGATTCAGAGTGGATTGAAACCTGTATAAGTGAGTGTGTGTAAAGATAGCTGTTTTGCAATATTTATAACACAGAAAGGAAAAGAGCACAAGATTTGAAATGCAACAAACGTCCAATGTTTTGATTGATGATATATGAAAATGTCATACAAAAAGCCCTCACAAATGGAGCTACGATGCCCCGGGTAGGACACCGAGCAAACAAAGTTTTAACATATTGTTTGTTACAAATTGGAAATCAAAAGAAGTTAATTACTGCGTGACAAATGTGATAGGGGTAAAATCCTTTGCCGTCCAGTTGCTTGGTCCGTTGCTGGTAGTCGGGTAGATCCAACTGTCATATTCTGCTTCCTCTACATCCTCCTCAATAGCATTCACCCTTGAGCTGGAGATAAACACCGGAGCCTTTCTGACCTTCTCCTTGCGCACAGCCCTCTGAGCCTCTGCAGTAAAGCCCAGCCCAAACTTGTCATTCTTCTGAGTGAAGTCAGGAAGCTGACCCCAGTTTGCACAATTGCCTTTCTGAACCACAGCCCGGGCATCCCTTAGGGAAGCCATCTTCAAGGAAACATTCTCTTCGACTGCTGCTTCTGCTGCTGCTGAAATTGGATGTACCTCCTCGAAATGCTGAAAGGGGGTTTCAATGAATTCCCCCTCCATCTCAATGTATCTGAAGGAATTCAAATGGCTCACCATATACTCCTCTTCTCCTTGCACAGTGACGATCTTCCCTCTGACAGGGTACTTCAGCTTCTGGTGCAGGGTAGAGGTCACTGCCCCAGCTTTATGGATCCAAGGTCGACTCAGTAGACAAGAGTATGATGGACGTATATCCATCACATAAAACGTAGAGTCGAACACTTGAGAGCCCACACGAATAGGGATGGCAACCTCTCCATGAACCATCCTTTTTGAACCGTCAAATGCCCTGACGATGATATTGCTGGGCTTCAGTTCTAGGCCTTCATAATCTAAACGGTCTAAAGCCTTCTTCGGTAGAACATTCAAGGAAGAACCAGTATCCACTAATACATGCGCCAGAGTAGTGCCCCTGCATTCGATAGAGACATGCAGGGCATCATTGTGGTCTTTTCCCTTTGCAGTCAGGTCGGCATCTGAAAAACCCAGGCCATTGTCTGCTGTCAGATTTGCTACGCAATCAGTGAACTGGACTGCAGATGTCTCCTGTGGTACATGGGCCGTCTTGAGAAATGAAATCAAGGCTTTAGCATGGGCCTCGGAGCATAGCAATAAGGAGAGCATGGAGATCTTGGAGGGCGTATGCCCCAGCTGCTCGACAACATTGAAATCACTTTTCTTTATTATTTTCAGGATCTCCTCCACCTCTTGTTGGGAGGCCTCAGCATTTACAGGTATCGGTGCCTCCATCCGGGCAGGCTCCTCTTCAATCCCTTTGCCCCGAGCATTAGATGACTCGGCGGCAGGGGAAACAACTTGATCAGTAGCAGGAACAGGTAAACTTGTAGGTGTTATAAGGAGGGGTTTTCGAGTAGCGGGCGGTGCAATGTCAGGCGAGAAGAGCCTGCCACTGCGGGTGACCTTGGCTGGACCAGTGATATCGCAGATACTGGCGCCAGTGTCGAATTCTTGTTTGATTCCATTCACATATACGTCCGCCCCATAATGCCAGGGGACAGCTTTATCAGATACGTAGGGGAGAGGCCCCGGAACAGTAATAATCACAGGTGCAACAGTCATGATTTGAACAGGCTTCTTCGGGAGAGCCTTGATTGGATTATTGAAGATGGTAACCACAGAAACTTCTTTTACCGGAACCAACTGAACAGCAGACTTCTTGAATAGAATCTCCTTGCTATCCATTAGGCTTTGGACGCCTAACCTCAGCAAGGGACAACCAGATAGGGAAACAGCACAGAACAGGCAACCTTCATTGCAACCCGGAAATAAACCGGCCTGCAGTAGGTTCTTCTTGACGGTCTTCAGAGGGGTGACAACTTCATTTACCAAAACAGCATACAATTCCTCCTCAATGGCATTTACTCTATGCTGGGGCATAGGAGCAGTTACAACATTTGGTCTCTCCGGCGCTTCAAACTGAATTTCCTTTGCGTCGATCAGATCTTGTACTTTGTTTCTCAAGGCCCAGCAATCATCAGTAGTGTGCCCGGGACTATCAGAATGATAAGCACACCGGGCATTTGGGTTATACTTAGGAGACGCAGTGTTGACGACCTTAGGAGCTTCTTTGAGGGTCACCAGGTTGGTGGATAACAGTTGGGGTAAAATTTGAGATAAGGTCATACTCAGTCGAGTATACTGCCTCTTGGGCCTTTCGCTTCTTTGTTGATTGTACTGCTGAGGAGCAGCAACAGGTTTTGAGATGACCAAAGCATTGACGGCTTGGCGACTTTCGGGCTTGACTTGTCTTCTAGTACCATAGACGGCACTTGCTTCTTTCTTAAACGGTCTCTTCTCAGCACTTGTGGAGGCAGCCTTTTGTATCTTGCCTGACCTGATGCCAGCTTCAATTCTTTCTCCTGTCAATATCAAATCTGTAAACCCAGCGGAGGAGTTACCAACCAAATGATTGAAAAACGGGCCAGACAACGTCCCTAGAAACATATCAACCAGCTCACGATCAGTCAATGGAGGCTGCACCCTGCCAACCAAATCTCTCCATTTTTGAGCGTACTCTTTGAACCCTTCACCCGTTCCTAGAGACATACCCTGAAGTTGGGTACGCGTAGGAGCGAGATCAGAATTGTATTGGTATTGTCTGTAGAATGCGGTTGCCAAATCTTCCCAGTGTCGGATGCTAGTTCCATCCAATTGGTAGAACCACTCAAGCTGTGACCCCGAGAGGCTATCTTGGAAGAAGTGAATCCAAAGGTTCTTATCCGCCGTGTAAGGTTGGATTTTCCTTACGTACGACCTCAGATGCAGCTTTGGGCAGGAGACCCCATCATACTTGGCGAAGGCAGGCGCCTTAAACTTGTGTGGAATTACTACTCCAGAAGATAACCCTAAATCTCCGAAATCCAGTCCTGGCACATTCTGAATTTCCATGGCGCTTAAGCGGTCCTCCAATTGCTTGTATCTGTCAGCAGCAGGTGGGTATTGTTCGTCGTTGTAGTCCGTCTCGTTGTCGGAGACTGCGGGACTAGGAGCTCCTCCCCCTTGGGGACTGTTTTTCTCAGCAGAAGAAGTAGTTGGATCAGCTTCATTATGGAGTGTGTTCCCAAATCTGCGTCCGGTGTTGAACAACGCATTCCTCTTTTTCTTCTTCTTCTTCAGGAGTAGAGTCTTCAACTCTTGCTGGCCTTGGGCTAGGCTTAGGACCATCTCTTGAAACTGTGCGTTTTGGGCCTGAAGGGCCTTGATTGCCTGCTCACTGGAGGAGTCTGGATTCATGATGACTGTTCACACAAACAGCGAAGAAGATTAAGCAACCTGTGAAATAAGGTACCTGCTATGCATATGGTGCAATGGAATGCGTATGTATGCAATGCATTCAAGGATTTAGAATATTCAAAATTTGTTGTAGACAAAAAGGAACGCACATCATATTAATAAGGAGAAATTCGTTAGTACATAAATGCCCCATGGGCCAAATATTACAAAATGACTCCTTAAGGCAAAAAACATTGCGCATCCTCTTTGGTGCGATGTAGGTGTTGAGATTCCTCTCCTCGTGCAGTAGGCGGGTGAGTTCCAGGACCTTTTTTTCACTAGCATGTAGACTGGTCTCAAGAGAATTCCGTTCTTCCTTAAGCTGGATCCAGCTCTTCTGCATTTCTTCCCAGGAGGTGGGCATGTCGGGATGTTGAATGGTGTAGGACACCTTTCCTTCCAAGACTGGTTCTTTGATCACAGGGAGCATATGAGGATAAGGCATCACTAACTTCTGGGAGCGGGCTCGTACCCACTTGAGATAAGGTTCCAACGGGACGGAGTTCCTGTGCCCCAGTGTCTTGCTGTCTATCCTACTCGGCATCCTCCAAGCTCTGATAAATCTCTGACGAAGTCCTTGAGTATCGTTGTCGAACTCAAAAACTATGTTAGGAATTAACATGTCATGAGGGCCATCCCTCCGAGCATAACCAAACTGTCTCCAAGCCAGGCATGGGTTGTAAGTAATACCTCCTTTGATTCCAAATAAAGGAACATTAGGGTACTCCCCGCAACGATCAATGATAGTGACGTCTTCCCTGGACCTAGGGCACCAATGTATATCTGCATGCGTGAGAGTCATTAACCGTTGTGACCATCTCAAACCCCGCTCGTTCTTCAAAACTGATTGTGGAAGGTGCGAAATAAACCACCTTCCCAGGAGAGGAGTGCAACACATAAGGACACCCCTTCTTCTCATGGTTCGAGTGTAACATGAGTGAAGGATGTCCCCCAGCAACGTAGGTATAGGATTCCTGGTCATGAAGATCTGGACAGCACTGATATCAATAAGCTGATCTGGGTTAGGGAATAACACCAAACCATAGACAAGGAGGGCCATAACTTCTTCAAAAGCTTGTAGGTCAAGGGAGTTCCAACATTCTTGGGCTTTCTCGAACAAAAACCTGGCTAAGAACCCCTTGATACCACTTCTAACTTCCCAATGTCCCTTGAGGTCAGACGGTTGTAGGTGCAAGGCTTTAGCAATCTCTTCAAGCTTGGGTTCCTCTTCCATACCGTTGTAGGGTAGTTGATCAAGGATAGGGACCTTCAGAAGTCGGGAGAACTCTTCCAATGTAGGCACCAATTGATAATCCGGGAAAGTGAAACAGTGATGCAGAGGGTCAAAGAACTGGAACAAGACTTTTATCATATCTTCCTCAATGTTGGTGTTAACCAAGCTGATGAGTCTTCCATGTCTCTCGCTGAATGAAGAACCCTCGGAAATCCTGGACATAAGTTCCTTAAGCTGAGGAGGGATCTTTACAAGGCTAATCTGAATTGTCTTTCTGCGGGCAGTTTCCATGTCCTATAAAACAAGAACAAAGATGAAGATTCGAAACCCTTGAAATGGTCAGTCAATGCACATGATGTTGTATGATGTCATGATGTTATGATTAAATACACCACAAATATTCACAAAGGCAAACATGGTAAGGCACACAAGTCACACAAGACAAACCCTTAGGGTTTAGGCCTGCATGGGGTCTGGGTATTACCCTCTTGAAGTTTGGTGGGCTCAACCTATCCTATTAGAAGTAACCGGGTTCTAAGGATCCCAATATCACTGGATTACTTTCATTGTTCATCGTTTCGATTTAGCCACTGAACTGGCGACCGAAATATCCCAGGAAAGTAACCCTCAATTGAGTGTAGTATCGAGTATCAACCAACCTCGGACTGCACCAAAGTCAGTTATCTCACTACCCTAAAAAGGCCAAGATGGTTCAATTAAGGTTCCTAAGGTCAGTTGATGCTTCACGACACCACGCGGCGGCCCCGTACTCTCCTTTACTGAACTCAAGGGTTACCGGTACACACCAAA
This sequence comes from Vicia faba, assembly GCA_948472305.1. Classification (NCBI taxonomy): domain Eukaryota; kingdom Viridiplantae; phylum Streptophyta; class Magnoliopsida; order Fabales; family Fabaceae; genus Vicia; species Vicia faba. Next base: position 1,513,885,070 of record OX451737.1, on the reverse strand, counting down.
GTGCCACATCAACGTAGCAGACTGCTTCAACCATGTCGGTATACCCCACACAGTTCCCTCACAGCCTTGTTGCTACTTTCTAAGAAGGTATCCCCAGATCCGGGTTAGGATCTATAAAACTCCGATACAAAGCCCACAAATGTAAAAGCAAACAAGACAATCAATTGAAAACAAAGGTGATCTAAGCCCTAAGGTTACTCCACTTTTAAAAAATTCCCCAGCAGAGTCGCCAGTTCTGTGGTTCGGTGGGAGAACTGACTTGAGGTTTTGCGTTTGTTTTCGCAAATGTTTCGGTTGAGCAAGAGTCACCACCGACTTTTTATTTTATCCTAAGGAAAGGTTAAAAAGCACAGCAAAAACCTTTTGAGATGTTTTCTTGGGTTCGGGGAGTAGATTATAGAAAGGGAAGGTATTAGCACCCTTTCTATCCATGGTTATCCATGGGCTCTTAGTTACTTGCTTAGATCACTTGCCTTTTGTTTTCAATTTGTTTGAAATGGTGCTTTGTGTGAGTGGGTTTGAAAATATTTTGAAAAGAGGCCAATGTGGTGGCAACCTTTGTAATGATCCAAGTGGGGATGTATACAAAGATGTATGTCTTTTGAAAAGGTTTTCATTTGTTTTTGAAAGTTTGTTTTGAAAGTGTAGTGATGTGTGGTTTTGAAATTAGGCAAGTGTTTTTGTTTTGCAAGTTTGATTCAAGTAACTAAGAGGTTATCTACTCCTAAATTTCTCAAAAGATTATTGCTATGTTTTAACCCTTTTAACAAGTTTGTTCCACCATTGAATTTGGTGGACAACCTTATGTTAGGATGTGAAGGGACATGCGCGGGTCATCGTTTGGACCATAATTGCAACGGCGTTAAATGTCTTTGGGCAATTTTCTTTAAGGGACTTGATCATTTATTTTTGTTTGTTTTGAAAAGTTTTATCGAGGGACTATGATCATTCAATTTGTTTGTTTTGCCCAAATAAGTTCAACATGCAATATGGCCCATTTTGAAAGGCGACAAGTGGAGTACCCTAGGGGTGCAAGTGTGAGATGTGTTGTTTATTTTCATGCTCATTCATCTTGTATTAGGTCATACTATTTTTTGTCGTTTTTTCGCATACAAACCCTAATTCTAACATGTTATCATTAGAAAGCAATAAAGTACGAAAATAAATTTACTAAGCTATTACAAAACCAAATATGGGAAGGGGGGTACAAATGTTCAAATGGGGATATTGACAAGAATTTAAATCTAAATTATTACATCATTTTTGAATATTTGCAAGATAAACAAATTGCATAATTAAATAGAAATTAAATAAATATGCAAAATGCAAAGAGAAAGTTTTTATGTGTATGAAAAAAGTATGGTTTATGTAAAATAAAATAAGAAAATAAAAAAGTATTATTTTGAGTATTTTTAACTTTTAGGGCAAAAACCCTAATTTTAATGAAAATGGATATTAATTGATTTAATACAAGTATTTATTTATTATGTACAAAAATAAAAATAAAATGAAGTATATTATAAAAAAAAAGTATTTTTGTATCAAATATTAATAAAAAATGAAAAATTCAAGTATTTTTATATTTTAACTTAAATATATTAATAAACATATATACACATATATATTAAGTTCTTAAATATGCATTATGTGCAAAATATTTAATATTTAATATTTTAATAAAATAAATAAAAAAGTATTTTTATGTGAAATATTTTCAGAAGGTAAATAAAAATAAAAAAATGTATTTACACTATTTTTTCTATTTATTCTAATAATAGTATATATATAAATTTATATTCAAACAAGAGAAATAAACAAATAAATATGCAATAAATACAAAAATGATGGAAAAAATATTTTTATGTTTTTAATATGCTGAGAAAAAATAAATGGACCAATCAAAAAAAGAAAAAGTCAGAAATCATTAAAAATAAAACAAATGGGCTCAGGGGGTGTAAAAATAAATGTGTGGTGCAAAAAGAAAGATGACACAAGCCCAGCCCACTAAGCCTGTCATCTTCAACCTCAGAACAACTCCTTGTTCAAAAAACACGCGTTTTCTAACTTCTCATTCCTTGATCTTTTGCCAAATCTTCCAACATGAAGCCTGTAGAGCTTGAAACCACGGTTTTAGACATATAAAGAAGTCAAGCTAACTCTCAGAAATGAGAGAGAATTTCCTATCTCCTAAATCCTGACCTAAATTTTTAACCATGTTCAGACATAAAATTCTCTAAGCACACGAAATATAAATGAAATCTAATCATATGAGCATGTTCAGGGCTATGATTGGGACATATTTTCTTCACAAACCTAAAGCTAACAATGCCTAATAAGAGAGATAGAACTTCATGAATGTACCTGTTCAGTTGGAATCGAGCTTTGCAATGGAGGATGTTTCAGAGTGAAATGATGACTTGTATAGCTTCCTTGAAGTGTAAGGATGCTTTTCCAAGTCCTACTTTGTCTTGAAACTCCTTGAATCGAGCTAGTGAACTCCAACTGCAAAACAGAAAATTAAAAATGGTGAAGTGGCTTGGAGGTGTTACAGGTCAGGTTTCAGGTCATGGTTAGCTTGCATAAGTACTAGGGAATGTGTGTGAACTGGTTTTGGCACAAGAACTTGAGGGAAATAGGAGTTAGCAATCAAACTGCAGAGGCAACTCTGTTTTTGCAGTTTGATGGTGTTTTTTGGTTTGAGGATGTTTGGGAGGTCAATGGCTCGTGCAAAATCTTGGATATGTTATGTGTAATGTGTTTGATAACTTCTTTCTTGTGTTTGTAAGCTGAAGAGAGAGTTGTAACAAGTTATGGACCTTTCTTCTATGTGAAGCAAACAAATGCAACTTGATGATTTAGGTCAGTAGGGGGTCTCCTAATGTGCTGCATAATCTTCTCTTGATCAGAGCAACTTGTCCATAATCTTGTGCCAAAAGGATTTGCTATGTACCTTCTTGATTTGCAATTGGACATAAAGCTAATCTTTTCAAAAATGGAAAGTTCACTTTATCTAGTTTAGGATTAACCTTGCATACAATGCTTGCACTCAAAGAACAACACTTTAACACATTGAATATGCATTAAATTATTGAGTATGGAATGGTTCAAGGACCTGTAATCAAGCATAAAGCAAGCTGAGTTCAAATTTGCAAGATTATGAACATGTCTTGGTTAAGAACAAAAAGTGAATTTTTGCCAACTTGTGAAATTCGAATCTTTCAAGTTATGAGGTTGTTTGATGAGTTCTTGGACATTTTGGAAAGCTTGGAATGTGTACTACAATCCATCTTTGAAATGCAAGTTGAAATTCCAAGTGGAAGGGTATGAAAAATTGCCTTGAAGTGGGGTAGAAAACCTTGTCAAAATAGGTTAAAATTTCACTAAGTTAAAAATGGTTTAGTGCCCTTATTCAAAAAATTGTAACTTGAGATACAAGCTTCAAATGAGAAAACTTTGTGAATCAAAGTTGTAGATTATGAAACAATCTACAACTTTCATGTTTTGACTTTTGTTTGAATCCAAATGGATCTTGGTGAAAAGGTGGGGCCAAGTTGGGAAAAAATTAGGGTTTTCCATAACTTAGAAAAATTCTAAGTTATGAAAAATTCCATTTTCTAACCCTAATTTGCATTTTGTGATTTCTTGGTGAACAAGTTTCATGATTTGGCATATTTTGATGAAAAATGAATCTTGACTCTTGACTTTGACCAAAAAGTCAAAGTTTGACTTTTCAGTATACAGTCAAAATTGATCAATTGACTGGGAAATTCAACTGTCAATCTTGTGTACTTGGGATCTTTTGAGCTTGATGAATGTGTCAAGATCATTTCATGGGGTCCTTGAGTCCATATGTGAGCTTGGTTTGCCATTGGCTAGGTCAAGCAGTCAAAAATTGCCTTTGTGCAGTCAAAACCCTAAAAATGACCATTTTACCCTTTTGGTGATCTGATCAAATTTCGTGTGGAATTGTGGTCCAAACTTGATCAAATGGTCCATGTGAGTTCATAATGTTGATGTGGGTCAAATTTAATGAGGTTTGACTGTCAATTGGCCACAGTTGACTTTTTCCCCAATACAGCTGATTTCTAGGTCAACTGTCCAATTGACTGGGTAAAACTTGGAATCAAGACTTGAAACTTGGCATGGGTAAACTTGGGAGTCCAACATGAAACATGAAAGTCATCTTAGGCATTTTAGGTCAAAACATCCTTGGGCAAACACAAACCCTAATTTGAGTCCACAGTGCAAGGAGAAGTCTTGAGCAGAGGAAACCCTAACTGGATCTTGATCTTCAAGGGTCTGGTGATGAGAAAATGTTGAGGAAATGGGAGGGCAAATTTTGGGGTACAACACCACCCTGAGTCTCTTTTTCTTCTTTTTCACTGGGTCTTTGTTCCCCAATTGAGTCTTGATATCCTCCTGACCCTTAGCCAAGGTCATCAGGAGTTGCTGGAACTGTGCATTCTGAGCTTGCAAGTCTTTGACTGTTTGCTCGAGATCCATCCTACTGAAATAAACATCAGACAAATAAGGAACCTGGAGTGAGACCTGCTTATGCACATGATGAATGGTATGCTTATGTATGCAATGCATTCAAGGATTCAGAACATTCAAAATTGTTTCAGACAAAGAAGAACGCACGTTATATTAATAAGAAGAAATTTGTTAGTACATAAATGCCCCATGGGCCCAAATATTACAAAATAACTTCTTAAGGCAAAAAGACATTGCGCATCCTCTTTGGTGCGATGTAGGTGTTGAGGGCCTCTTGCTCGTGGAGTCGGCGGGTAAGCTCTAGAACCTTCTTCTCACTGGCGTAGAAGCTAGCTTCAAAAGTATTCCGTTCCTCCTTGAGCTGAATCCAACTTTTCTGCATTTCCTCCCACGATGTAGGCATGTCTGGATGTAGGATGATGTAGGGAACCTCTCCTTCATTGACGGGCTCTTTAATCACTGGGAGTATATGAGGATAAGGCATCATTAGACTTTGGGCTCGGGCTCGTACCCACTTGAGATAGGGCTCAAGAGGGATGGAGTTCTTGTGTCCCAGAGTCTTGCTATCAACCTTGTTGAGTTTTCCCCAAGCTCTGATGAATCTTTGGCGAAGTCCTTGCGCATCGTTGTCGAAGTCAAAAACTAGGTCAGGAATCAACATGTCATGAGGGCCATCCCTCCGGGCATATCCAAATTTCCTCAAAGCTAGGCAAGGGTTGTAGGTGATACCTCCCATGATTCCAAGTAAAGGAACATTAGGAAATTCTCCACAACGATCAACAATGATGACATTTTCTCTGGACCGAGAACACCAATGCACATCAGAGTGAGTAAGAGTCATCAACCGTTGGGACCACCTTGAACCTTGGTCATTCTTCAGGACAGATTGTGGAAGGTGCGAAATGAACCACCTTGCCAGGAGAGGAGTACAGCACATGAGAACACCCCTCTTTCTCATTGTTCGTGTGTAAAATGAGTGAAGAATGTCCCCAAGCAATGTTGGTATTGGATTTCTGGACAAGAAGATTTTGACGGCGTTGACATCTACCAATTGGTAAGGATTTGGGAACAAGACCAACCCATAGATAAGGAGTGCCACAATCTCTTCAAAGGCTTGTAGGTCCAATGAATTCCAACATTCTTGTGCCTTCTCAAACAAGAATTTTGCTAAGAATCCTTTGACGCCGCTTCTGGTTTCCCAATGCCCCTTGATGTCGGATGGTTGTAGATGTAATGCTCGAGCAACATCTTCCGGCTTTGGTTCCTTTTCCGTACCGTTGAATGGTAGTTGATTAAGGATAGGGATTCTTAGGAGTTGAGAAAACTCCTCCAAAGTGGGTACCAACTGATAATCAGGGAAAGTGAAACAGTGGTGAAGAGGGTCAAAGAACTGGAATAGCACTTTCATCATGTCTTCTTCAATGTTGGTGTTGACTAGGCTGAGCAGTCTGCCATGTCTTTCACTGAAGGATGAATTTTCCGGAATTCTTGAGGTGAGCTCCTTGAGTTGAGGAGAAATTCTCACAAGGTTGACTTGAATGGTATTTCTGCGAGGAATTTCCATGACCTACAAAACAAGAACAAAGATGAAGATCCAAAACCCTTGAAATGGTTAGTGAATGCATATGATGTTTTATGATGTTTTATGATGTTTATGATGTATGCATAAAACATATGTACAAGAAAATCACACCAAACCCTAGTTTCAGGCTTGCATGGGGTTTCATAGGTAAGTACACTCTTGAGTGTAGTTGGCTTAAAAACCTGTCCTATAAATAGTAACCGGGTTCTAAGGAGCTCAATATCACGAGATTGTTTTCATTGTTCATTGTTTTGTTTTAGCCAATTAACTAGCGACCAAAATATTCCAAGAAAACAACCCTCAATGAGTGTAGTATCGAGTATCTACCAACTTCGGACTGTACCAAAGCCGGTCATCTCACTACCCCTAATAAAAGGCCAAGATGGTCAAGTAAGGTTCTAGGTCATTAGTGCTTAGTGACATCACTCAGCGGCCCCGTACTCTCCTTGATTGAACTCAAGGGTTACCGGTACTCACAAATATGTCGCACTAATATAGCTATTGCTTCGACCGTGTCGGTATACCCCGCACAGTTTCCACAACGTATTGCTATCTATGAATGTTTCCCAAAAAATCCGGGTGGAGGATTGCAAACCCAAACAATAGAGCCAAAATATAAAGCAATCAATTCAAACAATTAGTCATGCAAGAGGGTGATCTAAGCCATAAGGTTACTCCACTTTTAAAATTAATCCCCAGCAGAGTCGCCAGTTCTGTGATACGGTGGGAGAACTGACTATGGTTTTGCGTTTGTTTTCGCAAATGTTTCGGTTGAGCAAGAGTCGCCACCGACTTTTTATTTTATCCTAAGGAAAGGTTCAAAAAGCACAGCAAAAACCTTTGAGATTTTTCTTGGGTTCGGGGAGTAGATTATAGAGAGGGAAGGTATTAGCACCCTTTCTATCCATGGTTATCCATGGGCTCTTAGGTACTTGCTTAGATCAACTTGCCTTGGTTTTCAATTGTTTGAAATGGTGCTTGGTGTGTGGTTTTAAAAATGTTTTGAAAAGATGCCTTGTATAGGCTACCCTTGTAACAATTCTTTACTCGAATGTTTTACAAAAGGTGTTTTGTCTTTTGAAAAGATGTTTCAAGGTTTTTTGAAAGTTTGTTTTGAAAGTATTTGTGAAGTGTGGTTTGAAATTAGGCAAGTGTTTTCTTTGTAAATTGACAAGTACCTAAGAGTTATCTACCCTAAAGTTTTCTCAAAGATTTTTGTTATGTTTTAAACCTTTTGACAATTTTGTTCCACCATTGTATTTGGTGGACAATCTTGTGTTAGGAGGTGAAAGGGACGGCGTGGGTCATCGTTTAGACCATAATTGCAATAGTGTTAAATGTCTTTGGGCAATTTTTCTTTGAAAGGGACTTGATCATTTTAGGCAACTTTTCGAAAGCGTCATCGAGGGACTTATGATCATTTGATTGTTTATTTTACCCAAAGAAACCTAACATGCAATATGGCCCAATTATTTGAAGGCAACAAAATGGAATACCCTAGGGGTGCAAGTGTGATATGTGTTGTCCATTTTCATGCTTTGATTATCTTAAGATTAGGTCAAACTATTTTGTTCTTTTTTATTTGCATACAAACCCTAATTCTAGCATGGTATATTTAGAAAGCGTTTAAAGTGCGAAAAATTAAAGTTCCTACACTATTACAACACAATAATATGGGGAGGGGGATACAAATGTTCAAATGGGGAGATATTTAGACAAGAAAATTAAACCTAGCTATTACATCATTTTTTTTTGAATATTTACAATATAATTAAAGGCATAAATTAAATGGAAAAATAGAATCAAGATGCAAAATGCAAAAGGAAGGTTTTTATATGTGTGAAAAAAGTATTATTTATATTAAATAAAATAAAAATAAAAAGGTATTATTTTTTTTTTGGAGTTTTTGTAAAATTGTGAAATTCGAATCTCTCAAGTTATGAGGTTGTTTGATGAGTTCTTGGACATTTTGGAAATCTTGGAATGTGTACTACAATCCATATTTGAAATGCAAATTGAAATTCCAAGTGGAAGTGTATGGAAAATGGCCTTGAAGTTGGGTAGAAAACCTTGTCAAAATAGGTTAAAATTTCACTAAGTTAAAAATGGTTTAGTACCCTTATTCAAAAAATTGTAACTTGAGATACAAGCCTCATTTGGGAAAACTTTGTGAACCAAAGTTGTATATTATGAAACAAGCTACAACTTTCATGTTTTGACTTTTGTTTGAATCCAAATAGATCTTGGTGAGAAAGTGGGGCAAAGTTGGGAAAAAATTAGGGTTTTTCATAACTTAGAAAAATTCTAAGTTATGAAAAATTCTCATTTCTAACTCTAATTTGCATTTTTTGATTTCTTGGTGAACAAGTTTCATGATTTGGCATGTTTTGATGAAAAATGAATCTTGACTCTTGATTTTGACCAAAAAGTAAAAGTTTGACTTTTCAGTATATAGTCAAAATTGATCAATTGACTGGGAAATTCAACTGTCAATCTTGTGTACTTGGGATCTTTTGAGTTTGTTGAGCATGTCAAGATAATTCCATGGGGTCCTTGAGTCCATATGTGAGCTTGGTTTGCCATTGGTTGGGTCAAACAGTCAAAAATTGCCTTTGTGCAGTCAAAACCCTAAAAATGACCATTTTGCCCTTTTGGTGATCTGATCAAATTTCTTGTGGAATTGTGATCCAAATTTGATCAAATGGTCCATATGAGTTCATAATGTTGGTGTGGGTCAATTTTCATGAGGTTTGACTGTCAATTGGCCACAGTTGACTTTTTCCCCAATACAGTTGATTTCTAGGTCAACTGTCCAATTGATTGGGCAAAACTTGGAATCAAGACTTGAAACTTGATGAGGATAAACTTGGGAGTCCAATATGAAGCAAGAAAGTCACCTTAGGCATTTTGGGTCAAAACATCTTTGTGCAAACACAAACCCTAATTTGGGTCAACAGTGCAAGGAGGAGTCTTGAGCAGATGAAACCCTAACTGGATCTTGAGCTTAAGGGCTTTGTGGTGGGAAATCAATGAGAAATGGGAGGGAAAATTTTGGGGTACAACAATGACACATATCGCATTTGTGAGGCCGACTATACCTCACCAACAGAGGCAGAGGGCGACTTGGCTGAAATGAAGCCAGGGCCAGCCTATGAGTGTAAATTATTCTTTCCTACTAAAGGAAAGAATACGATAAAAAATAATCCAAAATTACCAACAAAAACTTATATGTTTAATGTCACTAAGTGTGAATAAATTTTTTATTTACTAGTTAAAGATGGTCAAATTTTAGTACCCCCAGGTTCTAAATTACCACCATTAGAACAACGACAAAAAAGAGGTTTTTGTAAATTTCATAATTATCTTGGTCATACAACCTCTCGATGTTACTTTTTCAGGGATCTCGTGCAAAAGTCGCTACAAGAGGGTAGGCTGAAGTTTGTTGTAAGAAAGATGAAGATTGATACTGATCCTCTTAGGCAAGAGGAAGCTTTGTTTCTCGACCCAGTTGGAATTAACATGGTAGAGATTACTGAATTTCCTGAGGATAATATGGTCGAAGAGGGCATTGGAGAGAGTCCTAATGTCGGCCTAGCAGATGTGTACCCAAGGCCTGAGGAAGATCTGCTAGACTTCCTTTACCTCTGTAAGAATAAAGGTTCACAAGCTTGCTTGTGTCCTAGATATGGCGCTTTGACTGACAAAATAGCTGCTGAAAATTTCCAGAAGCTACAGTTAGAGAAGAACAGAACCAAGCCACACAATTAAAGGTTCCCTACACCAAGGAACCCAAGGAAAGCTATGGGAAACTCTCATGCTAAACCTAGGAGCTATGTTCCCTCAGAAAAATATCCTAACAGGACTTGGATTAAACCCCAATGGAGAAAGGGTTCACCAATTGATGGGGCACCAAACAGAGGGAAGTCCACTATTGACTACCGACATGAGTTCAAATCAGAGAAGAAAAGCCACATTTCTGAAAAATACACGGGGAAGAATCCCATGAATCGAACCCAATGGAGACGCTTCCAGCGTCGAAAGCAAGCTGAGAGGTAAGCAGCTGTTGGCCAGTTTGCTGCAAATAAAGGTGGTAATCAGGGGAAGTACCAGGTGAAAGTCGACTCCTTTGTGAAAGAACGAATCAAAGAATTCATAAATCGACCAGATGCCAAGTGTTCTGAAGAAGCCATCGACGATTTTGATTCTGAATCTGAAGAGAGTCTGAATATCTTAGTCAATGTGGTATCAGTTCTGCCAGCATAATATGATTGCTTGACGGAAGTAGAGGATTCAGCAAACACGAATGCTGAGGAGATGGATTTACACAAGCCAACGTGTTATTTTGTCATGAAAAATGGTTCCATCGAGAACTAAGATGCTTTCTTTGAGAAACCAGATATGGCCATGAGGAGCCATTTAAAGCCCCTTTTAATAAGGGCTAAGGTCGAAGGGGTGGCTATCAACAAGGTGTTGGTAGACTGTGGTTCTACGGTGAACATTATGCCACACCACTTATTGCTGAAAATAGATAAATATGACACTGATGTTAGATCTCATAACATGGTCTTATCATACTACAAAGGAAAAACTATAAACACCATGGGTGTGATCCAAGTGGACCTCACTATAGGCTCAGTTACTAGGCCGACTATTTTCATGGTGATTCAAGGCAAGCCAAGTTACAACCTCTTAGTAGGGAGAGAATGGTTACACAGAGTGGGGGCTGTGCCATCCTCTATGCATCAGCGTTTGGTGATCTGGAGGGAAGATATCATAGTTGAGAATATTGAAGCTGATCAAGGGTATTTTATGGAAGATGTGAACAATGTCGGAAAGAAGCAGTTCGACAGGAAATTAGCTAATATTTCCCCATGTCAACCTGCTGAAGATGTATACGCCAACCTTAATGAAGCATTTGTTTATTGGAGTTACATGAAACCCATGGCTTTATGTGGGATGTGGAACCTCTTGAGGATCCATACTGTACTAACCGACCGACAGGTTGGGGAGACATCAGTGGTGATGTCTGAGCTAGATGCTCTAAATAGGATTTCGGCATATATTGCCGAAAGTAAAATAAATTTGGCACTAGAAGCTGAAAAAATATGGTTGTCGAAGCCAATAAAACACAAGTTCTAGATGAAGGAGCTACTTTGGCTATTGAGCCAAAGATACCAGATATACTAGAGACGGTCGAAGAAAACATGGACAGTCAGCGTCTGGACTGCATATATGATGAAGAACCCTTAAGCTTCAAAAAGGATCCAATGGCGCCAAAAAAGATGCATCCACAAGACCCTCTATAAGAGATAGATCTTGGTGAAAAGGGGGATAAAAGACCAACTTATATCAGCGCCAACATCAACCCAAAGTTGAAATCTGAGGTAATATCTTTATTAAAAGAATTTAAAGATTGTTTTGCTTGGGACTATAATGAAATGCCAAGTTTAAGCAGGGACTTGGTAGAACTAAAATTACCAATAAAAGCTGGAAAGAAACCCGTAAAGAAGATGCCCAGACGTTTTGCTCCAGCCATAATGTCGAAAATTAAAGAGGAGGTAGAAAGACTCCTCAAAAGCATATTCATAAGAACTGCAAGGTATGTCGTCTGGTTGGCAAACATAGTGCCAGTAATTAAGAAAAATGGAAAATTAAGGGTATGCATAGATTTTAGAGATTTAAATGCTGCTACCCTAAAAGACGAGTATGCCATGCTTGTGGTAGAAATCTTGGTCGACTCGGCCGCTGGTTTTGAATATCTAAGTATGCTTGATGGTTATTCTGGTTATAACAAAAATTTTATTGCAGATGAAGATGTGTCGTAGACGGTTTTTCACTGCCCTGGGGCACTAGGAACCTATGAATGGGTTGTCATGCCATTCGGTTTAAAAAATGCTGGAGCGACATATCAAAGGGTAATGAATTCTATGTTTCATGATTTTATTTAAGATTTTTGCAATTTTACATTGATGATATTGTAATAAATTCGAACAGTAAACCAACTCATCTACAACACCTTTGAAAGTCTTTCGAAAGGATGAGAAAACATGGATTAAAAATGAATCCATTAAAATGTGCTTTTTGTGTGCAGGCTGGTAATTTCCTTGGCTTTGTGGTGCATAAAAAAGTCATAGAAGTAAATCAAAGTAAGACTAAAGCCATCATGGACATCAAGCCACCGTCGACCAAAAAGGAACTTCAGTCTTTGTTGGGCAAGATAAATTTCCTAAGGAGGTTCATATCCAACTTAAGTGCAAAAACCAAAGTATTTTCACCACTACTTTGACTAAAAAATGAAGATTTCATTTGGCAAGAGGAGCATCAAGAGGCTTTAGACAAATCAAAGACTACTTAGTAAAGCCTCCAATATTGGCACCTTCTATTAGACATGGGCCTGTGAGTTTATATATTGCAGCCTCAGATGCGATTATAGGTAGTATGTTAGTCCAACAGGATGAAAAAGGTGTTGAGAGACCTATGTATTATCTTAGTCGAATGCTAAATAATCTTAAGACTAGGTATAGTGATATAGAAAAACTATGCCTTTGCTTGTGTTTCTCTTGTATTAAACTAAAGCAATATATAAAGCCTATTGATGTGTATGTATCTTCTCACTTCGATATTATTAAGCACGTGTTATCCAAACCAATTTTACATAGTCGAATTGGTAAATGGGCTTTAGCATTAACAGAGTATTCTCTGACTTACATGCCCTTAAAAGCAATGAAAGCACAAGTAGTGGAAGATTTTTTGGTCGACCATTCAATGGTTTGTATAGCTCAAAATTATGTAGATTTAGTACCATGGAAATTATACTTTGATGGTTATAGCCATAAGAGTGGAGTCAGAATGGGAGGAATTACAATTTCTCCCAGTGGAATTCCAGCAGAGTTCAAGTATAAAATCGACGGTATGTGCACAAATAATGAAGCAAAATACGAGTCTTTAATAACAGGACTTGAAATACTGCTAGATTTAGGGGCAAGGAACGTCGAAATTATGGGAGACTCTGAATTAGTGATTAAACAAGTATCAAAAGAGTACAAATGTGTTAAAGAAAATTTAATCATGTATTTCGTGATGACCATCAGATTATTAAAACAATTTGAGCAAGTAAGTATTCGACACATACCTCGAAGAGAGAACGAAAAGGCTAATGACCTAGCACAAGAAGCCTCAGGATACAAGAGAGATCAAAATGAAAAACTTACCCAAGTAATAGATAAAGTTTGAGCAACTTTGTTATTCCCTTAGGATTTGTCAATTATAAAGTTAGGGGCTATAGATGCCGATAATTTTCAAATTTTAACCATTGTCAATGGACAAGAGAATGACTGGCGAAAGCCATTGGCTAACTATCTGCGCATTCCCACGGGGTCGACAGATCATAAGATCAAGTATCGCACTCTCAGTTATGTTTTGATAGAGAACGAATTATTTAAGAAAACTGCTAAAGGGGTTTTGTTAAAATGCCTTGGAGAAAGTGAGGCATACGTGGTAGTATCAAGTGCGCATAGTGGAGCATGTGGTGCATATCAAGCAGGACACAAAATGAAATGGCTTTTGGTGCGTTCATGTGTCTATTGGCCTTCAATGCTAAAAGATTGCATCGAATTTGCTAAAGGTTGCCGAGAATGCCAAATGCATGAGGGCATACAACATGTCCCCACAATTGAATTACATGCAGTTATAAAGCCCTGGCCATTCAGAGGATGGGATTTAGATGTGATTGGAGAAATAAAACCAGCTTCATTAAAATAGAAAAGATATATTTTAGTCGGTATTGATTACTTTACAAAATGGGTTGAGGCAGTAGCTTTAACTAACATCGACCAAGAAGATGTTATTGATTTTATACAAAATCACATCATCTGTCGGTTTGGAATTCCAGAAACAATTACGACCGACCAATGATCAGTGTTTACTGGACGAAATATGCAAGAATTTGCGCAAGAAGTTGGAATTAAATTGTTAACTTCTACTCCTTACTATGCTCAAGCAAATGGCCAAGTCGAAGCTGCCAATAAAGTGACAATTAGCCTAATTAAGAAGCATGTAGGAAAGAAGCCAAGGATTTGGCATAAAACATTGGATCAAGCCTTATGGGCATGTAGAACTTCCCCTAAGGAAGCAACAGGAACTACTCCATTTCGACTTGCATATGGGCATGATGCAATGTTACCAGTGGAGATACATGTTCAATCGATAAGAATCCAAAGACAACATGAAATACCATATGAGGATTACTGGAATATGATGGCAGACGAGTTTGTCGACATAGATGAAGAAAGGATGTTGGCCCTTGATTCGTTAATAAGACAGAAAGAAAGAGTCTCCAGAGCTTACAACAAAAAAGTAAAGGATAAAGTATTCATTGTCGATGATCTAGTATGGAAAGTGATATTACCTATGGACAAAAATGATAGAGTTTTAGGTAAATGGTCCCCAAATTGGGAAGGACCTTTTAAGGTGATACAAGTGTTTTCAAATAATGCCTATGAGCTTGAGGAGTTAGCCCCAGATCGACGAATCTTAAGAGTAAATGGAAAGTACTTAAAAAAGTATAAGCCCATTCTTCAAGAAATCAAAATCTCGACGGAATAAATATTCGTGGAACCAATGAGCTGGTAAAATTTTGTTGAGACCAGCAAATTTAAAACACGCATAAAATATGGAGGTTACATATAAAATGAACAAAGAAAGGATTCGTTAAAATTTGGCTTAGAGCCATAAAGAAATTATAATATTGTTGTTACAATGATTAAAAATGCTTAAATTTGGCTTGGAACGACTGCAGCTCACCATGGAGGTTAGTGGCCTGATATTCAAAACCTTCTGCCTGAATCTTAAGTGTTTCAAGCTCTGTTTCGACAGAAGAAATCGTGTCACTTTCAGCCACGGCGTCCACAGCCATTTTCTCAGCTTTTTCTTGGGTTGGATTAATCACATTGTTAATCTCTTCCTCTTGCTTGGCGATTAATTCTAATTCCTTGTTGAGAACAGAAATCTGGTCACAGATTTCAGCAGCTTTATTTCGTCTAGGAATCAGTTCCTGTCTCTTCTTTTTAATCATTGCTAACAAGTCATTAATTTCTTCAGTAACTTGCACCATTATATCCAACTTTTCTTTCACAAAGGCTTCCTTCGACTCAACCGCTGCCTCATTTTCCCGAATTCTTTCAACATTTTGGCGTAGAGGGACGAAAAGTTTCTCAAATGTCGTTATCATCAACCTGGCTGATTCAGACATATTGAGTTCCTTCATTTGAGCAAGAGCTTCTGAGAGTTCTGGGCCAAGAGTTCGATCAGAATGGAGCAGATGAGGCAGATCAGGATTCAAAGCATGAGTCCGAATTTTAGTCATCAAATTTTTGGCTTTAACTGCTTCAGGACTTATCTTGTCATTATGTGCTTGAGATGGGTTGGAGTCACAAGAAAGAGTGAGAGAACTCACAAAGCGATGCAATTAGAAATTACTTCTAGACCAGAAGGATTAACTCCCATGTGTTTTAGTTTAGTGGGTGAGTCGACCTTTGTTCTCCCAGAAGAAATGAGAGGCACGCCTTGCGTGCTTTCAGGAGGGGGCAAGATTCGAGAAGTGGTGACATTTTTATTTGCTTATGAATCCTGCAGAGAATCTGAAAGGCTAGAATCAGAACTAGTTGAACTATAACCCTTATGTTTGGCAGGACTAGTGACTGAGTCAGAGTCACTAAGAGTAGTCGGAATAGTCAGGTCGATAAACTCACCATCAACAATGTTAAGATTCTCATGATGGTGAGGGGAATAAGATTCTGACAAAGGGGTATAGTCAGGTACACGTTTTTGTTGACCAGAGATGTTAACCTAAAGAAAGCAAGAAAAGGTATTATCCAAAATAAATTCAACAAGCAAAAAACGAAAGAAACTAGAAAACAACCAGTTAATACTTGTGTCAACGGATTAAGATCGACAAACTCGTCCTTAGCTAAAACATTAGTAAGGTATCGGGCTTTGAACTTCATCAACCCTAGGAGAATGAGTTGGAGTAACCAGAGTTGTGTCGACCACGATGGTGTCAGCACCCAAATCTGAAGTGGCTTTAGGATTTTCGACCAAAACCACGTTACGTATCCTTCTAGTAATAAGAGGAATTTCGACATCAGCTGGCTCCTATGTTTCATCAACAAGTTTCAAGCCAACCTATGATTCAGCACCCTGGGGTATAGGTACCTTTGTCTTCTTCTTCTTCGCCACTTCGCCTTCAGTAGAGGAATCTTTCTTCTTCTTATGGCTTTTAGATTTATGGGAGTGTTGAGAGGGTTGAACATCAGGTGATGGCTAAGTATCAGAGAAAGATGTAAGTCAAAGCAATGGTGTTAGTCGATAATAGAGGTTTTGAATCGACAGAATATGACTTAGCCCTCTCATAAGTATGCTTTTTGTCCTTCTGGGACCTTTTGGATTTGTCAGAGGGAGCAGCCAAATCCGCTGAGCGTTTTTTACTCTGGAAAAAAAGGAAAATATTAATACAAGTTTAGGGTAAACGACATAGGAACAAGAAGCATATAAATACACCCACCAAAGAAGCCTTCTTGAGTGAAGAAGAAATGGGTTCATCTTAGGAGGGTGTGTGGTCAGGAATGATCTACATAATTAAGCTAAGTCAGATATGCCAAATTAAGAATGATAGCTGGCAGAAAGTTAAAATTTAAACCTGATGCGTTGAAGGTTTTTGTTTTCCGACAGGAACGGTACCCACCTGATTTATTGGTATAGCTGTAAGACAAGTGTAAAACAATCAGATAAGCAACCAAAGTAAAATAGGCAGGGGGTAAGCTTTCCAGAAATTGTTACCAATTTGTGTAGTCGAAAGTACTCTAACATATCAGAGATCATAATGAAGATGCCTCGAATAGTTAGGTAGGTACCTTTGTCGGCCTTTGTCTTATAGGAATTTTGCATATCTGATATAGAGCAATACCACCAATCAGAAATATGTGGGCCAAAGGCCAAGGCCAAAGGGCTGGATGGAAAAGGAGGAAATTTGATGTTTTCAAAATGAAGAGCATAAAGATATTTATCTTTCGCATAACTAGGGAGTTTTAGCATCGAGATTCTATCGGTAACCTTCTCCTTTAATTTGACAGCAGCCTCATAGATGGTCATACGAAGATCATTAGGTCGATACATAATTCATAAGTAATTCTGGAAAGCGAGAATTTGTTTAATGTGAGTAATCTTACACTTGGTCGCTTTTTCCTGTAAATTTGAGAAAGTTGTGGTTAGTTCAGTCAGCTTAGCATTAGAATCACCAATGAAAATATGCCTGCCACCAAGTTTCAAATTCTTTGGTGCAGTAGAAAGACGGTTGGAAAGGAGTGAGAGTGAGTGTGGGTCTTCGTGCCCATAGATTCCCTATATCATCCTTGATCATTTCAAAGGGTTGGTCAGTTGTGATGTCGACCAGCAGCCCGTGAGAATTTAACAAAGATTTAGGAACACGTTGACAGAGGCCAAATTATCGATCCACCAAGTTAGGATGATGAGCAACCAAACCCAGGTTCACACTGATAATCACAGTAGATAAGGATTGGGGAGTAAAGTAACGCCTCCAAAGGATTAAAGAATTTTCCTTGTCCTCTTCTTATGTGAGTGGAAAAGCCCTAATAAACCACTCTGGGCCATCTTATCTAGCATGAAAAGGGGCCATCGAGGGTGTAAAGTCGAATCTTGTCAGCATAATGGTAAACAACAGCATGAAGACTTCAGGAATTGGGGAGCCTTTGTCGATAGGAGTTAGAGGGAGAAGGCATTGTCAGACGATATGGCTTCGAGATGGATGACATACTACCTTTCTATTTCTAAAAGGCTTAATCTCCTCAGAGAAATTGGCATTCAACCATAGCTGCAAGATCCAGAAAGGACCATGGACTAAGACGTTCTTTTTCTTTGGATTATTAGGGTCAAAACGCTTTATTTGGTTAACAACATCAGTCAAAGCTGCATAGAGAGAGGCCAAAATCAGCTGGCCTAAAGCAACATTTTCACCCATATGCAATTGGGTAGCCAGATAAGAAAATTGTTTGGCCACCTGCATTAACCTGGAACAAAAAACAAAGAGAGATAGCCACAAGGTTAGAAACGCCACATGCCCCTCATCAGTTATAGGACCAGAGGTTTGAGCATGATGGTCGATGAAATTATTATATGTTGGCTTTCCAGCTTCACCCACATCGAACCTTAGTGGCACAGGTTCAGCATCCATATAGTTGAAAACCGTGCCAGATGGTTTCAGCCTAGTGATGGCAGCAACGTCGAACAAGGTATGAGTGATCATACCACATTTAGTATGAAAGGTGTTGGTCGATCCCTCCCAGAAATGTATGGCAGCTAGGAGCATGCCACTAGAATAAGGTTGACCACATCGAGAAAGTTCTAGAAGGGTATAAATACCCATCTTTTTCCATTGGTCTCCTTTGGTAGTTTCTAAATGTGCCATCCAGGCACGGAATTTAGGGTAACACAAAGGTGGAGCGGTCCTAAAGTTCTTATCAATATATTTAAGTGATATAGGGTTTGGAGAAGAGATGATGGGTCTGGTAGTAGTACTAGTGGGAAAAAACGCCTCCTTATCATCTACGTAGATTTCAGAGGGTGCATCAGCAGGAAGTGGTCCTAAAAAGTCTAAGGGTTTCTCCTCAAGAGAGAAAGGGATAAGTACATAAGATTGCCAGATTTTGGCTTTCTCCTCAGCAAATGGAGGTTCCGGCACATAAGCTTTGTCGTCGATAAGGCGCAGTTGAAGAGCGATTGCTGGAGAAGAAGTTTTATTTTTAACATTCGCCATTGCAAAAGGTGTGAAGGAGGATGAAGATGAAGAACAACGATGGTGTGTAGTTTCTGAGTTTTGTTTTCTAAAAAGAAAGGGTCGAAGAAGTGAAGGAAAATAGAAAAAATTCGAAATATAGACCCTGAGGAAAGAAGAAATAATTGGAAAAATCTTTTGTGATTTCCCAAGTTCAAATCACGTCAGTTAGTGGGACGTGTTCCGCAGGATCAAACGTGAGTTAGTGGGCCACGTTTCCCACTAAAAGTGAAATGATGGAAAGCAATTAATGCCGCATGTCTTGAGACTGAAAGGCATGGTACGCTACCACGATTGTGTGACGTCACGGAAAATACAAAACAATAATGATCACTTTTTGAGAAATGGAAACGATTTGGTCAAATGGTGAAACCGACGCTTCAGAGATGCCATTATCTCATATTAGTCAAAATTCAAAAATGGCATCTCCGGGGGCATTTTGTTACCTTGTAAAATCTTAAGGTATTCAAGTACATGTGGTAAATGAAGACATTCTCCTAAGCCAAAAGTCATCCTCCAAAATAAGTGTTTTTTGGGAAACGGGAGCCAATGTGTGAAAAGTTGGTTTTAATAAGTTAGAGTTAATATTTGAAAGGAGTCACACTGAAACTGTCGAAATTGAATTACTTCGACTAGGAAGAAATAAAAGAACATATGTCAGGGGGTTAAAATTGGTTTAGTCGACCAAAGGATAAAAGACAAGGACTTGGTCGAAAATGGTTTTAGTCGACAAAAAATGGTTTCTTGGACTTAGAGGAAGTGTGATTATTCTTTTCTATAAAGAAAGCGTTGAAGCAAGGCAGAAGCGGTTCATGTTTAAGAGGCTTATAGGAATCGTGGGAAGTTACCAGCAACCCACGACGTGTTCAAGCGCCAAATAGGTGGAACTTCAAAATCATGAGCAGTTACCAGCAATCCATGATGTGTTTGAGCGCCAAATAGGTGGCAACATCTAGTTAAGCAGTTACCTCAAGATGTTAATATTAGCCGTAGATTTTATCTAGGTAGTTACTTTATAAATACTATAAACAGGCAGATTTTGTACAATTTGCGGGTGTGATCACTTGTACTCTCAAGTCACTTATCAAATTCTCTCATTCCGAGCATTAGGAAATCAAGAGTGAAGAGTTCTTGATGTACGTGAATCACCATTTTTATTTCAATTCAAATCTTTTATCTTTCAATTATATCTTTTGAGTACTTTATATGTTTTCTCTTTACTGACGAGCAAGATCTATACGTTATCTTCTATTTCACATAAACAATTCGACACTATTTGTTGGTCACGAGTCACCAGTCAGTTAGTTTAGTGAGTCTCACTTTTGTATGAATATATTTTGTTGGTCACGAGTCACCAGTCAGTCGATTAAATCATAGTGTGGAAAACCATTACACTCGTTTCTCCAGTCAAAAGAAAATTGTTTCCCTTGACTAATATTTTGACGGAATAGGTGTGATAGTAAAAACTCTTAGAATGCGTCTTGAGATCAACTGGTCAATCTCGTAAGTTACCCTCAGTTTAGGACTCTGGGACGAACAGCAGTTGTTTACCATTTTCCACAGTAAACAGATAGTAGTCTCGTCATTATGGGAGATAGTTCGTTATTGATATTTTGTTTACTCCAATGGATGTTAGTCTCGTCATTATGGGAGATAGTTTGTTGTTGAGATTTTGTTTACTCCAATGGATGGTAGTCTCGTCGTTATGGGAGATAGTTTGTTGTTGGGATTTTGTTTACTCCAATGGATGGTAGTCTCGTCATTATGGGAGATAGTTCGTTGTTGAGACCTGTTACTCCAATGAATGGTAGTCTCGTCATTATGGGAGATAGTTCATTGTTGAGATATGTTACTCCAATAAATGGTAGTCTTGTGATTATGGGAGATAGTTCGATGTTGATATTTTGTTTACTCCAATGGATGGTAGTCTCGTCATTATGGGAGATAGTTCTTTGTTGATATTTTGTTTACTCCAATGAATGGTAGTCTCCTCATTATGGGAGATAGTTCGTTGTTGAGATTTGTTACTCCAATGGATGGTAGTCTCGTCATTATGGGAGATAGTTCGTTGTTGAGATTTTGTTACTCCAATGGATGGTAGTCTCGTCATTATGAGTGATAGTTCATTGTTGAGATTTTGTTTACTATAATGGATGGCAGTCTCGTCATTATGGGAGATAGTTCATTGTTGGGATTTTGTTTACTCCAATGAATGGTAGTCTTGTCATTATGGGAGGTAGTTCATTGTTGAGATATATTACACCAATGGATGGTAGTCTCGTCATTATAGAAGATAGTTCGTTGTTGAGATTTTGTTACTCCAATGAATGGTAGTCTCGTCATTATGGGAGATAGTTTGTTGTTGAGATTTTGTTTACTCCAATAGATGGTAGTATCGTCATTATGGGAGATAGTTCATTGTTGAGATTTTGTTTACTCCAATGAATGGTAGTCTCGTCATTATGGGAGATAGTTCATTGTTGAGATCTGTTACTCTAATGGATGGTAGTCTTGTCATTATGGGACATGGTTCGTTGTTGATATTTTGTTACTCCAATGGATGGTAGTGTCGTCATTATGGGAGATAGTTCATTATTGAGATTTTGTTACTTTAATGAATGGTAGTCTCGTCATTATGGGAGATAGTTTGTTGTTGAGATTTTGTTTACTCCAATGGATGGTATTCTCGTCATTATGGGAGATAGTTTGTTGTTGAGATTTTGTTTACTTTAATGGATGTTAGTCTCGTCATTATGGGAGATAGTTCATTGTTGAGATTTTGTTTACTCCAATGTGTTAGAACATAGTTTGATTCTACAACCCTTGATTAAAGTTTTGATGATAACAAAATACAAAGAATAATATTATTTCTAAGGTATATACAAAGAACAATTATGCTCCTTAAAATTATGCTTTGTACATGCAGAAGTTCTAATGGAATCAGCATCAAAATGGAATCAGCATCAGAAGATCAGCAACCTATGGTACACGCTGAAACACTGAAGTTTGATGACCAGAATCTGCCCCTAAACAAATACACTCTGACTCTGATCAAAGACATCTTTACCAAGTCATCAACACTCTGAAGCGTTATCAGCAGATACAGCAAAGAAGACTCTGAAGTGTTACTGGTTATTCAAGACAGAATTAAATGCTAACGACTTTCTTCATACAAAGATCTTCTACAATAGGAAAGTGCATTATTATCATTAAACCTGCTTTATGGACAACGTATCCTTGCTTGCCTATATAAACAGGACTGCTTGTGAAAAGAAGCACGTACGTACGCACTCAATTTTGCTAAGCTATCCAAAGCATGCATATTCAAAGCTTAAGCAAAGTCATTTTATTCCAAGCTTATTTAGTGTAATTATCACAGTTGTGGTATACAGTTTTGTAAGAAAACAAAAACAAACTTGTTCAATTCATTTGTAAAAGAAGTTCCTTGAGATTAACCGGATTGTGGTTGTACTCAAGAAGACTTTAACAGTTGTTAAAGTAGCTGTTGTAATTCTTTGAGAATAGTGAATTAAGACCTCGTTGGAGAGAGGCGAAATCACCTTGACGGGTGTACTGGAGTAGTTTGAGATCAAACGAACCAGGATAGTTCATTATTTGGATTTTGTATACTCCAATGGATGGTAGTCTCGTCATTATGGGAGATAGTTCATTGTTGAGATTTTTTTACTCCAATGGATGGTAGTCTCGTCATTATGGGAGATAGCTCATTGTTTGGATTTTGTTTACTCCAATGGATGGTAGTCTCGTCATTATGGGAGATAGTTCATTGTTGAGATTCCGTTACTCCAATGGATGGTAGTCTCATCATTATGGGAGATAGTTTGTTATCGAGATTTGTACTCCGATGGATGGTAGTCTCGTTATTATGGGTGATAGTTCATTGTTGAGATTCATTTTGCTCTGAAGAATTCATTTAGTTTCTAGTCGTAAGTACTGATGCTGATCATTTGTCGCCTACCCTAATATTGGCTTTTGCTGGTTTTATTCTACCATGTCTTTCCCCTGTAGGTCGACGTTACCTTTTTTGCTATCTGCTCGGTGAGAGGATAGTTTGCACTTATCTGTCGATCACTGTTATCCTTTACTTTCTCTCCTAAATATTTGAGTTGATGTTACTTTGTCTCCTCCTTGAGCTTTACCCCAATAGAGTCGAGTCTTCTGTTCACTAGTGATTTATTTTCCTGGTCTAATTTTATTTTGATCCTTTATTTTATTTTTTGTTTCCCCATTGGTGTCCTGTGTCACCTTTGGATCTGTTTGTTTCCATGCACAATCATATACATTACATGGCATCTTAGCGCCAAAAATAGTTTTTTTATTATATTTAAGTATCTTTAATCGCGTCGACACGAAGATTTTAACCTTCGTATCTCCAGGTAGAAGACACTTAAATAAGGGCAGTTGTTATACCCTAATTTTTGTCCGTAAGATTTCTCTATCATCTCATATCAACTCAATCACAACAAGATCACAATAGGGTTTGGTTCTTCTCCCTATCTCTAGGTTTGCTCATGAGGAATCACCAATTACCTTGATTTGTATATTGTGATCATCTATGTTTTGTATTGAATAACTTTTAACTAATAAATACAATGAATGTTTTCTCTAATTGAAGATAATATAGTGAGGGCACAACACATTTCATCAGGTGAATTCATAGGTTCATGAGTTTAATTCCATGCCTTCTTCAACAAAACTTCATTGAGATTCAAGCCTCATCATTATAGATGCTTCAAAGTAATATCATGACAATGTCTACTATGATTTATCATGCCTCAATTTTTCAAATAAAGTCAAAGGATGCAAGGGTTGATTGAAGAAATATGACCTAATTAGACAAATTCTTGATTCTTTGATCACAAGTACATAACTCTCTCAATTATTAATATATGGAGGTGGTTATTGTTGCTATGGATTCTTATTATCATCCTCAATAATTTCTATTCACATGGAAAAAGTAATTGTGCAAGAAAGTTTGTCAAAATTGAAAAGGGTTTCCAAGTCATTTTGGTGCTTGAGGAGCTAGGGTTTTGAATTTCTAAGGGCTATATCTTGCTCATATTTTGAGATTTATGAGTAATTCCAAATACATGATTCCCTTTAAAGGGTTATCAACTAATCACTTCAATATTTTCAAGAAAATTTTATGTGGAAGATGCCTAATGATGAAGAAATATTATAAGTCCTCTAGATAGGCCATCAAATTCCCTTTATGTGATTTCAAAAGATCATAACTTGGTCATTTTTTATCTCCTTGAGCCTATTATTTTTCAACAATGATATTAAGGATATGAACTTCAACTCTTATTTTATGTGCAAAGCTTGAAAATGAGTGGAAGATGCCCTAAGTACTCAAAGGATTATAGGTCACCTCATGAATTTTCACCAATTTTACAAGGCCATAACTCTTTCAATACTTGGTATTTTTGAGTGATTCAAGTTTCACAATTCTCTTTGGGAAGTCTAATTCAATATAGCATTAATGATCAAAGCTCAATTTTAGAGGAATGCCTTGTTTGAACTCAAAACATTATAGGTCACTTTTGAAGAAAAACTTAGAATTTTTCTAAGTACAAAGTCAGCATCTTTTTCTCAACTTTGACTCATCACAACTCCTATCTCAATTATACACTTGATCCCACTCTTTTCACATTGTAAAGTTTGTGACCTTACCTTTCAAATTCTTCAAGAATCATGCCATAAGACTCCTTGAGCTGTGAATACCATTGATTCAAAGTTGGTACCTTGAAACTGAAGTTTTCTCCAAAGTCAGAATTTGTAATTCATTATTTGGCTTCTAATCACCAAATTTCCACGTGTTTTCCACTTAAACATGATTAGAAAATATGTTTGAATCATTTAGAGCATCAAAACGCATCATTTGGATGAGTTTTGATGCACATGTGAACACACTTTTCTCGTGTACATAGGTGTGCACGAATTCATTTGAATTTGAATCATTCACCCATCCTCTTGATTCCATTTGCTTCTCCTATAAATATAGGCTCTATTCCACACATTTTCGCAAGCTTGAACAGCCAAAATCACTCTGTTAAACTCCCTCCATAACTCATTTTTCTGAGATTTCAAATTCCTCTTTTCTCCACTTCTCAATCCAATTTCTTCATTGATCCTTCATCCTTGAACTTCCCTGAAGCTAACAGAAGAAGAATCAATCCTTGAGGTGCCCTGAATCATGCTATCCAAGTCCATTTACAAATCAAGTTCATCTGACTTCATTCAGATAGTTTAAGGCTCCAAATCCTCTAACTCAAATTATTGGAATGATCGATGATGTTCACTGATGCTTGCTCTTAACTCAATTTTCTTGAAACAATGAATTTGATACTTTTGATTTTCGATTTTGAAATTTTTAAACATCTATGGTTTTTTCCAAATCGACTACGTTGTGCTTTACATAAATTTTTCGCGAGCATATGGTTGTGATCGTCTCAAATAGACGCATCTAATGGTACCACTATGAACGAGTAAATTTACAGATTTAAGGATCTTGGATTTTCCCTACTTGTAGGAGTCTGGAGGTTGAAGACGACCTACGTGTCGTTCTTCAACCAATGACATTGGGCCAATTGTTTTATTTTAATTGGTTGGACTTTCTTGTGTTGTATGTGCGTGCTTCAGCTTGGATCCATGATGCTCCCTCGCCTCAGATCCATTGGATCTGCTAGCGTGTATAAGTGAGAGAGATCCAACGTGCGTGGTTTTTCTGATTTATTTTTATTTTACAAAATTATTTTTTAATTTCTTTTATCTTTAAAAATTCATAACTCTTTTATTTTTTATCCAAAAATTATGAAAAAAATATACAAAACTACTTTGAATTATTTCAGAATTTGTGAATATTTTTTCATATTTTTATTTTAATGTTTGATATTTTTCATAATTTTTGTTTTGTTTTATTTATTTTAATTGTTTTAGAAATATTTTTGATATTTTAAAATTCTAAATTTTTTTGTAAAAATCATTTTACTTATTTCTGACCTCCTGAAACTTTTCTAGAATTTTATTTTGACTTCTACTATTTTTGATGTTTTTTCACTTATTTGAGTGATTTTAATTAGTCTAAAAATACTTTTCTGTTTTAAAAAAAATCACCACAAATTTTATAAAAATATTTGGGATCATTTCTGATTTTTCTGTGGTCTTTTTAAATTTTTCTTTGATACTTTGAATATAATTTACTATTTTACCTTTTACTTTCATTTTAAAAACAATTTAAAAATCATTTTTCCTTTTTATTTTATTCATTAAATGCAATTTATTTTTTTAATGTATTCTGGCTATGTCATTGTTGATCATAAATTTCATTAACATCATTGGATCTTGGGTGTTGAGTTTAACTCCACCAAAATAGATGGATGATTTTAATGATAGTTTGATTAATTTTTTTTATTCAAATATATCCCCTCCCTCTTCATCTTATCCCCTTCTCATTTGTGCTACATGTTGTTAGAGAATAATTTACATATCATCACTCCAAACATATGGCACATAAACTGCTATTGACCGGCTTCAAAATAGGTGTAACTTCTATATAATTCTACTTACGATTGCTTAACATAGCGCTAAATTTTGTTCTGATTCGAGAAATAATCATTTATGGCCCAAACCTATGTTTGCAAGCCCAAGTATGTTTAATTTTAAACCTTTGATCCAATAACCTTGAGGTTCATTGTTAGGAGGCTTTGGTCTTATCAATCCTCTAATGGACTTTCATAAAATTTGGTCTAAGTGAATCATTTAAACATCGTTGATCATTTGTTGTTGCCTTGAGAATTTGAAATGAATGACATATTTGACAAAAAGCAAATGAAACTTATTATTGTGAGGCTTTGATTTTATCAATCTTCTAATGAGTTTTCAAATGCAAGATTCAAGATGGTCATTCAACTAACCTCTAATTTCTAACCCATTAGCAATTGACTTTTATTTTTTATATGCTTTTACTTTACGCTTTTACTTTAAGCATCGTTTATCTTAGCATTTTCATTTCATGCTATTTTTCATCTTTTCTCACTCGAGCATTTATCTTTATGTCATTTTGTTTTGCTCACTTGAGCTTTTCATTTCTTTTTGAAGATAACTAATAACCAACTTGAAGAATAAAAGACTTTAAGGTTACTTGGACTATTTGGTTACTATCCTTGGCATTTTAAAGTTATGGACTTCTTAGACTTAGGAGTAGAGACCTTAACCACCTTTGGGACCATGTAACTTTTATTGTGATTTTTTATGGAGTTCATGGGGTTTACTCCAAGACATTGGGTTGTTTGTTTCTTTGTGTGTAGGTTATTCTAATTATGTGCTTTGTCTGTGATTGGGATTTCATCTGTATACAGTCGTTACTCTGCCCAATTTTTTTTTGTGAAGACTTAATGCATTTGAAGCTTGGTATTTTTAAGAGGTTTAATATCTTTGTTTGCTTGGTTTCAATCTGAAGGATGGAAATTCTACATTGACTCATGATGTCAAGTGTTGACTTCTTATTGGTTAGATGGTTCTTATCCCTAGCTTTTACCTTATGCTTTAGGATAATCTCTTCATCTCCTCCCATCTTCTTTAATTTCAAAAATCTTCTCCCTCCTTTTAAAAATTATTCTTGTTTTTAAACTTGAATCGCTTTCATAATAAACTTGGACTTAGGTCCATGCATTTTCAAAAATTATCTTCTTAATCAAATTTTAACCAACTTAATCATACTTTGACATTTTTTGTGAGAAGACTAAAAGTCAATCAATCTCATTAAAACCATTTTTCCATTTTGGCTTTTTTACCTTAAAAATTATCTCAAAAGGTTAGACTCTTGTCAATCCTTGTAGTGATGCAAGCTATTATACTTCTACGATATGTAGTAAAGTGAGATATTTTCCACTTGGGTGTTGAGCTAGGCTTTGTTGATTTTAAAATCCAAGCTATATCCTCCACTTTGAGATGACGCAAATTCTCCTTTCTCATAATCGTAGATAGTAGGTATGTTCTTCCACTCAAATGCGATAATGACGTCTCGTCTCTTAAAATTAAACAACACACTTGTGTTTTAAAATTTTTAAAGGAGAACTACGAGTACCCTGATCCCCTATTTCACGGAAGGTGGTACGTAGGCACTAAAGGTTCACAACCGCGGCGGGTGCAAAAATTGTAAAAAATAATCTTTTTCTCATCTCCACCATCTATTTTTTATATACAACTCTTATAGGCAAAATAATAGATTTTCAAAGAGGTTCCTGCGGAGTACCGTAGATGTTTAGTGTGCTAATACCTTCCCTTTGCATAACCAACCCCCGAACTTAAATTCTCTCCGCCTCTTTTTAGGTTATTCGCTCTTTTCCTATTCCTTTGAAAACAATAAAGCACGGTAGTGATTTTTATTTGATTTGTGCGAGTCAAGTCGATCAAATGTCTTAGTCTTAACTTTTCTACCGCTACACATACTTAGTATTTTTTTATCAATTCATTACAATATTTGTAAAGTGATTTGAGTCGATAACATATAATTGTCTATTGAGTATAATTTTACATTTTCGCTCTATAATCTTCCGCGTGTAAACTCTGAAAAACCTCTGATTACTCTTATTTGAAAAACTAGTTGAATTTTGTTGTAAATCTGTTCACCCCCACCCCTCTAGATTGTTTTCTATTTCCATATCCACACACAATAAGTGAAAAATTCCATTTCCTTATTTCTCAAAGGTCTAAGTACTCGCAACCCCCCCCCCCCCCCCCCCCCCCCGGAAAAATATTCCCCCCCACCCCACCCCAACTTAACCCTTAATTCCCTTTTTACCCTCCAATACTCCCACTGTTAACTAATCTTCATAATTCTATCAAAATTCATGCTTAATGAAAAGATTAGTTCGTGTGCAATAGAATAAAAGGGATTAAGCGTGGAAATACATTAATAATAGTCATTTTTAATAATCTAAGGTGTTACATCATCTAGATAGATTTATACTTTATGCAATCTCAGAACATGTTTATTTTCTCTTCACTTTAGGTTTAAAGGTATACTTCAACAAATTAGTTATATTTACGTGTAATGTATGTGTGTTCCCTTTATTTGAGATATGAGATGGCATATATTTTGCTTAATGCCTTCTCTATCGTGTCATGTTTTGTTGATCTTTTCTATAGTTTATAGTTTCTTTAGATCATGGTTCCATAATCTCTCCATTTCTTTGGTTTATTGAACTATCATTATAAAACACGGTCATGATGTCCAATTATTTAGTCAAATTATATTGGCGAAGTTTAAAGTCTTAACAACCATGAAATACCCTAGTAGACTTGAAAAAGACTCTATTTAATAACGCGTAATTATTTTCATATTCTTCTGGCTTACTATTGGATGAAAGGAACTCACATTTTCACATATATCATGCCTTGCCAATTTTGAATGACATATAATATATGCAAAAAAATTCTATCAAAAACTCAAGCAAATGAATTTAGGGTCATGTGAATTCCTTTTTATCTAATTGAAGTTTAGTCGAATCAAATATTAGACATACAAGTTTTTCTCAAGTCCGCAAGGGATCATAATAGTTGTGAATATATTATAAACTATCAAATTTGAGTGAAACTTTAAAATTTTACATTGTACCTTCCATGTTTATAGAACCACTAGACAAATTGACTATTTATATGTAGTCTTGTTCTAAGGGAAAAATGTGAAAGTAGTGAAAAACACCAAAAAGGAAGTTCGATTTGGGTTAATATCTTTTTCTATATATTGTTTGAAGTTAGTTTGATAAAATAAAAGGAAATAAAAAAAAGAGTAATCTCTTGAGTGAAAAAAGTTGTTTTATGTGAGATTTTCTGAAACTTTATCTTCTACCTTAAACTCTAAAACACTATTGATGAGTATGAATGTTTCTCAACTTTAGGAGAGTGTGAGTTCTTGTTGTAGGGTGATATATTAGATGTTTTAATGTTTTTGTGAATATTTTTAAATAGAAAAATCGAGTTTGTAGATTTATGGTGATTAAACTCCATTGAAAAAAAAATAAGAAGTCTGCTCTTAGAGGTTTTGGAGTTTGTATCATATGTCAACAATTCATAACATGTACAAGGGAATATTGATAGAATAAAATGAAGATTGTTGTGGAACGGAATTTTAGAAATCTTGAAGATCTGTGAAGGTATATATGTTCAAGATCGTGGATCTTGGAGTTTTTTGCAGTCTTGTGAGCTTCGTGTAGTTGAAGGAAAATCAAGAAATATAACAGTATAGTTTAGTAGTTAATTCTTAGTATTTTAGATATGATCTATGATTATAATATATATACAAAATGACATTTTATTAATTTTCAATAATGGAATACTACACCAATTTCTGATGGTTTGGCATCAGAGACTAGATTAAGTGCAAGCAAGGACGACTGTCAAACCAATATAAATCTCGGCGTATCATCTCTCTAACTCAATCTCTTTACTTTTTGTAGATATTTTTCATGCTTAAGGTTTATTCTACTTTTCTAGTCTGGATGTTGTTAAGTTTTTCTGTTCTTAATGATTTATTGTTTAAGTGTAGGTTTGTGTTAGATCTAATCTTTTAAATAACTCTTTCTGATGACTATAATGCAAAACTATAATTTTAGATTGTTCTTTAGTTAATCAAGTTACTTTTAAATCTATTTGTCTGTCTCTAATTATGTTAACTCTTACATTGTTGTTTAGTCAATTCATCATTGTTTTGCAATTTTTTAATATTTCTTCATGGACATTTATCCAATCATTTATTCTCTATTATCGCTTTTCAAACTTTACTTCCACTCTCAAACTCTATTCATCAAAATATTTTTTAAGAAGGGAAAGATTCATTCGATATCTCATTTTATACCATTGTGCATCCATATTCAACCAACACTCATGAGTAACTTGATGGGTGTCTCACTTTTATTGCAGTGCTACAATGTGATACATGATAGAAATTATTAATACCTAAAGAGGTAGTGATAATTTTTCTAAGCTTTCAATTGTGTTTCACTTTTTCCTTTTTATCTATGTAGCAATGGTTTCGAAGTTTTTTCAGGTTGAATAATTAATAATATGAGTGAGAACAAATAGATTAATAATATCACAATTAAATCCTTTAATAATAATTTTTATTTTCTCTTTTAAATACATGCATTCTTTGTTATTCAAAAATGCAGGTTTGCTTAGTGAACCGTTTAAAGTTATCTAACCCCTTGAGATAATTAATATATGCACGAGAGTTAGGCCCTAATATCACTTGTTTGACAAGTGAATCCAATCATAATAAGGGTAAGGGTGGATTGTATTGAGAAGCAAGTGTGAGTTATGTAAGTCTCACATTATTTGGAAAAATGGAGGTTGAACACTTTATAAGTGAGATGACTCATACATCCATTACCTTAAGGTTCTAGGTGAATATTGTTGGTGCACAAGGTTAATAAATGAACAAAAGGTAAGAGAGAATATATTTACTACAATGACGGTTGTAAAGCTTACAAAAGAAATGATACAAATGATTGTTAATACTAGTCTATTTATACACAAAGCAAATTTTCATGTAGGCCCTAAAAGGTAAACTTAATGACTAAGTTAAAAGGTACAAACTAGGAAATATTAAACTTAACAGCTACGCTAACATACTCTGAACCTAGAAGCTGAGTTGAACATACTTCTGGACGTAACCTCAGAAGCTTCTGCTTCTGACTAACAACAACTTCTTGATATATAAAATTACTGCTTCTAACTAAGCAGTCTCAGAAGCTTACAACTTCTACCCAACAACCTCAGAAGCTCTACTGCTTCTGAATAATAACATCTTCTGATTATGAATTACTTCCAACACTATCCCTTAATTCATATTCAGCTAACTAAAACTCTTCAACACCAATTTCATCCCTCAAACAGATAAATTATTCAGGCTTGACATCCTTTATCAAAACATCTGCAAGTTGCTTCTAGTTGCTACAGTGTGCAGCTTCTAATACTTCATTTAGAAGTGCAGATTTCTCCTTGAGAACCCATCTAACGCTGATGTTTTTCTTCTCCTTCAGAAGCTCAGTTAATTCCCAAGTCTTGTTTCTTTCAATAACATCAAACTCTTCTTTTATGGCCTTCAGCCACACTTTCTTCTTGAGAGCTTCACAGGTTGACAACGCAACCACCAGTTATTTCTTGGAGCACCAAGAAATAGGACTTTCAAGATACAAACAAAAAGTATCCAGAAGTATTTCTTCTGTCAACTCTGTCTCCATAAAAATCAGAGTTTGAATAGCAGATCAATTTTGCATCTGATCTAACATCAGAAGGGAATAACACCCCATACCTCATATTCCCTTCAGTATCTTGCAGCTTGTTAAACTCTGTAAATCTCATTGGTATATTTCTGACTCTATGTGGCCTTTAAACTTTTTCAGAATCTCCTTATGATTCTGGAACAATATCTCCTTTTGGAATTTCTTCAAAAGTTTGACTACCACCAGAAGCTCTACCTTTGTTAGCTTCTGAACCTGGTTCAGAACCACTACCTTCAGAAATACCATCTTCAAAAGTTTAATCACCTTTAAAAGCTTTGCCTTCAGAAGTTCCACTTTCAAAATCATGATCTCCTTCAGAAGGTCCATCCTTAGAGTCATGATTTCCACCAGAAACATGACCATCTTTAGAAGCTTGACCTCCAGAACCTACGTCTTCATAGTTTTCCCTTCCAGAAAGATGACCACCACCAGATTCAAAATCTGGATCAGAATCAGATTCACCATCTGACTCATCTTTAGAGTCTCCAGAAGATTCTTCATCTTCTGACTCTAACTCTTTTTCAGAACTTTCAAGTTCTGAATCATCTTCATAAGAAGAATCTTCTTCAGATTCTGACTTGTCTTCACCTTCAGAGTCATCTTCTAACTCTGACTCATCTTCAGGAACCTTAGATTCTAGCTCATCTTCATAATCTTCAGCGTCATCTTCTCATTCAGGCTCATATTCAAATACTCATTCAAAGTCAGAATATTCAGAGTCATCTTATTTCCCTTCAGAATCAGAAAATGACAATTTCGCAGGTTTCTCATCAGATTCATATGCCATTAATAGCACAAGTTCATCATCTGAATCTCCTATGGCTATTTTTGCTTCTTTTTTATTTGATCAACAATCTTTAACAAAGTGGTCAAACCTATTACAACAGTAACACTAAACCATTCTCTTGTCATGCTTCTCCTTTCCATTCTGATGTTTCTTTTCATCAGAATAGAAGACTTCTGACTTCTTGGAACTACCATGTTTTCTCTGCTTATGGTCCTTCTTGACAAAAGAAGCTTTCAGATCCTGCTCAACTTCCCTCTCAGAAGTTCTTTCAGTCAAACGCAACTATTACACCTCCAGAATAATTTGCAACTCTTCTATTCTCATGGTGTCCAGATCTTTAGAATGTTCAATTGCTACAACAGTGTAATCAAATTGAGGAGTAAGCGACTTCAATATCTTCTCAATGATTATTTGTTCAGAAAAGGGTTTCTCCATAAATCTTTATCTCATTAGTGATCAGAATCACTCTAGAGATATACTCAGAAACCTTCTCGTTGTCTTTCATGTTGAGATTCTCATATTGCTTTCTTAGGGACTGAAGCTTCACCTTCTTCACTGATGCGTCATCCCCGTAACATCTGACCAGTATATCCCATGCGCCCTTTGACGTCGTTGAATCTGCAAACTTCTCAAACACGTTCACATACACACACTGATGGATGTAGAACAACGTCTTCTGATCTTTCTTCCTCTTGTCTCTCTGTGCGTTTCTCTGCTCTTTCGTTGCGCTTTCTGCAACTGGAACATAACCTTCAATAACAAGCTCAAGAACATCTTAAGCACCGAACAACACACACATCTAAATCATCCAACGATTCCAGGTTTTGCCATTAAATATTGGAATCTTGGTGCTCAGACTACCATTTCCGGTCATCTTCAACCTTGTACAGAACATCCAGATCTCACAAACACAGTATTTCTCAATCCCATTGAATCAGAAAATGTGATTCTGTTCAGATTTTATTCAAGATTCAACACAAATTCAAGAACCAAAATCAATCACACAACGCCTCACTGTTTAACTCGTGTTTCCCTTGAATCCAATCGGAGCTCTAGATACGAATTTGTTGGTGCACAAGGTTAATAAATAAAGGAAAGGTGAGAGAGAATATATTTACTGCAATGACAGTTGTAAAGTTTACAAAAAGAATGATACAAATGATTGCTACTACTAGTCTATTTATACATAAAGTAAATTTCCATGTAGGCCCTAAAAGGTAAACTTGGTGACTAAGTTAAAAGGTACAAACTAGGAAATACTAAACTTAACAGCTACACTAACAAACTCAGAACTCAGAAGCTGAGCTGAACATACTTTTGGACGTAACCTCAGAAACTTCTGCTTCTGCTTCTGCTTCTGACTAACAACAATTTCTTAATATACCAAACTACTGCTTCTAACTAAGCAGTCTCAGAAGCTTACAATTTCTGGATAAAAACCTCTTCTGAATAACAACATCTTCTGAATATGAATTACTTTCAACAAATATGTGATGTATCTCTTACTTGTTTAAGTGAGTCTTTGATCTTTAAATGGGTCTTTGATCCAATATAAATGTTTTTCCCTCATGATGACTCATCAAGTTGTAGATATAAAAAATAGTTTAAAGCTTTTAGGAAAAAAGGATTTTTTTTTTAAAATTGAAGATGAATAAAATAAAATACAAGACTAGAAGTAAAGACACTGGAAAATAAAGGAGATAATAAAAAATAAGAAAGATCACACAAAAAATTATTTTATTTTGGTCTAAAACCAATAAAGTATTTATTTGATCCATTAGAAGAACACTTGCATATTTCAATTTTTTTTTTGAATAACCAAGTATTAAAAAAAAATCGCAAATAACCGCGTTTCGGAAAAAATTACGCAAATAATCATGTTTCAGATGACTCACCAAAGGAGGAGCCATCTCACTTGGCGCCTACACCCATTTTTTAAGGGGAGGCGCCATCTAACTTGGCGCCTATGTGCTTAGGGCAAGCCCTAAGCCAAGTGAGATGGAGCCTATGTGTATTTCTAGGGCAAAAATTGATTTTTTTTCGGTCTGATGCATTGCGTATTGGATACAGGATCAACAAAATGGACTTTTTATTAAAAAAAAATAATTACATCCAAATGTATTACATTAAAAAACCAGATAAAAAAACCAGATAAAAAAACAGATAAAAAAAATAGATAAAAAAACAGAAAAAAAACCAGATAAATCAGTGATCCCCTGGAACCCGGTAATGACCCCCGGTTTCGCATCCCCGTCCTCGCCTTTCCCGTGCTGGGTGTCGTCGCGTTTCCTGATGCGGCAGGGTCGATGGCCCAGCGAAGTCAATGTGTTCCGGATCCATAAAATCAGTCAGATCTCCATATCTAGAAGATCCGCTTTGGTACAGTCGGTTACCCATACCCTCAAAGTTTGGTCGTGTTGGCGGTGGGTGGGGTTCCATGGTGGGTCTGTATCATTGATCGTCTGAGTACGGTGGGTAGAAAGGAAATGGATCTTGGGGTGTTTGGTATTGAGGATGTTGGGTGGTTTGGTGATATTGTGGTTGATGGTAGGCTGGGTCGGTTTGTTCGTAATCTTCCGACATTCCCAGATCAGGGCTAAGGCTGGATGTTGAGGGGCCCATATTGGGATAAACGGAAGACTGAAATTGTGTGTGGGGTATGCGGGTATGTTGGTATTGTGATTGGTTATGTGGTTGGGTGTGAGGCATATGGGGGTATTGGTAGTGAGGTGGTGATTGTGGTTGGTTGTGGGGCATTTGAGTGTAATTGTGTTGTGGTGGGGACTGTGGTTGGGTGTTTGTGGTTCTGTTTCTTCTGGGGGGTTGGTGGGAGGTTGATGGGTTTTGGGTTTGTTGTTGGGGAAACGAGGGTTGTACCCCTTGTGTGCGTGGGTCAACCAAGTACCTTGAATGAGACACGTGCATTTCAGGGTTACTAACCGACCTGTACCAAGATAAATATTGATTCGTGTGTCGCATATTACCATGATTAAGGAAAACTGGGAATTACAATACATAGCGGTGACGCCTCTGCCACATCTTACACCATTTCGGAGCGAAGTCTTTCCAGTTGGTAAGACCTCACTGGGCGTCAACCCTTTTGAGATGCCATGGGGATAAACAAGTTTGATCACTTGGTATCTCTTGATGCATTCTGAACTGCATCTTCACACGATCGTTGTGGTGCATCTCCACAATGTTGAACCGAATGATTGCAGTCTTCACGGTCTAAGTTGCTGCATCCTTCGGGTTTGGATCATGGCCCAAACCCAAATATGGTCTCCAAACGAACTGCGATAAAATTTAAATCAGGTTAACGAAAACGTAATATATAAATAATTTAAATGAAGAAAAGTTTAAAGGTACGACTTACATCATTCGGGCCTAAGTGATCCAACAGATTGCAGTATAGTGCGACATTGAATCTTGGATTCTTTCCGTAATCCATACCCCTCACGCAATACCTAAAGGAAATGAAAAACATTTTATTTTTAGCATATATTTGGTGAAGAGATGAATAGTAATAAATGATATAACTTGATGACTTACTTTGTTGCGTACGGGAAAACGAAAGTATTGTTGTTGACGGGGTTTAAGGACTCCATCCTCCACCAACCCCAGGCTTGTAGTAAAAAAGCGCACCCATAAAATGTACATTTTTCCTTGACTGCATTTTTGCACAAGGAACTGTATAGGTGGGATAAAACTGCAGAACCCCAACTATACTTTCTTGTTTTTTCAAAATCTCTAAGTAAATGTAAATACATAAAATTTACACTATTTCCCGTACTTTCGAGAAATAAAAAGTACCAAATAGTATCATAAGATAAGTTCTGGATTTTACTACCCTGTCTTTCTCGGAGGAATTTTCGTTTAATTCCAAACTTGCATAATGACTTTTAAGCTCAGTGAGTAGTATTCCCTGACCTCTCGCACCACCACCTTCAACCATATCCCTGCCCAACAGTTCTTCACACTGAGAGTTGGGTTGTTGAACCGACCCGTTCACGGCCTTACCGTCGATAGGGAGACCTAGTAACATGTACACATCTTCTAGCGTGATGGTACATTCACCTATTGGTAGGTGAAATGTATGGGTCTCTGGTCTTCACCTTTCCAACATTGCAAGAATGAACTTCGAATCAATTGTGCAGTTGGAGATCTTTATAACATGTCCAAAACCTGCGTATTCCAGATATGGTACGATAAATGGGTCGGGAGCCAGGTAGTTGTGAGAACGGATTCTGAATCTTTTGGTATCCTGAGTTCATAATGTAAAAGGTGTAAGATTAAGTAAGATGAACAAAGCATTATCTGAAGTATGAAAAATGTATAACCAAAATAGAAACTTACAAATGCGGCAATGTTTTCCCTTGTGCCTCTGTGAGAATCGCCCATTGTTAGAAGAACCATTGTTTAAAATGCTTGAGACTATGAAAGACTTAGAAAGTGTAAGAGTGTATGAAAGACTTAGAAAGTGTAAGAGATTATGAAAGATTTCGTAGCAGAGAGTGACACTTGTGTGGGTGTGAGAGATGTATGATATGGTCTGTATTTATAGGCAAAAAAATTTCATAGAGTGAGTGAGGTGGTTGCTGGTGCATGCATGCATGAGAAGTGTCACTCTTGTAGGCTAGGTGGCAGCCTAGGGGGTTACATATCTGCATGCATGTACAAAAATGAAAGGTCTCACTCTTGCAGGCTAGGTGGCAGCCTAAGGATGTAACACGATTGGACAGTAAGGGAGGCGCCATTGGACTTGGCGAAAGAGTACAAAAATGAAAGGTGTCGCCATCCCAATTGGCGAATAAGAGGTGTCATTGGTTGCAGGCTAGGCTCAGGCTACGTGACAGCCTTTGGGATGCCATGCCTGAATTCATGTAACCCTATTGGAGGTGATGGGAGGAGACTTACAAGATACAGTGTAGGTGTAGAGTAGGCACAGGCTAGGTGGCAGCCTAGGGGGTTACATATCTGCATGCATGTAACACGATTGGACAATAAGGGAGGCGCCATTGGACTTGGCGAAAGAGTACAAAAATGAAAGGTGTCGCCATCCCAATTGGCGAATAAGAGGTGTCATTGGTTGTAGGCTAGGCTCAGGCTACGTGACAGCCTTTGGGATGCCATGCCTGAATGCATGTAACCCTATTGGAGGTGATGGGAGGAGACTTACAAGATACAATGTAGGTGCAGAGTAGGCGCCGGCTAGGTGGAAGCCTAAGGGGTTACATATCTGCATGCATGTATCACGATTGGACAGTAAGGGAGGCGCCATTGGACTTGGAGAAAGAGTACAAAAATGAAAGGTGTCGTCATCCCAATTGGCGAATAAGAGGTGTCATTGGTTGCAGGCTAGGCTCAGGCTACGTGACATCCTTTGGGATGCCATGCCTGAATGCATGTAACCCTATTGGAGGTGATGGGAGGAGACTTACAAGATACAGTGTAGGTGCAGAGTAGGCGCAGGCTAGGTGGAAGCCTAGGGGGTTACATATATGCATGCATGTATCACGATTGGACAGTAAGGGAGGCGCCATTGGACTTGGGGAAAGAGTACAAAAATGAAAGGTGTCTCCATCCCAATTGGTGAATAAGAGGTGTCATTGGTTACAGGCTAGGCTCAGGCTACGTGACATCCTTTGGGATGCCATTCCTGAATGCTTGTAACCCTATTGGAGGTGATGGGAGGAGACTTACAAGATACAGTGTAGGTGCAGAGTAGGCGCAGGCTAGGTGGCAGCCTAGGGGGTTAAATATCTGCATGCATGTATCACGATTGGACAGTAAGGGAGGCGCCATTGGACTTGGCGAAAGAGTACAAAAATGAAAGGTGTCGCCATCCCAATTGGCGAATAAGAGGTGTCATTGGTTGCAGGCTAGGCTCAGGCTACGTGACAGCCTTTGGTATGCCATGCATGTAACACTATTGGCAGCCTTGGGGGTTACATCCTTACTTAATTGAAATTCAGTATGAGATTTTTAGTCTTACGTTTATCATAACATTGATTCACTTAATCTGTCAAATCTTCCAACCTTCAAATGTTCTTACAATCAAACCTTCAAACCTTCAAACAATCAAACCTTCAAACAATCAAACATACAAACCTTCGAATAACTCATAAACTTCAAACATTCCAACCTTCAAACCTTACAACATTCAAACCTTCATACAATCAATAAACTTCAAACATTCCAACCTTCGAATAACTCATAAACTTCAGACATTCCAACCTTCAAACCTTCAAACAACCCTACGCAATGGCCTCTGCACTATAATATATCGTCAAAGCACATTTCAACGGTGAGACATACATTTGTCCCACCGCTGGGTTTTTGTTTAGAGACACAGACAACATTCGATTTCTCTTAAACGGGAAAGCCAATTTCTCGTACTTCAAAAAACGATTGGAGGCCAAACTTGGACGAGGCCCGGTGACCCAGATATTTTATCAGAATCCAGTTTTTTTTGGAAACAACCAAATAATTTTTTTTAAGGTTGAAGTTCAAGATGACGAGGATCTCTAGAATATGTTTTCCAGCCATGTGTATTCTGGGTACGACTCTATTGAGTTGTACATTATGCTGCGAGAGCCTCAGGTGACACAAGTGGTTGATCCTTTGGAGAATGAACAAGCTGAGGTAGATGCAGTTGATGAAGAAGAAGAAGATGACGAGTTAGAGTTTGATGAAATGGTGAATGATGATTCCGACGATGATGGCATACCTAGTATTCCTGCAAACGAGATCTACACACCACCTCCGCACATGACAAACTTCAACATGGGCAGAGATGAACCGTCTACTGACTTATTTTTCAATCTGTATATGTAGTCGGATGAAAATTTAAAAGAGAAGGACAAGTTTCGTAACAGAGAGGAATGCATCAGAGCCATAAAAAAATTCCACATGCTCAACTCGGTTTATTTTAAGGTGGACCGTGTCAACCCAGAAAGGTACAAGATCAAGTGTGTCCACCCTGACTGTATGTTCAAGCTGACTGCATCATACAAATTAAGAGGTGACTGTTGGGTGATAGGTTCCATGACTACCCACACTTGTGTAAGTTCTACCCAATCACAGGACCACCGAAAACTTAACTACGATCTCATCTGTCAAGAAATCCTACCACTGGTCAGCAACGACCCATCTTTGAAGGTGAAAACAATCATCTCCCACATCACCACGGTTTTTAACTACACTCCGTCTTACCGTAAGGCGTGGTTAGAAAAGACTAAGGCGATTGAAAAGGTGTACGGAAACTGGGAGGAGTCATACCAAGAACTTCCTCGCTACCTGAATGCACTCAATACGTATTCTCCGGGTACTGTTTACGTTCTGGAAACAGTGCCAGCATACGCCCAAGATGGTAGTCTACTAAACGAAAACGGAATATTCAGTCGAGTGTTTTGGGCATTTCAACCTTGCATCACAGGGTTTGCATCATGCAAACCAATTATACAAATTGATGGGACTTGGTTGTATGGGAAGTACAAAGGCACGCTACTGATGGCAGTTGCACAAGATGGAAACAACAACATTTTCCCCATTTCCTTTTCCCTTGTCGAGGGGGAGACCGATGGTGCTTGGAGCTTTTTTCTGAAAAACTGCGGACACACGTGGCTCCTCAACCAGATCTCTGTTTGATCTCGGACAGACATGCCTCCATTGAAAGTGCCTACAATAATCCTACAAACGGTTGGCATGACCCTCCTTCTACGCATGTCTATTGCGTTAGGCATATCGTCCAGAATTTCACGAGGGAGATCAAGGACAAAACATTAAGGAAAGCGGTTATGAATGCAGGATATGCATTGACACAACCCACATTCAAATATTACCGCAACGAGATCCGTTTGTCAAATTCGGAAGCCGGTAGATGGATCAACAATATTCCGGTGGAAAAATGGACTAGGTCATACGACAATGGCCAAAGCTGAGGGGCACATGACAACGAATCTTATTGAATCAATGAATGGGGTATTCAAAGGCATATGAAACCTCCCAATCACTGCTTTGGTAAAATCTATGTATTTTAGGATGGTTGCGTTATTTGCCAAAAGAGGTGAAATATGGAATGCGGTGTTGCAATCTGGACAACTATGGAGTGAAAGCTGCATGAAATACATTAAGGCAGAAAGTGCCAAAGCCAACACTCATATGGTTATACGGTTTGACCGACACAGCCACAACTTTATTGTGAAAGAGACAATCGACCACAACGAAGGCCTGCCAAGACAAGAATATAGGGTCATGCTACCTTCTCGTTGGTGCGATTGTGGCAGGTTTCAAGCATTTCGTATGCCTTGCTCTCATGTCATTGCCGCTTGTGCTCATACCCATCAAGACGCGCTGCAACTTCTATCAAACATTTACAAATCTGAAACGTTACTCAACGTTTACAACAACAACTTTCCTTTGGTAGCAAAACCAGATTATTGACCTGCATACGACGGTGAAATAGTGTGGCACAATGACCAAATGCGGAGGAACAAGAAGGGTCGTCCCAAAAGTAAGCGCATCACAACAGAAATGGACGATCTTGACAAGTTGGAAAGAAAGTGTGGTTTATGCCGTCAGGTCGGACACAATCGCAAAAATTATCCGAATCGGGCGTCTGCCTCGACCACATAAAAATTGTAATACATAATATCTTTCCTTAATTATGTTGTAAACATTAGGGTTTTCCGTTAACAGATTTTTCTACAATAAATATTGCGCGTACAAGAAAAATTAACGATATTCCGTCTACGAAATTACAACTGTTAACACAATTTCATCTGACCCATGCATCATCAACATTACATCGCTGTCTGTTTTGACTTCCTCCAACCATACATTAGGTCTTCCTGTCGCATGTGAGGTTGTTGTTCGTTTTCGCTGGATCCTTCGAATTTTTCCCCCCTCCGCAATGTCTCTATCTAGCCATCGCATCAACTCCCGCTTCAGCCGCTCCATGGAGTGAATGTGCCAGAATTTCATTTTCATCGCAGGTTTCGTGGCGGAGAAGATAACGTAACCATCTCTGCTAAAAATCATGGGCGACGTCATGACGCAAATAACAGAGTAAAAAATAAAAATACAGTGCGAGAAAGTGTGCGAAATTTCGGAGAAACGGACGAATTATTTATAAAACAGCATTTTGCCCTAGTTTTGTCCTAGGAGCCAAGTGAGATGACGCCTCCTCTCACTTTTAAGGAGCATGTGCCATCTCACTTGGCTAAAAGTGAAGGGAATCGCCAAGTGAGATGGCGCCTAGGGCAAATTTAGGGGTGGAGGCGCCAAGTGAGATGACTCCTCCTTTGGGGAGTCATCCGAAACATGGTTATTTGCATAATTTTTTCCGAAACGCGGTTATTTACGAAATATTATTTTAATATTTAGTTATTGTAAAAAAATTCACATATTTCACGATAACTAAAAATTTTAAACATATGTTTAATATGAAATCTTTATAAATTACGAGTATTAGGCATGACAATATGGTGAGGTGAAGATGATTTTCACATTTCTTGAAATTCAAATCTCAATCAAACACAAATTTCTTATTCCAAACACAAATGAGAATAAATAATTAAATTCAAATATTGTCTCAAATGGGTTTGAGAATAAATAATTAAACTCAAATGAGTTTGAGTGTCCCGTTCCACTTCCGTTCTAATGTCAGAACCAATTTTTATATAATCGAAATAGTCTATTCTTCAAAGAATTTTTTATTTAAACGTTTAAATTAAGTCTATAATAAGAATGTGCAAAGATTTTAAATCCTTGATAAGAACCTCCTAGAATCATAAATCTATGAAAACGATGTCCAACATTTGCATATGTTTGAATAGAAAGTCGAATATGATGATGGCTTCAACTAATATCCTAAACATAGGTGGAAACGAATTTAATAGTTATCGTGAATTCCATGAAGATTCAAAACTCAATATTATGTTCAATGAACAAACAATTATCACTTTTGTAGTCATAGACACTTGATCTTATCTTTGAGATGAATCACTCTGCTTAATAGCTAATTGTACACAATAAATATTGTTAATTCAATTGTTAATTATTATATATCATGGCATATATTATTGATCAAACACATCAAATTTTATATAAATTTAAAATTTGTAGCTATGTAATTTAACCATTGATATTTACTTTTTATTTTATTTTTAAGTTTAGTATATTTTGATTTGACATTATTAACAAAGTATCAATTAATTTTTATAAAACTTTATAGAATTATTCTATTTAATAAATACTTTTACTTTTACATTGAATTAATAAAAAGCATTGTTTATAGTAACTTATCTCAAAGTATTTTTAAGAGTTAAAGGACATTTTATTAGTTAAGTGAGAGAGGTGCATTGAATGGACAACTTGAAGTACAAAACAAACTTGAAAATGAAGGCAAAAGTATCTGGCAAGAATCCTTATGTTCCCATTTATGCTAGGAGCAGAAAAATTCCATGTGCAAAGTACACGTATGGAATAGTGCAAAATAATCAAAAGATGAAGACAAGATGGCCTCCATCACTAATATAATAAACACTTATAATTATACATATTCTGTCACTTCATCCACGTGTTATCTAGAGAGAGAAGGTCTCTCCTCTCTGTAAAAATTTATGGTGTTTTTTCTCTTTTCTTCTAGAATTTGGAGGCGTTGTTCGTTATCCCAGTTCTCTGATTTTTTCCCAAATTGTTTTGAGTGTCACCATTCTCCTTTACTAAATTTTTTGATTTTGTTTGGGTCACTTACTAGTTTCTTTTGGTGTTTTTGTTTCGTCTGGTGGTGTCTTTTCAGTGGAGTATTGAATTGTGTGGATAGGGGTGTTTTTGTTCGCATCCTGTAGCGATTTCCTCATTTGTTTCGTTATCATGGAGAGATGGAAGGATATCCCTCTCTCAAAATAGAGTCCAAAGGAGAAGATTGTTACTGAACTAGAGGTGGTGTTAGAAAGCCAACACCGCCTACAACAGTGAAAATCCTCAGGTGGAACTGCAGGGATTGGGGTCTCCCCGTGTAATTCGAGCCTTGGTAAGGCTCTTGCGTATTGAAAATCTTGTGGTGATGTTTATTATGGAATCCAGATTAAAAAAGGAGGAGGTGCAACATATTAGAACTAGGAATGGATTTGAAGGTTGTTTTTCTGTTGATTGTCGTGGTGATGAGAGAGAGAGAGAGAGAGAGAGAGAGAGCATGAGGTTTAATTTTGTTTTGGAAGGATTGTGTCAACCTTTCTGTTACTTCCTTTTCTCTCAATCATATTGGAGGAACTATTGGGGACGATAGCGACAATCAAGATTAGTTTTTTAATGGTGTTTATGGACACCCGAAGGAGAAAAACAAGAGCAAAACTTGATTACTTTTGCAGGAGCTGGTGAATAGTGGATGTTGTACCCCAAAATTTGCCCTCGCAATTTTCTCAAGCAATCTCAGCTTCAGGCGTTTCCTGATTTTTCAAACTGGCTCAAGAATCGGACAAACGGACTTTTCTTGTCAGTCAAGCAAAATTAGGGTTTTACTGATTTTCAGGACTCTGGATTGCTTCAAACAGTTGGCTTAGGGTTTTGGTTGATTCTGGCTCAATTTTGATCAGGCGAATGTTCATTGGTATTTAATCAGGAATTAAGGGTTTTATGGGCATATTCTCAGAAAGGTTAAAATTCCACAGCACTTTGCAAGATATTCCGAGATTCGGGTTGAATTCGCATTGTTTTGATTTAATCAGTAAAAGAGGCAGTCAGTTTGAATTCACCAGTCAAAGGATATGCGCAGTTTGGAATTACAGTGTTTGTTGAAAATCAGTGAAAAGAGAGAACGCGCCTGATCAGTGTTTTGATTAACTATTGATTCGCTTTGAAGATACCAGGTTTAATTGATCAATGTGCTAAAGTATTGTTTATTTAAATTATTTATTAT
Organism: Vicia faba; assembly: GCA_948472305.1. Classification (NCBI taxonomy): domain Eukaryota; kingdom Viridiplantae; phylum Streptophyta; class Magnoliopsida; order Fabales; family Fabaceae; genus Vicia; species Vicia faba. The sequence continues at coordinate 1,513,840,130 of OX451737.1, read as the reverse complement.
TCTAAATTAAGTGATTGAAATTTATTTTTTCAATTATTTTAATTCAAAGAGTTTTAAATAATAGATAAACAATAAAGAAAGAGGAAATAGAATTGGTTGGATAATAAAGACTTTTATTGATATTTGAATTATTTGTACAATTATTGTTTATAATTTAATTACAAACAATGGTTTACATTAATTTAAATATTAAATAAAAAGAAAACTATCCTATTTTTTCTAATTCTTCAGTCTTCATTTAGTACCCCTCCATCCATTTTTATCTGCAAAAGAAGAAAAGTCAGTGACTGATAATTAATTAAAAGCAGATAAATAATAAATGATAAAAGAAATTCATCATTAAGGGCCACTGATTGGGATCAGTTAACCCTCTCTGCAAATCACGGGATTTCTCCCGGTTCACAAAGAGGGAAGAATTTTATTCATTTAATCATAAATGCAAAATGTCAAAGTGCATAAATTCAAAATGTCAAACTGCATAGTTCAAGTTCAACCAAACAGAAAATCCAAGTTACAACTTTCTATCAAAATCCAAAAAGTACAGTTTGCTGTCAAAAATGCCAAAGTCTACTCAAAGCTGTCATAAAGAGGATTTGGCAAAGATATGGAAAGTTCACAAAGTACAAAAGCTGTCAAAGAAGAGATAAAGAATGCAGAGGAAAGCATGATATGAAAGCAAACTCTTTTATCATCATTTCCCATCAATGGCCCTTTCAGAAAAAAGGTACAAAAAGCATAATATTATAATGCAAGTGTACTATAGAGAGAGAAAAAGAAGAGATAAGAATGCAGGTTTTAGGCTTTAGGCAGGCATAGGAAGAAAGATATAACACACAAGAACAAACACAGTTCAAAAGGAAAACCAACACAAAGAAATAGACGAAAAAAACTGCTAAACAGGCCTCAAACCTGCTAAGCATTTTAAAAACCTGCATTGGCTCAAACCTGCTAAGGTCATCAACAAGAAACACACAAGCCTGTACCTTTAACCCTCAAACCTGCTGAGCCTTAAGAACTCAACCAAGTCCTAACCAGAAGCCAAGCCTGCTGAAGCAAATAACCTGCTAGGCCTCAAGCCTGAAAGGCATCAAAACCATAAAACACATAACCTGCATATACAAACTGCTAAGGCATCAACCTGCAGAAGCAAGAAATCCTCCAAAACCATCATAAACCTGCAAGCACACTTGCCTGAGACCACACAAGCAATAACCTGCTAGGCCTCAAGCCTGAAAGGCATAAAACCTCAAGCAATAACCACGACCTGCATTAGCACAAACTGCATAAACCATAAAACATCTCCAAACTCAGAACCTGCTACCTCAAGCAATAACCATTAACCCCTGTCTAAACCTGAAACCCTGCCTGAAACCAAACCATGGCCTAATAAACCAACCTGATACCCTGTCAAACAAATATACCAACAAACTGTCCAAGATGACAAACATAACCAAAACCATTTTTCAAACCCATCCCAAAACCAAATAATACCTGCATCAGCCTTATCTAAACTCGAACCTCAAGCCTAATACCAAAACCTGGCCAAAACCATTTAATCCAAACATAAACCATCCAGACCCTCAGAATCTCTTCATCATCGGGCCATCAAACCAACGTACAAAGCAAATTAATCCAGGCATCCAACTCAAGGCAATAAGAGAAGAAGAGAGAAAGTACTCAGGCCCTCAGAACCCTAGGTTCTTCATGGGGCAAACAAAATACATTCCAGAAACAATAAGCAACCAAAGCAACTGAGATGGAAGAAGCATTCAAGGCAATTCAAAGGCCTCAGAAGAGGGCTTCATCATAGGCAAAAGGCTCAACAAGTTCAAAAGCGCATTCATCTCAAGGCATCATAATCAACAGTTTCAAAGGGCAAGCTCAAGGCAAAAGAGAAGAAGAGGAAAAGTTCAAGGCAACAAAGGCAACATAAAGCCCTCAGTAAAACACCATTTTCAAGCAATCGAAAATCAAGGCAAGTGATCTAAAAAACCAAGTAACTAAGAGCCCATGGATAACCATGGATGAAGAGGGTGCTAATACCTTCCCTTTTCATAATCTACCCCCCGAACCCACGAAATATCTCAAAAGGTTTTTGCTGTGCTTTTTTAACCTTTCCTTTAGGATAAAATAAAAAGTCGGTGGCGACTCTTGCTCAACCGCACAATTGTGAATACGAACGCAAAACCTCAAGTCAGTTCTCCCACCGTATCACAGTGGGGGTGATAAATTCTTATGTTTTGGTGAACTCAATGATATTTTGTTTGCGCATGAGAAATTTGGGGGTAATTACAGGACTTCAAGTCAATTCTCTTGGGGGCGCCAAGCCCTTGACAATTGTGGTCTTTCTGATCTGGGCTTCGGAGGTTATCCATTTACATGGACAAACAGAAGACGTAGAGATGCAAACATTAAAGTGAGATTGGATAGGGTGTTGGGTTCGAATAGCTTTGTTAATAGATTCTCCCTGGTGAAAGTGACTCATCTTCCTTTTAACACCCCAATTCTACCCCAAGCAATTATCGGAAAATCAGAGTATAAAAATTTCCAATATAATCAAGATGTCACATATTCAACAAAACACACAAACTTGTCATGCTTTTAGAATAGATACATAACACTTAAAGAAGTGGAATAAACACAACTCATGAATATAGTCTTCATAACATAAACCAAACTTTGATTAATCACGCAGCGGATTCATAATAATTCTCTAAATAATATATAGCATCTTTTGAATCATGAAACATCATCAATACAATGAACTCCTCAAATAACAACATAAGGTTCAATAATTAAACAACAAAATAGACAAGCGTTCATTTCCCCCGAGTGCTACGTATCAGAGCAAATGACACCGAACTTGAACTAACAATGCTATCGGCTACTCATCGTGGTTACCTGCACGTTACCAACAAAGGGTAACATTCAAATAGAAGGAGTGAGATATCAAACTACGTAAATAGGGTTATGATAAACATTATATTAGGTAAAGAATAAAAAGGATCACCACTTCATAACTCATCAACACCACAATTCAACATGTACGACTCGAATATGCAACTCGAAACCATGCGAATGCATGTGGTACCATCGGAGTAAAACTCCCAACATAAATATTTGCAAGTAATTCTGAGGCACAAGGCATAAGCCTTCTTCATAATTCATTTTTCCAATACAGGCCTTCCCAAAATCCGCCAATACAGGCCTTCACAAATGCAAATATATGAATGTACAACACATACAATGACATCATTAAACACTTCACGAGGCATACACCTATATCACTACTTCACTGGACATAAGCCTACAATGTCATCAGCGTAATCAACAACAATTCATGGCAACAACATATTCATTATATATTCACTAGGATTCACACCATAAGGCTACCCACAGAAATAATTCATAATCACAATATTAGTATCGAATTCCACACATACACAATGATATCTCGTAACAACATCACATTCATCGATCATCACAAAATAACACAACATTGGTCATAAGACCTATAATCAATAGTGTCCATAACCGGACAGAATGACTTAACCAACTATACCGACCTTTCTACGTAATCTACATAATTTCAATAAAAAGACATATCCACAATTACCTACTAATTAAACTTAGTTACCCGGTCAAATTTCGTTAAATTCCTGACAACTAATTATATCGGTGTGTTGGTAGGAACCCTTTGATGAAAGAGGATTATAGCCATAAGAAGGTTCACTAGTTGCAGGTGGATGTTGGTGTATTTCCCCAAAATTCCATTGCTTTTGGTTGCGTCATTAAAAATTCGGAGGGGGACGTCATTTTGTCTGCTTACAAGAAGGAGCAGATGTCTGTTGATTCTACCTTGATAGAAATTCTGGCTATTAGATGGTGTCTTGGAATGGAGAAATACTTTAATCTTGAAAGTGTTATGGTGCAGTCAGACTGCCTTAATGCAGCAGACTGCGTCAACTCACTTGTGAATTTTGCGGTGTTAGAACCTGTAGTTGTTGAGATTAGAACTTTGACGTCTGATTTTTCTTTTGCTTCTATTATGTTTATTAGAAGGTCCTGTAATATTCGGGCTCACAATCTAGTTGGCTTAGGTAATTGTTGTTGGTTCAAGGACATGGATTGGGACTTTTCCATCCAATGCCTCTTCTGCATTATCAACCGCTTCTTCTTAATGGAAATCTTGTTTACATCAAAAAACAAATTCAATCAAGCTTTCATAATTTTTTATTTCTAGTCTTATATGACAAAACTTTTTAGAAGCACATATTTAACTATCATCCATAACACTCTAATAAAAGAGAGAGAAAATAAGAGATGCACTGATAGTGTAAAGTATTTTTACACTGTCAAACAATGACGACCATGCATCTTGCCAAATCATACTGAAAATTTTAAATTACTTAAGTGACATGACATAATGATATATTTTCATTGGATGACAGTGTAAAATTCTTTTACACTGTCAGTGCATATCCTTTAAATTCTAAAAGAGAAAAAAATAAAAATAAAACTTTAAAGTGTTTTTTACTAATACATTTTGTAATGAAGAATTTGAGTCTATTATATAGTATCACTACTAAAAATAAGACATTTGGTTAAAGGATTTGTTCTGGACTGGGCCCGACAGGCCCAAAAGCATTGATAAGGCCCAGTCCAAAGGGACTTACTGAGGACCACGCCGACCAAAGGGTCACAGCCGTGCCTGACATCCTGATGTCCAACTCGACATCCTGCTGTCCAGCTCCACGTCCTGACGTCTAGCTCCACCTCCTAATGTCCAGCTCGACATCTTACCGTCCAGCTCCTCGTCCTGATGTCCAGCTCGACACCCCGCTGTCCAGCTCGACATTGCCTCGAGCATCCCAACTAGGGCAGACTCAGTCCACTATTCCCCCAACGAGACTCCGGAAAGACCGCGTCTCCGTCCGCCCGCACTTCACGCAGAACATCCAGGAAGGGGACCACGTGCGGGTCCCCACTACCCACGTAGAACCTGGCAGTTCCTCCATTGGGCCAAACCTGCCCGGCCCCATGAAGGAACCTTGGCCCAGCGCTGGGGGCTATAAATACCCTCTGTTTCCAGAGGGTCAGGTATTCATCATTCTAACCTCAACTTACTATTATCTGCTCGTACTCCTACTTACTTCAGCATCGGAGTGCCTTGCAGGTACCCCCCCCCCCCACCTCGTTCAAAAAAACATTCTGCTCGGAGCCAGCCGTGACGGTCCATTTCTGATCAGGTCAGATCAGTGGCGCCGTCTGTGGGAAACAGCTTCCCCGTCTAACGAACAATTCTAAGGATCAAAGCTCAATCTAACTACCTGTCATGGCTGATCCAGCTCGCGACGAGCAGCCCGTCCGTGTCGCCGACACTAATAACGGCCCCGCGGACAAGAATGGACACCTCGACAATCCTGGTGATCCCGGCCACAGTGCCATCCCTGTGACAACCGCCCCTGGACCTTCCACCTACAGGGACGGGGCTACTGCATCATCCTCTACGACCCCTCCAGCACTCGAAGACGACCCGGTAGCTCTCGCTCATCGCAGAGCTGCCCGGTTCTATGAAGTCCCAGTCCCTGCCGGGGCAGATGCCACGACTCAGGCACTATTCGCGGCCATTAATCAGACAAATTACCTGATCTTCGCCCAAGGAGAAAGATTAAGGGCACTTGAAGATGATCGACGACCCCCGAGGAGGCATCGGAGGCCGCATTCTCCTCCTCCTCAGGTCACGGAAGCTCGACACCCTTCTCCCCCGCAGAGACACTATAGGGAGAAATCCAGGAGCCCTTCTCCCCGGCCAAAGCAGAGGCGGCCCTACTATGAGAGACAACCCGTCATCCCTACCGAAGAACCCAGTCGCGACCCATCAAGGCACGACAAGAGGCACGCCGGAGACGGGCGTGTGACCTTCAACCACCGAGCATCACGCTCGAGGGAATCTCAGCACGATCATCGTGCCAGACATAACTACAGGACCCCTTCTCTTTCTCCGGAGAGGAGCGACGAGGTCGACCCCCGCGGTCCCCTGTCGCAGGCCATCATGGATGCACTTATCCCCCCGGGCATGGAGAAGCCCCCGCATCTGAAGGAGTATGATGGAGTAGCGGACCCGATCGACCACATTGACGGGTTCGAAGCCATGCTCCACTATCATAATGTCGGGGGGCCCATCAAGTGCCGTCTTTTCCCCACAACTCTCAGGAAGGCGGCCATGGACTGGTATAAAGGGCTCGCCCCGGGCTCAATTACATCGTGGCGGAACCTGAAGAACCAGTTCATCAGTTCCTTCACAGCTTCTCGGCGCCACCCGAAGACCGAGGCGGCCCTCGAGGCCATCATCCAAAGACAGGATGAAACCTTGAGGGAATTCATCAACCGCTTCAACCGAGAAGCAATACAGGTCCCCTGCGCGGACCATATGAAAAGATATTTGCTGGAGAGGGGCCTCCTCCCCGGCACAGAATTCAGAAAAGCTGTGGGTATTGAACCACCTACAACTTTTGATGCCCTCCTCGACAAGGCCCGAGCATATATGGACTACGAGGAGAGAGAAGCTGCCAACAGGGCCCGAGACTCCAGGGCTCGCGCTCCCAACAACAACAGCAGCTCACGACAAGACCCTCCTCCCCGACGTACCGGGGAGAAGAGGAAGGAAGATCGACCCCGGGAGGTCCGGGAACAAAGGGACCCCTCGGGCCGTTTCACTGAGTACACTCCGCTCACGGCTTCCCGCGAGCGTATTTTGGCGGAGTGTGCTAGCACAGATTTCAGAGACGGTGGCGTCAAGCGTCCCCGACCTGCTCCCGCCAAGCCAGGGGCAGACAAAAATAAGTACTGTCAATACCATAGGAGTCATGGTCATTTGACAGAGGACTGCATCCACCTCAAGGACGCCATTGAAACCCTCATCAAGGGAGGGAGGCTCGCACAGTACAGGCGAAACGACGCTCCCCGTCGTGACGCCCATGAAGCTAAGGAGCCCGAAGAAGATGCCCGACCATCAGACGAGTCGGTACCAATCCAGACCGCCTTCTCGGTAACCAGGCCCGAGGATTTCGACGTTCCCGAGCTCCTACAGGAGCCCCTAACAACACACAGCAGGTGGGAATACTTCCCCTCCACCATGGTCATATACGGGGGCGGGTTCAACGACCTCACCATCAATTCAGCCAAGAGGAAGTTGGACGAACTGGTCGACATAGCTCCCCCACAAACTGTGACGTTCGAGAGGGTGAAGGGCAGGTCAGAACCCATCACCTTCTACCTGGAAGAACTCCCCGGCGGAGCCCCGAACGCGGTCATTCCCTTGCTGATAAGGGCAAAAATGACCAATTTTGACGTGCATCGCATCCTGGTCGACGAAGGAAGTTCCGTCGACGTGATGTACAGCCAGCTGTTCCGGACCTTGCAACTGGACGACTCACATCTCTCTCCGTATGTGGGTTCAGATCTTCAAGACTTCAACGGCTCGACTTCCAAACCTTGGGGTTATGTCGAGCTCCTGGTGACGTTCGGAGAAGGAACGGCTACAAGACAGGTGAAGGTCCGCTTCCTCGTTATTGATTGCCCGTCTCTATACAATTGCATCTTGGGGAGACCGACATTGGCGGAGCTGACAGCGGTGCCCTCGACTGTCCATCTGAAAATGAAGTTCTATACCAAAAGGGCACGGGTAGCCACCATCCAAGGAGACCTCGCCGCTGCCCGCAGGTGCTTCAATGCCGCTTCAAAGGGACGGGATACCGTCGACGTGGGGACCAGACCCACCAAGAGGACAAAGCAGGAGCCCGACAGAGCATCCCCCGAGGAAGAAGTCCAGAAGGCTCCACCAAAGGTCGACTCCATAGCCCTCGACGCTCGCTTCGACCAAGACGAGCCATCCAGCAGCGAGCAAATCCCACTCCGACCTATTCTGGACGGTGATTTTGAACTCGTTCCCCTCGGAGCAGACCCGACCAAGGGAGTGAAGATTGGCAAAGACCTCCCCGACTTGGCCAGGAAGCAAATCAAGGCCTGTCTGCGCGAGAATGATGATCTCTTCGCCTGGAGCGCTGCAGAGATGCCCGGACTCGACCCTGAGGTCGCCTGTCATCACCTCGCCATTGATCCAGCCGCCAAGGCCGTAGTACAACGTAGGCGTAGGCAGTCTCCAGAAAAAACGGAGGCTGCTGAAAAAGCTGTAAAAGACCTCCTAGAGGCAAATTTTATTTCTGAAGCCCGGTACTCCACCTGGCTGTCAAATGTTGTACTTGTTAAAAAGAATAATGGAAAATGGAGAATGTGTGTTGACTATACCGACCTCAACCGGGCTTGCCCGAAGGATGCTTTTCCTCTACCTAACATAGACATGCTGGTCGACAATTCGGCCGGCTACAAGACTTTGTCGTTCATGGACGCCTACTCGGGATTAATCAAATCCCAATGGCTCTGGGCGACAAACGCTGCACGGCGTTCATGACCAGCTCGGGCAACTATTACTACAACGTAATGCCCTTCGGACTGAAGAACGCCGGTGCAACTTACCAACGTATGCTGAACAAAGTGTTCAACAAACATATTGGTGACATGCTCGAGGTATATATGGACGACATGATCGTCAAATCCCGAGCAGACACCGATCACGCAGCTCATCTCAAGACAGTCTTCGCCCAAGCAAGACAGTGCAAAATGAGGTTCAACCCCGAGAAGTGCACGTTCGGGGTTAAGGCAGGAAAATTCCTTGGATTCTATCTAACAGAACGAGGGATTGAAGCCAACCCCGACAAATGTCGGGCGTTCTCCGACCTCCCGACACCGACATCAAAGAAGTCGATACAAATCATGAACGGCATGTTGACGTCACTATCCCGCTTCGTCGCGAAGTCTGCTCAGCACGCCCTCCCCTTCTTCAAGCTCCTTCGAAAGGAAGCAGCCTTCGAATGGAACGAGGAATGCGAGCATGCACTTCGCCATCTGAAGCAGAGCCTATCTCAACCGCCCGTGTTGTCTCGACCAGACGACGGGGAACCACTGTACTTATACTTGGCCATTTCGAACGAAGCCATCAGCGCAGCCCTTGTCCGCGAGACCCCTGACGGGCAGAAACCTGTCTACTTCACGAGCAAAGCCTTACAAGGCCCCGAAAGCAGGTATCAACAGATAGAAAAGGTTGCTCTGGCCCTCGTCAACGCTGCGAGGAGGCTCAGACACTACTTTCTAGCCCACACCATCATCGTGCGAACCGATCAGCCGGTGAGGCAACTCCTGGGTCGGCCAGATATGGCGGGCAGGATGCTGAAGTGGTCCCTGGAACTCTCAGAATTCGACATCCAGTACGAGAGCAGGAAGGCCTTGAAAGCACAAGCCTTGGCCGACTTCGTCGCGGAGATGACCACTCACGACCTTCCCCCGGGGAAGGAACACAAGTGGACCATCTTCATCGATGGAGCCTCCAGCTCTTCCGTTAGCGGCGCAAGAATCCTCCTGGAAAACGAGGAAGGTGTAGTGATCGAGCACTCCTTGGTTCTCTCCTTCCTGACGTCAAATAACCAGGCAGAATACGAAGCCTTGCTCGCAGGACTGAGATTAGCCGAGGACCTAGGAGCCCGCGAGGTTCAAATTTACACCGACTCCCAGCTCGTCGCCTCTCAAGTACAAGGAAGCTACCAGGCCAAAAATGACAACCTCATTGAGTATTTGAACTTAGTCAAAAAACACATGACAAAGTTCGTACGTGCAGAAATTTCTCATGTTCCCCGCGAGCAAAACACGAGGGCGGACATATTGTCCAAACTCGCGAGCACACGAAAGAAGGGCGGGAATAAATCCGTCATCCAGGAATCTCTGGCACGACCGAGTATCGAACTATCTTCGACTACGGTTGAGATCCACGCCATCGGGGATGCCATGTCCTGGATGACCCCGGTTTATAATTTCCTGACAAAGGGAGAACTCCCGTCAAACCAGGCCGAAGCTGCCATAATCAAGCGACGAGCATGTTCCTATGTTGTTCTCGAGCAGAAACTGTACCGAAGAGGATTCTCCATTCCCCTCCTGAAATGCATCGACGAGTCCTCCATCCCCGACGTACTGCGGGAGATACACGAAGGGATCAACGCCCAGCACATGGGCGGTAAATCCTTGGCAAGGAAAGCCCTCCGAGCAGGATATTACTGGCCGACGATGCAACAGGACGCCAAGGAACACGTGAAAAAATGTGACAAGTGCCAGAAGCACGGGGATATGCACCTCGCCCCCCCGCACGAGCTGAACACATTGTCGTCCCCATGGCCGTTCGCCTGGTGGGGCATGGACATCCTCGGGCCCTTCGTGCAAGGAACCTACCAGAACAAATTTCTAATCGTCGCCGTGGATTACTTCACGAAGTGGATCGAGGCCGAGGCACTCGCAAAAATCACCTCACATAATATCCTCCGTTTCTACAAAAGAAACGTCCTCGCCAGGTTCGGAATTCCACAGGCCCTGGTGACCGACAACGGTACCCAGTTCACCGACCACGGGTTCCGAGACTTCGTCACCAAACTGGGGACCAAACAACATTTCACGTCGGTCGAGCACCCTCAGACCAACGGGCAAGCCGAAGCCGCGAACAGAGTCATCCTCCGAGGGCTCAAACGTCGACTCGGCGAAGCCAAAAGAGGATGGGTCGAGGAGCTCCACAGCGTCCTGTGGGCATACCGCACCACACCCCACTCAACGACGGGTGAAACACCATTCCGACTGACCTACGGCACCGAAGCTGTCATCCCGGTCGAAATCATGGAACCATCCCGACGAACGGAGGAACCCCTCGACGAAGAAATGAATGACGAAGCACTAAGGGATGAACTCGACCTTGTCGAGGAAATCCGATCGGGTGCTGCCCTGCGCGAAGCCACCCTAAAACAACGAGTGGCTCTGCGCCACAACGACAAGGTCATCAAGCGCGAGTTCGAAATAGGCAGCCTGGTACTACGCAGGAACCAGAAAGATTCCCGCGAAGGGAAGTTGGCCGCGAACTGGGAAGGACCTTACCGCGTCCACGGCACCACGGGTACTGGGGCGTACTACCTCGAGCAGTTAGACGGAGAGCCATTACCACGACCCTAGAATGCTGCTAAGCTAAAGCAGTACTACAGTTAGAAACTATCAACACCTGGGACCCTCGACCAGCAGCACCCGCGCTCGGTCAACGAGGAAAAACGTCCAATTTCGTATAAGGCTAAGGTACAAGCCCGACATACGACCAAAATGGCACAGCATCGCGCGGTAAAAGATGACGATCGATAGTGCCCGACGTGGACAGCTATACCGAGCCCCACCGTCGTCGTACCCATAAGGCAGAACACCCAGCTCGCGATGGGCAGTTCACGCCAAGGGCGAATCGTCCCTAACGGGCTCCACGCCCGACTGAGCAACTTCGCTCCGAAATGCCCGACATTCCATCGAGAATAACGGGCCATCTACAAGGGTCAAAAGAAAATCTCTCCCCTCGAGCACAACACTTAGGTGACTCTGGCCAATCGAAATAGGGCCGGGAACGCATACAAACGGAGGCGGGCAGACTCGCTCGCCAAATCAAAGCCACTTACGGGCACTCCTCGGGCCCGTGACTTAGGCTAAAAATTCATGCAAATATATGATTTCAAATAAGGGCAAAACATCCAAAGTGTAAAATAGCATTGATATAAAGGCCCGAAGGCGACAAAACAATAATAAACCGACCAAGAAGGCCGACGATGTTCATAACGTACAATAAACGGGCACGCAGGCCCAAAGAATACAAATATCAAGGGCACGCAGGCCCGCTATCCTATTCAGACCTCCCCGGAATCATCATTGTCAGCGTTTGGAGAGTCGGGCGGAGGAACGATCACGCCATCCACGATCTGGTGTGTGTGGCCGATACCCTCAGTGACCAGGCCAGGGTTTAGCAAGGAGAGTTGACCGACCGCAGAGTTGAACCCGTCCTCCAGGGCACCGACGCAGTCTACCTCGAGGAGCCGGATGTGGGCGACCAGCTCCACCCGACTCTTCAAAGCTACTATGTCTTCGGGCTCGTCCTCGGCAGGTTGCAGGGCAGCATTCATTTCCTCAACCTGTTTGGCCAAGCGTTCGACTTCGGCCACCAGGCGATCCCTGTCTGCACGAAGAAGCTCCCCTTCCTCGGTCAACTTCCCCGACTTCTCCTTCTCCAGGGTCAACATCTCCCTCTCAGCATCGAGCATCGCAGTCTGCTCTCGGAACATCCCCTCGGAGCGTTCCAGAGCGACCTTCAACTTCCGCGAGCTCGCGGTCAGGGCCGCCTTCTCCTGCTCGAGTTCTTCAACACGGGCAGAATCCCCTCCATCCTCGGATAGCACCAAAGCCATCTCGGCCATTTTTACCAGCCCATCCATGTTGGCGGCCAGATACGCCTTCCGTTCCTCTTTACTCATCTTTTTTATGGCCGCAGCTTCATGGGCAACCACTGTCGGAGGGAATCGCTCGAAAAAGCCCGCCTCTTCGAAGCAAGGGGGGAAGGCGAAAGATTTAACAGCACCGGCGTCCTCGCCAACAGTCGGACCACCTTCCACACGGGTCCTCTTCCTCTGCATCAAAACGGCACTGGGGTCGATCTCCACGACTTCTGGATCCGACGCGGGCCCCGAGCTTGACGGTGAGTCCACCCTCACCAGCTGAGGAGCATTCGGACTGTGTGGTGGGCCCATCCTCGTCGCCTGTGGGGCCTTCACGACCCTCCTGCCTCGCCTCTGGTCGCAGGATAATTTCAAGAGCCTTTCATGTCAACTAGCCATCGTACCTGCACAAAAAAAAGGTTAGGTCAGTATCGAGCAAACTTCATAAATAAATGACGAATAAAGAATTTCAAGCAACAAACAACCTAACAGGCGGGCAGCCTGCCTGTACGTCGGGCACTCCACCAGCGCCTTGGTGTCAATCGGACGGGACTCGAACGTTGGGTAACCATCTTTGTCCAGGATATCATCCCCTTCCCGCGTAACCCACGGGCGAGATGGAAACTATCGACAAACCGGCAAAGAGCGAGGTACGCCTGCTCGTCTTCCGAGCACATGTCCCCGGCTGCAGTATGATAATAACCGGTCCCATGCTCGTAATGCCGGGACATCCAGTGCACAGGGACTTTAGCTGTACGGCCCAACACAGGGTTCCCATCGTCGCCTAACATCCCCTCCCCGTCTTCGTCGCTCACCGGCTCCTCCTCCTCGAAAAGGGTATTTAAAGCAGAAGTGGTAACTGGCCGCACCACGTACCACTTGTCTTTAAACCCCCTCACGGAGTCCATATACATCTTGAAGAGCCTCCTCGACTGCTTCAGGGAGACCCAGCTATGTTTCCCTCCTCGGGACTGACGCTGCAGGTGGAATATCCGGAAGAAAAGTGGTATGGTCGCCCCGATCCTCAGGTAACGACACGTCAACTCAAACGCCCGGATGAAGGCGAGAGAGTTTGGATGTAACTGGGACGGGGCCAGCTCCAGGTGCGTAAAGACCCCGGCCTGGAAATCAGTGAAGGGCAGCCGCAGCCCTAGGTCTTTGAACGCGATCTCATACATCGCGAAACTGTATTCCGGATAAACCGAGCAAATCCTTGCACGGGATGAAGGGCGCATGACTACGAAGTTCTTCTGGAAGTCGGGCTGGTCGTGACCCTCTTCGATGACAGCGTATGGATGTCGGTCATCCCGACTGTAGACCGACGCTATTCCCCGTGGCTCGACGCCCACCCATTCCAGCAAAGGGTCGGTCACAGTATCAATCAGGGTGACCGACTCGTCGACACTCTGTTCTTCACGGTCGCGGCGTCCGGAGGAGCTCGGCTCGTCCGCCATGGTTACCTGCAGAGCACGGGAAACCAGTCAGTTGAGCACGAAGCCATACGCTCGACAAATCACGTCGCCCCATGCACGACTATATAAGTCCGTTTTCCACGAATGGTTGCCTCCCCGACATCCTGAACCCGGTGTTCTTCCTTAAACCAACTGCGCGGTCACTCTCCAAGCATGTCGACCCAAGGTATGAACATGGCGAGCCACACCATGAAGCCCACGGCCAAGACCATGAACATACCGGGCGCGATCATGAATCAGGCGCCCTGGATCATGAAGACCCCGGGCAGCTCTAAAGTTTATCACCTAAAACTATGAATGCGCCGGCCACAAACATGCGTCTGCCGGCCCTAGGCATGAATGTGTCGGGCTAAGCATGAGTTTACCGGGCTAATCCCACGCACACGGTCCTAAAACATCTACAAACGCCAGAAATCATGCATTCTAAACAGAAAAATGAAGAAGATAGATCACTTACTTGGATCAAAGAGTGGGATTTGGCTACGGAATAGAAGAATCTGTGACGGAAAGTCGCAACTGGAGAAAATCTGGAAGAGCAGCAGCAGAGAGAGCACATAGAGTAGAAACGTATTATGGGGCCCAAGGTCCCTATTTATAGTGATGACGTGGAATACCAAACGTCACCTCGGGCAACCACAGACTCCATCTCCTCGACGCGCTGCTCCCAACACAATGATGACCCTACCCCATAGGGTGGCGGCACAGTTCCCGAAAGATACCTCGTGTGCTCGACAGACGCGCCCGGTAAGGATCCTCCACACATCCACCGCCGAAGAGGTCTCCGAGCACGACACGAGGGGGTCCTCGAGGGCCCACACCTCTGTTCCGGGCACGAGACCTCGACGAGGGAATAACTTGGATTCAAGTCATGGCTCCTCGCAAAGGAACCACGACTTGGGGGGCTCCTGTTCTGGACTGGGCCCGACAGGCCCAAAAGCATTGCTAAGGCCCAGTCCAAAGGGACTTACTGAGGACCACGCCGACCAAAGGGTCACAGCCGTGCCCGACATCCTGATGTCCAGCTCGACATCCTGCTGTCCAGCTCCACGTCCTGACGTCCAGCTCCACCTCCTAATGTCCAGCTCGACATCTTACCGTCCAGCTCCTCGTCCTGATGTCCAGCTCGACACCCCGCTGTCCAGCTCGACATTGCCTCGAGCATCCCAACTAGGGCAGACTCAGTCCACTATTCCCCCAACGAGACTCCGGAAAGACCGCGTCTCCGTCCGCCCGCACTTCACGCAGAACATCCAGGAAGGGGACCACGTGCGGGTCCCCACTACCCACGTAGAACCTGACAGTTCCTCCATTGGGCCAAACCTGCCCGGCCCCATGAAGGAACCTTGGCCCAGTGCTGGGGCTATAAATACCCTCTGTTTCCAGAGGGTCAGGTATTCATCATTCTAACCTCAACTTACTATTATCTGCTCATACTCCTACTTACTTCAGCATCGGAGTGCCTTGCAGGTACCCCCCCACCTCGTTCAAATAAACTTTCTGCTCGGAGCCAGCCGTGACGGTCCATTTCTGATCAGGTCAGATCAGGATTCTACAACAAATTTCAAGATATATGATGTGAAAAATATTTGTCAAAAGATTCTACATCAGACATTTGATTTTAATGATGTGAAAAAAATTTGATTTCGGGAAAAATATAACACGGTGGCAGTTTAGTAAATAAAATGAAATTTTATTATAAAGGATTTCATATCAGACCTAGATTTGTACCGGTGTGAAAAGTCCATTGATGGAAAAATATAACACGTTGACAGTTTGATAAAGAAAAAGAAGTTTTAATATATCGGGCCTTTACATCAGGCTAGCTACCAACCGATATGACAGATGAGCCTTTACATCGGGCATTTCCTCAGCCGATGTGAAATCCTGAAGCGTCAATTTTCACAAAAACCCTAGTCTGTCTTACAAACTCATTTCCTTTTGTTCAAACATTGTTTCTCTTCGATTCCTTCGTTCCTCAAACCGCCGTCGCCACATTCCTTTGTTTCTTGCGATTCCACCATCGTATTCCTTCTCCGACCGTCATCTTCACGCGCGTGTCCTAAAACCAATTCTCCGCGATATCATCTTCTTCTCCTTCTCAATTTCAACCGATTCATTTCCCCAAATCAAAGCCAAAACTTCCACCTCCTTCTCATGTTGACGCTCTCCTCTATAGACACATGTACATATTTCTTCTCATTATTTCTCGATTTTTCAATGTTATTTTCTCTCTGTTTGTTCTCGTCAATTCCTTTTATTTATTTCTAGTTTCGTTTCTATTACTTACTCTACTTTTCAATTTGCATTATGATTATACCATTCTTGATGCTAATTGTTTTGTCCTGCGCTAAGTTCTATGAGTGGTTTGTATTAACGAACTTGTATATACAAAAGAATGAAAAGAAAAAAAGTTACTCGGTTATGAAATTTGTTTGTATAGAGGTTTTTTTAATGACACCATTAAATATAGAAAAAGTAGTTAACTTTGTTTGTACTAGAAAATCACCAAGTATGAATGCTTTTCGCCAACCCCGCATCACACTTAATCTCAAAGGGAATGTCAAAATCAGGCAAGGCTAACACTAGGCAGAAGTAACATATAACCACTTTAAGTTGTTCTGGAGCATTTGCGGCAGCCTTTTCATAGAAATACCTTTGTTTTTGTTAACTGAATCATTGGCTTTGCAATTTTACCATAATTTGCAATGAACTTCCTATAATATATGGTCAACCTCTAAAATCCATGCATGCCTTTAACATTTTTAGGAGTAGGTCAATTAATAACACTATCCACATTGATTTGAAATTATATGACTGAGATGTTTTTGACCAAAGGTACATTTTTGGTCATTCACATTCATATGATGGTCATTTTTTGTCATTTTTATGTTTTGTTCCTTTTGATGTTGATGATTGATTTATTTTGTTCTGTTGTATGATGGCCTATAACACTAGCCTACGTGTCTTATTTTTAATATTGTTTTTCATTGATCCTTTGATCTCTGAATAGTTTTCTGTTAGGCTAGTTATGAGACTAAAGAAGGCCTTAAATTCTTATTTCATTACTTTTCTTGTTTGATGGTTTTTCTCCGTTCTCGAATTGGTTAACACTTGTGGTAGATGTTAGAAATAAGAATGTTCAAGAACAGATTATTGACTATTGTACTACTCCATTTGTTTGTTTGGAATAATATACAAATGAAGGGTCTTGTTTTTCTCAACTGCATGTTTTTGGGCAGTGTTGTTGATAAAAAAAATTTGTACTGGATATTTCAGGAAGTTGCTCCTTGTTGTTGATGTATCCACTAGAGCGATACATGAAGATCCTAAAAGGTTAAACAAAAAACCCACACCATCTGTAAGCATCAATTATTGGGAGGTACATTTCATTAGAAGATATGATACAGTGGGAGAACTGACTTGAGGTTTCGCGTTTGTGTTCGCAAATGTTTCGGTTTAGCAAGAGTCGCCACCGACTTTTTATTTTATCCTAAGGAAAGGTCAAAAAGCACAGGAAAGACATTTGAGATGTTTTCTTGGGTTCGGGGAGTAGATTATGAAAAGGGAAGGTGCAAGCACCCTTTTCATCCATGGTTATTGTGATACGGTGGGAGAACTGACTTGGGATTTTGCGTTTGTGTTCGCAAATGTTTCGGTTTAGCAAGAGTCGCCACCGAATTTTTATTTTATCCTAAGGAAATGTCAAAAAGCACAGGAAAGACCTTTGAGATGTTTTCTTGGGTTCGAGGAGTAGATTATTGAAAGGGAAGGTTTTATCACCCTTTCTATCCATGGTTATCCATGGGCTCTTAGTTACTTGCTTAGATCACTTGCTTTGCATTTCTATTGTTTGAAATGGTGCTTTGTGTGTGATTTAGAAAGATATTTTGAAAAGAGGTCATCGTTGTGGCAACCTTTGTAATGATTCTTGTTTGAATGTATACAAAAGTGTTTTTGTCTTTTGAAAAATTTTCAATGTTTGAAAGTAGGGTTTTGAAATGGTGTTGTGAAGTGTGTTTTGAAAGTAGCAAGAATGTTTTTGCAAGCTTGATCAAGTAGCTAAGAGCTATCTACCCTATTTTACTCAAAGATCTTTCTTATGTTTTTTAACCATTTTAACAGTGTTGTTTCACCATTGTATTTGGTGAACAACCTTGTGTTAGGATGTTAACAGGACAAGCGCGGGTCATCGTATAGACCATGATAGCAATAGTGTCAAGTATCTTTGGCAATTTTCTTGAGGGACTTGATCATTTTTGTTTAGGAAACTCAGATAGCGTCAT
Source organism: Vicia faba (assembly GCA_948472305.1). Taxonomy (NCBI): domain Eukaryota; kingdom Viridiplantae; phylum Streptophyta; class Magnoliopsida; order Fabales; family Fabaceae; genus Vicia; species Vicia faba. The sequence goes on along the minus strand of OX451737.1, from coordinate 1,513,821,983 downwards.
CGAGGGACTATGATCTTTTTGTTTGTTTTTGTTTTGCCAAAGCACTCAACATGCAACCATGGCCCATTTTTGAAGGCAACAAGTGGATGAAACCCTAGGGGTGCAAGTGTGTATTGTGTTTGTTTTTCATGCATGTTTGTCTTGGATTAGGTTAAACTAATTGTTGATTTTATTTGCATACAAGCCCTAGGTCTAAGCATGGCATAATTGAAAGCTTTTAAATGTGCGAGAATTTAAATGCTACACTATTACAACATGATATAGGGAGAGGGGTACAAATTTGAATTTGGGATATTTGACAAGAAATTAAACCCTAGATTACTATTACAACCAAATTGAATGTACAAGATACAATATTTAAATGTACGATAATTGAAATAAATACAATAAATAAATGTAAATAACATGTATTATGCCAAAATGTTTTTAGTATATAAAAAGTATTTTTCAATGTGAAAAGTAAAATAAAAAGATCAATTTTAATTATTTCTCCTATTTAGGGCAAGAACCCTAATTCTTAATAAATAATATTATTTATTAATTTTATACAAATATATATTAACAAAATAAAAGTATATTGTAAAAATGTTTTTTTTTAGTGTAAAATATTAATAAAAATGAAAATGTGATATTTTTGTATTTTTTAACCTAATTATTTAATATATATATATATATATATATATATATATATATATATATATATATATATATATATATATATATATATATATATATATATATATATATATATATATATATATATATATATATATATATATATATATATATATATATATATATATATATTAAATGTACAAAGATAAAAATTAATTATTTACAAAAATGGATATTTTCAAGAAAATGTTTTCAAATGTAAATAAAAATAATAAATGAAAATAAGTATATTTTTTGTATTATTTTTGAGTTTTATTAAAAAAAAAAGTTTATTTACATATATATACTTAGTAAAATAAAATAAATATCAAATAAATATGAAAAAATATAGAAAAATTATTTTTGGCATTTTTTATACTTAGACAAAAAATAATAAAGTCAGAATAAAAAATAAAAATGTCAAAATGATAAGTAATTAAATAAATGGGTCAGGGGGTGTAAACTGAACAAAAAGGGTGTCAAAAGCAAAAGGACCCAGGCCCAGCCCATAATCACTTCTTCTTCTTCCTTGGAACAAAACCTGCGCGCGTGTTATGTCCAAAAATGTAACTCCTGATTCTTTGATCTTTTGACAAAACTCATAACATGAACATTGTAGAGAATTAAACAACGAATTCAACCATATAAAAAACTTGGATTAACTCTCAAAGACCAGAGAGAATTTCTCTGACCCTAATTTTTAACCTAGTTTTTTCAGAAAGTTCATGAGTGAAATTCTCTCAGCACGATTAATGTAAATGAAAACTAAGCATACGTATGGCTTCAGGGCTATGAGTACAACATATTTCATTCACAAACCTAAGCCTAACCGTTCCTAAATAGAGAGATAGAAGTCCATGAAATACCTGTTTCAGTTGACTTCGAGCTGGACAATGTAGCAACCTTCAATGGTGTTTGAGCTTCTGCTGAGCTTGCCTGAGGTCCAAGGAAGCTTCTCCAATGCTTGGCTTGCTTTGAAACAACTTGAATCGTGCTATAAAACTCAACCTGCAGAGCTTTGAAATGAAAATGGCAAAGTGTGTTAGAGGTGTTACAACTTGCAATGGGGGCCTGGGATAGTTTAGGTGAGTTGATTGGAAGGTGTTGGAACTATCTTGGGACAAAACGCACGATGGAATTTTGTTGTGACTTGCAAAATGCAGAACCTGCCCTGTTTTGCAGAAAAACAGTGGTTCTGAGTATGAGGAGGTTTTAGGGGTAAAAGGGTCATGCTTTAGGCTTGTTGGGATGTATGGAATTTTTTCACAAAGTTCTTGTAAGCTTGTCTCTACAGATATGAGAGGTTGCTTGTGTTTTGCAAGTTTTCTTCTACTTGAAGCAAGAGAATGAAAATGATGTTATAGCCCCGTACCAGCCCTCCTATCATGCTGCATCTTTTAATCTTGGTTCCTGGAATTGATAGCTTCAATCTTGCTTTAGAGATATGGCCCCATACCTCAAGGATTTTGGTTTGACAGAAAGTGCACTTTTACAAAAATGGCATTTTACCTTTTTCCAAATAAAAGTTAATCTTGTATGTAATGTCCAAATGGCCAAGATAACACCTTAATTCAATGGTTAAGCATTAAATTATGAAGTGCAAGTTGGTTTTGAGTCCTGCAAGCTAGCACCAAACATGCTGATTTGAAAATGCAAGTTTGTATGAACATGTATTGGTCATGGACAAAAGTGAGTTTTTGCCAACTTTCAACATTCGATTCTCTCTAACCACAAGGGTGTTTGAGGAGTTCTTGGACAATTTGGAAAGCTTGGAACATGTACTACAATCCATATTTGCAATGCAACCTGAAATTCCAAGTGGAACTATGTGAAAAGTGGCCAAGAAGATGGGTCCAAATCCTGCCTAGATTAGGGCAAATTTTCTCTAAGTTAAAAGTTTTAGATACCCTTGTTCCAAAAATAATAACTTGAGATACAAGCTTCTTTTGAGAAAACTTTGTGAATAAAAGTTGTAGACTTTGTGATGGACTACAACTTTCATGTTGCAAGTTTTGTTTGAATCCATTTGCATCTTGGTGAAAAAATGGGACAAAGTTAGAAAAAAATAAGAAAATTTTATAACTTAGAAAAATTCTAAGTTATGAAAATTTTCCATTTTAAACCCTAATTTGCATTTTTGGATTTCTTGGTGAACAAGTTTCATAATTTGACATGTTTTGATGAAAAGTAACTCTTGGCACTTGATTTTGACCAAAAAGTCAAAGTTTGACTTTTCAGTGTACAGTCAAATTTTGATCAGTTGACTGAAAAATTCATCTGTCAATCCTATGCATTTGAGATCTTTTGAATTTGTTGAATGGGTCAAGACAATTTAATTGAGTTCTTGAGTCCATATGTGAGCTTGGTTTGCCATTGGTTAGGTCAAACAGTCAAAAATTGCCTTTGTGCAGTCAAAACCCTAAAAATGACCATTTTGCCCTTTTGGTGATTTGATCAAATTTCTTGTGGAATTGTGATCCAAATTTGATCAAATGGTTCATATGAGTTAATAATGTTGATGTGGGTCAAATTTCATGAGTTTTGACTGTCAATTGGCCACAGTTAACTTTTTTCCCCAATACAGCTGATTTCTAGGTCAGTTGTCCAATTGACTGGGCAAAGATTTGAGTCAAGGCTTGGAACTTGGTATGGGAAAACTTTTGAACCCAACATGAAGCATGAAATTCAATTTGGGTATTGTAGGTTAAAATATCCTTGTGCAAACTCAAACCCTAATTTGGGTTAACAGTGCAAGGAGGGGTCTTGAGCAGAGCAAACCTTAGTTTGATCTTGAGTTCCAAGAGTCTTGTGATGAGAAAATGTTGATGAAATGAGAGGGCAAATTTTGGGGTACAACAGTTATCCATGGGCTCTTAGTTACTGTTTACCATAAAAATTGGTAAACAACCGCCGATCTTCCAAAAGGTTACTTATTTGGTGACTAGCAGGATCGATCAGATTGATCCTAAGACATGGTTGATTTTTGGAGTTTGACTAACCCTAATGGTGATTAATGCCAGTAAAGTAAATAAACTTTAAGTAAATTGCATGGAGAAAAGCTTGATAGAATAAATAAAAGCGTTAAGGAATTGTTAAATAAAAGGGCTTCGACGGAAGTAAATAAATGAACAACGGTAAACTGCTTGAATATAAAAGACTTTGATTAATTTAAATGGTGTTTCACACATACATTCTCAATGATTCTTTCTCTCACGCTGGGTACTTGAATCTAAATGAGTGACTTGTATAAAATGATGAACACACTAAAAACTACATAAAAACTTAGTATTTATACTAAGAAAAATCTTAAGTAACCGCTGGGCAGTTACACCGCTTCGAGATGACGCCACATGGCACGCTCACAACCTTCGACGCCTATACTCTCGACACGTTGCACTTGGTAACTACTGGGAACCGTTTTCCCTCCAACAATTCAAATCTCAAACTGTTCGACCTTGGGCATCAAGGACATTTGTCGATAGCTTCCTTCGACGTCGAAGACAACAAGATTCTAACTTAAAGGAATTTCTCTAAGTATCTTGTCATTCTTTGATGAACCTTCGAAATGATCAGTTGGTCGAAGCCTCCTTATGTAGGAAACTCTTCTGACTCATAATTAATGATCTATATGATAATAAGTATGGGTGTCGAATTTAGGAGCCAACAAATTTCCCCCCAAGAATGTCTTATTTCGACACTAAAAAAGAAAAAGGCATTCTTTGAGATTCCATTCGACACCTGTCCTTCATTCTCAACCACAAATCAGTTTGTGTGCTTTTCATCTACCAACCAACTGAAAATCTCAAAAAGTCATCATTTCATCTTTTCCCAAGACGTCACTTCAGTAAGGCATTTTGCACGCACGTTTACCTTTCATATGCCGTCATCATGACTATTTCCCGAAATCGAGGACGCACGTTGCACCGTTTCCGTTCTTTAGGACGGTTATATCACCAAATGAGTGCCACGTGCCCCACTATTGTTTGTAGCATTAAATGACCTCGAGCCTTGTGATTTTTCAATCACTATAAATAGCACTAAGTTCCTCTGTTGGACTCTTTACGCTTTCTTGCATCCAAATCTTCAGTCGAACAAAATTTTCTGCAAGCTTCTTCCTCTCCAAACCTAGTAATCTTTGTTCTTCATCTTCATCCATCTTCATATCAAACCAAAAAAATGGCTTCACGTACTCGCGCTTCCAATGTCCCTAGATCTAGCACTCCCTCTCAAACTACTCAACCGGAAATCTTCTCAACCGCTCCGATAGTTAACTCCATGGGAATGCGAAGAGTTCCTGAACCCATGGGAGACGCTGAGCGTGAAACTTATGGTTCTCAACTGCTGATTCCTGTTGGGTATTCTAACCAAGTTTTCGCCATGTCCGGTCCTCTTTCACCATGCATTGTTGACCCAACGAAAATCGAGGGTTTCTTCCCCGTGCATGAGGCACTCAAACCCATTGGGTGCTCAAAGAAGGCGACAGATGATACCGAAGATCCTGCAAAGGAGAAGATAGATCTTCGGTTTTTTAACAGGGTGGTTAGGGCTTTTAGGTCTAGCCCTAACCTTACACCAGAATACAATGCTTGGCTCAACAAGACGGAGAAGTGCCAGGCTTCGATTTGTAAAGGCATGGGGATTTATGACCTAGTCATGCTGTCCAAAACTGGTCTTAATTACTGTCCTGAAATGCTGGTAGCTTCTTTGCTGTTTTGGGACTATACTCACTATACCTTCCACTTGCCTTGTGGAATGGTAACGCCCACTCTTTTCGACGTGGCCGCTATTACTGGTCTTCGACCAACTGGGGACTACTTCGACCCAGAGGAAATGTCTGAAGACCAGATTGGGTTTTCTGCTACCAAACCCACTTATACCACCTACACCAACCATTACCACGACAAATCGACGGTTGTGGTGACTGATGTGGAGCACATCGCATTTCTAGCCCTTTGGCTGTCGCGCTTCGTGTTCTGCACGAAATCCCTACAGGTGACGAAGAAAATGGTCACCCTTGCTACTCAGCTTCATCACGGCCAAAACATCTGTTTGGCCAAATTAATACTGGCAAATTTGTATGAGTCAGTAAGCAGTGGAGCGGCTCAATTGAAAGTAATCGAAAATAGAGCCAGCTTGCTGCTTGCTGGTCCCTTCTGGCTACTTCAACTCTGGCTAAACGCCACTTTTGAGTCATTTCTACCCCAGAAGACTCAAATAAACGAAAAGGCTCCTGAGATAGCCAGAAGGCGCGTCGAAGGCACCAAGCTTGCCTTATTAACCCCTACTGAAGATAGGCTGGAGCTACAAAAGACCTTTGCAAACTTCGTTCAGATGTTTGCAGGGAGGAAGGAATTTACCTCGACCATGGCCCCTTTCGCCGGTCAAAAGTTTGGCCCAGGGTGGTTTACCAGGCCCCATCCTAAATCATCAGAGGATCCTCACCTTGAGGAGCACACAACGATGTGGGAAGCGTTTCTCACTCCAAGGATAATGCCATTGCGCTTCAAGAGTTCAAAGAATCAGCTGAGCCTGATTGCTTACCAGCCGAATCTTGTCTCTCGACTGTTTGGCATCATCCAATCGCTTCCTTCTCCAATTTATCCTCGGGAGAAATCGTTGTTGTACTTTTGTAATGACTACTCTGAGGATGCTGCTACTAAGCATATTAGTAGGTACGTTGGTCGGACCGTACTATCGTTGTTCGACTACCAACTCAACTTCCTCTGTTCACCATCTTTTGAAGACTGGTGGAAGAGATATTACGTTGAAGAGTTCTTCGACGAAAAAGATTTTGCAGACAAACTCCAGAAGTCCTTCGTCTTGGTTCTCGACAAAATAAAGAAATGTACGTCCCCTCTTCAAATTATACTTGCCTTTTCATTTCAACGTATATCTGCCAAATATAACTTGTGAACGTTTCTTCTTTCAGTTGTTCGAAAACCCGTGGCTAAGAAAGCCACAGACAACCATCAGGGTGGAGGTCCCTCTACAAAACCTCCAGCACAGGTAACAAAATTTCTCTTGTTTCCTGCTTTGGTTTTAAACATTCTTGTTCCCGATGCTGTGTTTTAAATCGACTCCATCTGGGATTTTCAGGAACCTGCGCCTAAGAAGCGACATATATTAACGGTCGAATCTTCGAGTGGCGATGAGGAGGAATCTCCCCCTGTTCCTCTCAAATGGAGAAAGCTGAAGAAGGCTGCCTCTGCTCCTGAGCCTCGACCTGTGATTAGAACTAAAGTCACAGGGAATAAACCCAGGCCACCTCCTGTGATCATCGCAGAACCCACGGAGGAGGAGCTAAATGTCTTGCTCAGCAAACCCGTTGAGAGTGACAACTCTAGCCCTGGGGCTGAGGTTCTCTTACAGGTAGTGCCTTCGACCATTTTTAACTTAGGTGTCGATGATCACATTCGATTGTGCATTTCTCTAATCAGAATATTTTTCCTTTTCAATTTTTAGGAAATGGCTGGAACTTCAGCACCAACTGGGCATCCTGTCGAAGGTTCTGATACCTTTGTAAACAGCGCAGGGGGACCCACTTACCATCCTTCTTCTTTCGTCAGTTCTGCTAACAAAGTGAATCAAACTTCGGAGCCACAAGATTCTGCTGACCATAGCAGACAACGAGAGGAGGAACTGGTGGATGATGAAGTTCTTGCTGAAAAAGAGGGTGGCCCTGAGACGCATCACCAGGAGGAAACTCAAGTGGTCAATGAGACAGAAGAGCAACATGATGAAGAGGGTCATGTTGACGCTGACGCTGCTGAGAATGATCAGCCCCAAACCCATATTGCTGCAGAAATGGTTACCTCAACAAAGCCCAGGTCTAAAGAGGATTTGGCCCTCTTGAAGCAAAACGATCCAATTGGCTACCTGAATGCCATCATCGAGAGCAGGGAAAATTCATCTGACCCTAGCCATGATGCTTCTACTGCATCAGGGAAGTCTACTTCGACTTCTCCTCTCGATGAGGTCTTGAAGAAAGTCAAGGCTCAGTTCTTCAAGAGGGATCTGATGAAGGCTTTGGAGGGGGATCCTACTGCCCAGTCTTGTTTGGGAGCTGTCTTGGGTGCAGTTGATTTGCTTGCTGTTTCTCCAGAGATTTCCAGCTTCATCTTGGAGTTATACTCCATTATTGACCAAGTCTCTGCGGACTACAATCGTCGAAGGGGGTTCAACAGTCAACTCGAAACGCTGCATGGCAAGAGTTCTTCTGCTTGGACTGAAGTAGCTGAATCGACTTCTTGAATTGCAGAATTGTCGAAACAGAAGACGTCCAAGCAACAGGAAATCGAAGCCATAGATCAGGATAATGCCTTTATAAAGGCGCAGATCGAGGAGTTGGAAGCCAGGTTAAATGCTAACACTAAGCGCAAAGAGGAACTCCTTTCGACCGTTTCAGACGCAGAGAGCCAAGATGAAGTTGCTCGAGGCCTAGAGTTCGCTGAAAGGGCCCAAGCCCTAGATGACCAGATTGCCAAAATTTCTCAGGCGCATTCCTTATGTAACAAACGACTGGAGTTGCAGCGAGCCAAATATCTTCGTCTGAAAGCCTCTGTCCCTTTTTAATTTTGCTCTGTACCTCATTGACCAATGTACTGTAATTTTTGTAATACAATGTAGCCATTTTGGTTGATCAATGTCAATTTCCATTTTGGCTTTATGGTTAACTCAGTCATTAATTATTATTTATTTTGATCTCTTGGAGCATAGTTTTATATTTTTTCAAATATTTGCCGTTTACTCTCAAGAGTCTTTTATCTTCGCTTAACTCTTCGACCTCATAAGCTCCACCAGAAAAAGTTTGAATAATTCTGAACGGTCCTTCCCACTTGGGTGACCATTTTCCCATGCTTCGATCTATTCGATCCATAGGAAGAATTACCTTCCAAACCAGTTCTCCAGGCGAGAATGCCTTAGGTTTTACTTTCTTATTGTAAGAGTCTTCCACTCTTTTCTTCTGAATTCTCAGTAGGTCGAGAGCTCACAATCTTTCTTCGTCTAAATCTACCAATTCATCTAACATCATATCCCAATAAACCTCAGAGGGAATATCTTGATGTCTTTGAACCCTTGCTGATTCAAGACAAATTTCTGCCGGCAGTACTGCGTCATGACCATAAGTTAGCCGATATGGTGTTGGACCTGTGGCTTCCTTTGGGGACGTTCGACAGGCCCACAAGATCTGGTCTAACGTTTTGTGCCAATTTTTTGGCTTCTTTCCCACATGCTTTTTGATCAGGCCAATCACTATTTTATTCGCCGCTTCGACTTGACCATTTGCCTGCGCGTAATAAGGTTTTGATGTTAGGAGTCTAAAGCCTGTTTCTTGAGCGAATTCCTGCATCTTTCGACCAGTGAACACTGACCCCTGATCAGTTGTTATAGTCTCAAGAATTCCAAATCAGTAGATAATGTTCTTTTGAATAAATTCAATGACATTTTCTTGGTCTGCGTTGACTAAAGGGATAACTTCGATCCATTTAGTGAAATAATCAATGCCTACCAGTATATACTTCTGGTTCTTTGATGATGCTGGTCTTATCTCTCCAATAAGATCCAACGCCCATCCTCTAAAAGGCCAAGGTTTCACTATTGAGTGAAGTTCTCTTGCCGGTACATGTTGGATACCCGTATGGACTTGGCATTCCTGGCAACCCTTCGCGAACTCAACACAATCTTTCAAGATAGTGGGCCAATATAGTCCTTGTCGAAACAACAACCATTTCATCTTATGACCTATTTGGTGAGCCCCACATGCTCCAGCATGCGTAGTCGAAAGGGCTATGTATGCTTCGGTTTCACTTAAGCATTTTAATAATACCCCTTCAGGCGTCTTTTTGAACAACTCATTACCCATGAGTACGTAACTTAACGCCCTATATTTTATTTTTCGTTCTGTCAAAGCTGCTGGATTTTGTAGATAATCTACAATGGGTTTCCTCCAATCCTGCTCTGATAAATTTTCTATGAACGAAATTTCGAAATTCCTTCGATAAGCATACCCCAGTCTTGTCGATTCCAAATTAGTTGGAGACAAGTTGGTTGCTTTTATTTTTTCTCGGACTTCGATTGCTTTTTGTAATCTCGTTTTAGAAATCTTATACCCAGATGCAATTTGTGCCAAATCATTGGCTACTTGGTTTTCCAATCTAGGTATGTGTCGAATATTAACCACTTCGAATTTTTTCAATAAACGATTTGCTATCACAAAGTACATAATGAGATTTTCTCTTATGCATTTGTACTCTTTTGTGACTTGCTTAATGACTAACTCTGAGTCTCCCATTATTTCGACTCGAGTTGCCCCCAATTCCAACAATATTTCAAGGCCAGTAATTAGAGCTTCGTATTCAGCCTCATTGTTCGAACAAGTACCTTCTATCTTGTACTTGAATGTTGTTGGAATTTTTTCTGGAGAAATAATTAAGACCCCTACTCCCGTTCCATCTTTATGGCTGGAACCATCGAAGTAAAATTTCCAGGGTTCTATCTCCACGTAATTTATATTTTCAACCTGAATCGAGTGGTCGACTATAAAGTCTGCTACCACTTGCCCTTTTACTGCCTTAAGAGGCATAAAGGTCAATGAATACTCAGTTAATGCTAGCGCCCACTTGCCAATTCGACTGTGCAAGATGGGTTTCGACAAAATGTATTTGAAAACATCAAAATGAGACGAAACATACACATCAACTGGTTTTATATACTGTTTGAGCTTTGTACAAGAGAAATAAAGACATAGACATGATTTTTCAACCTCGCTATATCTAGTTTCTGCATCGTTCAAAACTCTGCTAAGGTAGTAAATGGGTCTTTCGACTCCATTTTCATCTTCTTGGGCTAACATGCTTCCCAAAGTTTTGTCGGACGCAACTATGTACAATCTCATACTCCTATTGCTACAAGGAGGCACCAAGATAGGTGGCTTGGTGAGATACCCTTTGATCTTGTCGAAGGCATCCTGTTGCTCTTTCCCCCACTCAAACCCTTCCTTATTCAATCGAAGTAAGGGTGAGAAGGCTTGCGCTTTTCCACTTAGGTTAGATATAAATCTCCTTAAGAAGTTTATCTTGCCCAGCAGAGATTGCAGTTCCTTCTTATTCGTTGGCGCTTTCGCTTCCAAGATTGCCTTTGTCTTGTTCTGGTTGATTTCGATTCCTTTTTTGTGGACGACGAAGCCCAAGAAATCTCCAGCTTTCACACAGAACGCATACTTCAAAGGGTTCATTTTCAGACCATGCTCTCTCATTCTTTCAAATGATTGTCGAAGGTGGTCTATATGGTTCTTCCTGGAAACAGATTTTACAACGATATCATCAATATATACTTGCATGAAAGTGTTAATAAAATCATGGAAGATATAGTTCATCGCTCGCTGATATGTTGCCCCAGCGTTTTTCAGAACAAAAGGCATTACTACCCATTCGTAGGTGCCTATAGCCCCGGGGCATCGAAAAGCTGTTTTCGACACATCTTCTTCAGCAATGAAAATTTGATTGTATCCTGAGTAACCGTCGAGCATGCTCAGGTACTCGTGGCCAGCGGCAGAGTCGACTAACATTTCCGCCACGGGCATAGGATATTCATCTTTGGGTGTTGCAGCATTCAGATCTCTGAAATCTATGCACACCCTCAACGTACCATTTTTCTTAATTACTGGCACAATGTTTGCAATTCATTCAACGTACCTCGTAGCTCGTATGAATTTGCACTTCAGCAGTCTTTCGACTTCCATTTTGATCTTCGACAGTATTTCTGGAGCGAAGCATCTTAGGCATTGCTTGACTGGCTTTTTCCCAGGTTTGATTGGCAACTGAAGTTCTACCAATCCTCTGTCGAGACCAAGCATCTCGTCATAATCCCATGCAAATCAGTCCTTGAACTACTTTAGTAATTGGATCACTTCAACCCTGAGCTCTGGGTCTATTTTGGCACTGATGTAAGTGGGCCTTTTATCTAACCCTTTACCCAAGTTGATTTCTTCTAAAGGATCCTGCGCTAACATTTTGATGTTGTTCGCCAGGGGGTCCTTTTCGAATCCCAAAGGCTCATCGTCGCAGATGGCATCGAGCCTTTGATCTTGCATTCCTTATGTTCTGATATCAGGAGGTTCTGGATCGAAATCTTTCCCAGGACCAATATCTGGTGGCTCCTGGTCATTGGCCTTGTTGGCCATATATTTTACTTCGGCTTCAAGAGTCGCTATCATTCTTGTTTCGGCTACATAAGCTGAAATTCGCTGCAATGCTTGTGACTCAATCATTATCACTGAATTCACTTCCCCAACCAGTTAGCTGGATATCAGTTAGCCCACTGAAATCAATGTGGGACAAATCTTCTTTATCCCACTGAAACCCATGATCAGGATGCAGGTACAAGGAACAAAAAGCATTTGGCGCTGGCGCCATGTCGAAGTCAGGTGCTGGACATGGCCCAATGTGAGCCAATTTTTTGTCGAAGTCAGCCCTTCCTAGGTGATTTACTTCGCCTAAGTAGTAGCTCTGATCTGCTTCTATATTCTCGACAATTCCATCAGGACTCCATAATATCAACCTTTGATGCATTGATGATGGTACTGCTCCTACACCATGTATCCATTCTCGGCCCAACAAAAGGTTGTAATTAGGTTTAGCCGATATGACCATAAACATGGTTGGTCGAAGGATGGATCCCACTTTGAGATCTAGTTGAATCACACCCATGGTGGTCCCTATTCCACCTTCGTAGTTCGATAGGACCATATTATGAGGCTTGATGTTTTCATCACTCTTGCCTATTTTTCTTAGCATGAAATGGGGAATTATGTTGATGGTTGCCCCACAGTCCACCAAGATTTTGTTTACAGTGGCCTCTTCGAGTTTTGCCCTTATGAATAAAGGCTTGAGGTGACTTTTCATCGCCTCAGTTGGTGGCTCGAAGAAACCATTCTGCTCTTCAGTGCAGCCATTACCCATGACAAAGCAGCAAACTGGCCTATGCTTGGCCATCTCTTGTTCGACTTCCCAGTCGTTCGATTCGACTTCTATTTGGCAGTTGAATTCGATTGGCAAAACTGAAACTATATTTACCATGATGTCTAATGTGTCGTCAGACTCAGAGCCATCTTCGTCACCAGCTTCGCCTTGTTCAGGCCATACTAACCTATTGGACACCGGTTCCCTCTCCAAAGGCTTTCTTTGCTTTCGCCGGTGGACATTTGAACTTGACTCTGGTTTTGGTTCGTTGACAGCTTCTCTCTCAGCCTTGCGCCGCCTTTGGTATCTTCTCCACTGGGATCGAGACATTGGATTCTTTCCCTTATAGTTACTTGATACTTGGGTCACTTTGGAGGCACCAACATGAGGTTCTTTCTTGAGTGTCAAAGATGAACCTCTTGGCACTTCAAAGGAATGCCACCTTTCTTCACTGGGTCTCTTTCGAATCGATGTTTTGAGCCATGTATCAACTGGCACATTGGTTGGAGGCCTGAAAGTTGGTGGCCTCCTTTCCTGATTTGAACCCTTTTGGTAGGTTCTTCTCGGATCGTGTCGAGCATCAGAGCCTGCACCTTTTTGGGAATTTCTGCTCCAATTTCTGTTTGTTGCTCTCACACCTTCGATGTGTTCAGCAACTTTCTTGTCAAAAATAGAGCTGCATCGAGGACACATCATCACTTCTGATTTCTTCTTCTGGAATCGTTGCAGGAATTCTGCCAGATTTTCGTTCTCCAGAGGAAAAGCTGTTTTGTTTGCTTGCTCTTGCCTAATGGTCTCCTTTGAAACTTTTGATTCAAAGATTTCAACCATGTTGACATTCATGTCGTCTTTAGTGGCAAGAGTCATTTGCTTCATTTGAGCCTCCAGGTCTTTCGTCTGGCCTTGCACTGTAGCCAAGTAGGAAACGAGTTTAGTTCCAGATTTTGAGGCTCCAACTGTATCTAGTTTTGGACCTTCAGCGGCCTTTTGGACTGCTTCAATTGTCTTTCTAGAAAGGTTCCCCGAAAAACTGCCAAAGATTGGCATATTGATATGATCTTTGGTGACTTCGACCATAGTTATCCCTGGCCTTTTCACCTGACTTCTGGAAGCTTCGATCATATTCACCTCTGAAGGTTCAGCATAGTGGGCTTCTGCCTGCAAAGGGCTCGAATCCACATTCACGGGGGCCTTATCAGCGAACTTCAGCCTCCCTTCTTCGATAGCATTCTGCACGAGATCCCTGAAAAGAAAACATTGAGATTTTTTATGGCCTAGAAAGTTATGATATTTACAATAGCCTCTTTTCTTTCTTTGATCTAGAGGAGGCACTTTTACCCCTGGGGGTATTATCATTTGGCCATCTTTTACAAGTAAATCAAAAATTTCATCACATTTCGTAATATCAAAACTGTAAGTCTTTTTAGGGAACCTATCATTGGCCTTTTCGGGACCAGTGGGGTTTTTCCCACTTGAGGGGACTAGTAGTTTGCAGGAGTATGGTGGCCCTTGTTTTAACTCAGCTAAATCGACCTCATTTTCTTCGACGGTTATAGGTTCGTCGAACGTTTCTGGATCTTCATCGTCCACTTCGACATACGCTATCCTTTCTCTTTTATGAGTTTTCGTCGCCCTGGCTTTTTCAGCTTTAAGGCGTTCTACCTGTCGAACCCTATCGGCCAATTGGGCCATGTCCCTCAGGTACTGAGTGTCTAATTTCTTCCTAATGGAGTAATCTAGACCTCCCGCAGCTATTTCGACTAACTCATGTTCTGGCACTTACGTAAAGCATCTTGCCTTGAGCAATCTAAACCTATTTAGGTATTCGTCTATAGGCTCAGTGAATCTCCTCTTTACACTGGCCAACTCTTTCAGGCTTATCTTGGTTTGTCCCATGTAGAATTGCTCATGGAATAATCTCTCCAATTGGGCCCAATGGTGGATCGAATTGGGGGGGGGGGGGGGGAGAGTTGTAAACCAAGTAAATGCATTCTTGGTTAGGGAACTTGGGAAATACTTAATCCTCAGGTTATCATTGTTTGAAATTTCTCCTGCTTCGATTAAATATCTCGCCACATGTTCGACAGTGGATTCTGTGGTGTCCCCTGAAAACTTAGTAAATTTAGGGACTTTGCACCTAGGAGGCAAGTCCGTTTGTAACACATATTCCGACAGAGGGGATGTGAAGTTGGGCCTACGGAAGCCCGTATTCATCCCATTTTGCATCATGATTCTTTCAATCATGGCTGTCAAGTTATTCTCCAAACCAACATTCTGGTATTGGATCTGCTGAACTACTTCGTCAGCGTTTTGGTTTCTATAAACCATCCTTATTTTCGGGGCTATAACTCTAGGCTCTTCGACCCCGGGTTGTTCTATTTGTACCCTAAGGTCCTCTTCGACAGGCTGCTGGGCTTGGTTAATAGTGGTTTCTTCCTCTAGAAGTATGCCTTGGTTCCCCCTTATTTGTGCCCTTTGAGGCTGTCGAATAGGTTGGGGTACCCAAAAAAGTCAGCTAGACGCGACATTCGTGCTGTCATTTGCTGGTTCGACTGGGTGGTATTCTATATTAGAGGATTTAGCACTGTACTTAAAGTTTGCGCCAACATTTGAACCATGTCGTGGTTGCTTTCGTCCATTTGCTGCCTCAAGACTGCTGTCGAGGCATTCGTAAGGCCATGCATTACTTGGGACGTTCCTCCTAAGAGTTGGGTCCTACCCCTGTTCGCCATACCAACCCCAGAGCCTTGGAGTGGCGAAGAGGCGCTCACTAAAGGATCTGAAAAAGTGGATGTAGCATTCGTCAGGCTAGCCAATTCAGAAGTTGGCATGCCATAAGGTGGTTCTCGATTTAAACCAACTGTCGAAAAACCTGGGGGAACATATGGCCTAGTTCCTTGGTTTCCCCTCGGTGGGGGAGTTCCCAAAGGCATTCTGGGGCCTGTAAATGGAGGTAATGGCCCCGTTTGTGTAACCGTTACTGCTGGCGTTGAACCAACGGTTACCACTTCACTTACGGTTGGGATAACCTTTGTTCCCACGTTTGTCTGTGGGATTTCTCCGTTGTTTGGCGGATTCACCATTTCTTCACTTCTTCTCCTAGTATTGGTTTCGTTGGTGTATATTCTACCACTTCTCAATAACATGCAATACTCTCGAAAAAGGAGGATATTTTATATAAAAAGGTTAATCGCGAGAAAATCAACACAAGGTCCCACCGGGTGTGCCAATTTGTTTACCCTAAAAATTGGTAAACAACCGCTAATCTTCCAAAAGGTTACTTATTTGGTGACTAGCAGGATCGATCAGATTGATCCTAAGACATGGTTGATTTTTGGAGTTTGACTAACCCTAATGGTGATTAATGCCAGTAAAGTAAAGAAACTTTAATTAAATTGCATGGAGAAAAGCTTGATAGAATAAATAATAGCGTTAAGGAATTGTTAAATAAAAGGGCTTCGATGGAAGTAAATAAATGAACAACGGTAAACTGCTTGAATATAAAAGACTTTGATTAATTTAAATGGTGTTTCACACATACATTCTCAATGATTCTTTCTCTCACGCTGGGTACCTGAATCTAAATGAGTGACTTGTATAAAATGATGAACACACTAAAAACTACATAAAAACTTAGTATTTATACTAAGAAAAATCTTAAGTAACTGCTGGGCAGTTACACCGCTTCGAGATGACGCCACATGGCACGCTCACAACCTTCGACGCCTATACTCTCGACACGTTGCACTTGGTAACTGCTGGGAACCGTTTTCCCTCCAACAATTCAAATCTCAAACTGTTCGACCTTGGGCATCAGGGACATTTGTCGAGAGGTTCCTTCGACGTCGAAGACAACAAGATTCTAACTTAAAGGAATTTCTCTAAGTATCTTGTCATTCTTTGATGAACCTTCGACATGATCAGTTGGTCGAAGCCTCCTTATGTAGGAAACTCTTCTGACTCATAATTAATGGTCTATATGATAATAAGTATGGGTGTCGAATTTAGGAGCCAATAATTACTTGTTTAGATCACTTGCTTTTGCTTTTCAATTGTTTGAAATAGTGCTTTGTGTGTGGTTTTGAAAGATGTTTTGAAAAGAGGCCATCGTTATGGAAACCTTTGTAATGATTCTTGTTTGAATGTATACAAAGGTGTTTTTGTATTTTTTGAAAAGATTTCAATGTTTGAAAGTTTGATTTGGGAAAATGTTTTGAAATTGTGTTGTGAAGTGTGTTTGACAATAGCAAGGATGTTTTGCAAGTTTTGATCAAGTAACTAAGAGCTATCTACCCTATTTTACTCAAAGATCTTTCCTATATGTTTTTAACCCTTTTGACAGTGTTGTTTTACCATTGCATTTGGTAAACAACCTTGTATTAGGATGTTAAACGGGACAGACGCGGGTCATCGTATAGACCATGATAGCAAATTTGTTAAGTATCTTTAGCAAATTTTTGAGGGATTTGATCATTTTGTTTAGGCAACCAAGATAGCATCATCGAGAGACTATGATATTTTGTTTTGTTTTTGTTTTGCCAAAGTACCCAACATGCATAACATGGCCCATTTTTAAGGCAACAAGTGGATGAAACCCTAGGGGTACAAGTGTGCATTGTGTATTGATTTTCATGCATTTTTGTCTTTGTATTAGGTCAAGCTACTTGTTGATTTTAGATTTTTGCATACAAACCCTAATCTCTATCATAGTATATTTGAAAGCATAAAGTGCGTAAAATAAATCTACGACTATTACAATATTGATATGGGGAGGGGGATACAATTTTTGAATGGGGATATATTTGACAAGAAATTAAAACCCTAGTTTTACTATTACATCCAAATTGAATCAAATGGCCTAAATAGTAAATGGACAATATTTAAATAAACAAATTAAATAAATATACAAAATATATGAATATGCAAAAAGTTTATGTTCATTTTCCATGTATGTGAAAATATTTAATGCAAAAAAGGAAAGAAAATAAATAAAAAGAAAATATTATTTTTTATTAAGGGTAAACCCTAATTTTTCTTTAAGAAAATAAATATATTGGCTATATTATTTATATACAATAAAATAAAATAATGTATGTAAAAAAAATATATATTTAGAAAAAGTATTTTTCAAGTATAAATAATAATAAAAATAAAAGTGTAATATTTTTATATTTTTATTCTAAAGTATCTAATAAAATAAGATTATATAATTATATATGTATTCATTATATTAAATATGTATAATAAAAATAAAATATATACAAAAATAAAAAATATATTTAAGACAATATTTTTTAGTGTGGATAAAATAATAAAATAAAAGTATAACTTATTTATTATTTTTAAGTTTCTAATAAGTAAAATATATACTAATTTAATTGTTTTCATGTTAGAAAAATAAAATAAAATAAATGTAAAAAATTATAAAAATATTTTTTTGGTATTTTTATATTTAGAAAATGAGAAAACAAAATCATAAATGAAAATAAAATGGAAAAATACAAAAAGTATGAAGAAATGGGCCAGGGGGTGCAAAAAGTAAAAAGGGGGTGTGTTGTACCCCAAAATTTGCCCTCCCATTTCCTCAACATTTTCTCACCACAAGACCCTTGGAGCTCAAGATCAAGTTAGGGTTTGCTCTGCTCAAGACTCCTCCTTGCATTGTTGACCCAAATTAGGGTTTGAGTTTGCACAAAGATGTTTTGACCTAAAATGCCCAAAGTGACTTTCATGCTTCATGTTGGACTCACAAGTTTATCCATACCAAGTTTCAAGCCTTGATTCCAATCTTTGCCCAGTCAATTGGAAATTGACCTAAAAATCAACTGTATTGGGGAAAAAGTCAACTGTAGTCAATTGACAGTCAAACCTCATGATTTTTGACCCACATCAACATTATGAACTCATATGAACCATTTGATCAGGTTTGGATCATAATTCCACAAGAAATTTGATCAGATCACCAAAAGGGCAAAATGGTCATTTTTAGGGTTTTGACTGCACAAAGGCAATTTTTGACTGTTTGACCTAGCCAAGGGAAAACCAAGCTCACATATGGACTCAAGGACTCAATGAAATGGTCTTGACATGTTCAACAAGTTCAAAAGATCCCAAATGCACAAGATTGACAGATGAATTTTCCAGTCAACTGAGCAAAATTTGACTGTATACTGAAAAGTCAAACTTTGACTTTTTTGGTCAAAATCAAGTGTCAAGATTCATTTTTCATCAAGACATGTCAAATTATGAAACTTGTTCATCAAGAAATTAAAAATCACAAATTAGGGTTTGAAATGAAGAAATTTCATAACTTAGAATTTTTCTAAGTTATGAAAATTCCTAATTTTTTCCTAACTTTGTCCCATTTTTTCATCAAGATACATTTGGATTAAAACAAAACACAAAACATGAAAGTTATAGTCCATTGCAAAATCTACAACTTTGATTCACAAAGTTTCCTCAAAAGAAGCTTGTAGCTCAAGTTATGATTTTTGGAACAAGGGTGCAAAACATTCTTAACTTAGAAATTTCTGACCTATTTTAGGCAGGATTTTTGCCCAACTTCATGGCCATTTTTCACATGCTTCCACTTGGAATTTCAACTTGAATTACAAATATGGATTGTAGTACATATTCCAAGCTTTCCAAATTTTCCAAGAACTTCTCAAAAACCCTTGTGGTTAGGGAGAATCGAATTTGTCAATATGGGCAAAAGTCACTTTGTCCATGGCCATTTTCATGTTCATAACTTAGGCATTTTTTGAACTCAGCTTGCACAACTAGATTACAGGCCTCTAATCCTTCTTACACTCAATAATTAAATTCTAATCCATTGTGTTCTAGCTTTGTTTTGTTCATATAGTCATTACACAAAGAATTAAGCCATAAATAGAAAAAGCATTTTATCTATTCTTGTAAAGAGCAACTTTATGTCAAGTTTACAATCTATGAAGTACAAAGAAAATCTCTGAAGCACAAGTGTGTGGACATATCCCACTGATCAAGAGCAAGCTTTGTAACACATTTGAGGGGCCTAGAGGAGCCTGTAACAGGACTTGGCATTCTTGACTTAAGAAAGAAGAAAACTTGCAAAACTGATCACAACTCACATTCCTGTCAAGAGAAGCCAAAACAAACTTCATGAGCACTTTCCAAACATCAAACCAAGTCTGAAACACGACCAAACCATCTCTCAAACCTCCATATACAGAAAAACACAGTTTTGTGGCAAAACAGGGCATAGGCTGCAGTTTGAATCCCACAGTCCATTCCTATCGTGCGTTTTGGCTGAAACCTTTTCAAACACACTCCCTAACATCCATTGAAGCTATTCCAAGCATTGAACTGGAACTGTAACAGCCATAGCCAAGTGTGCCATTTCCATTTTTCATCTGTGCAGGCTGACTTCTGTAGCTTGATTCAGAAGGATTCAGAGCAAGCCAAGCATAGAGGAAGCATCCTTGGACCTCAAGCAAGCTATACAAATCCTCACATTGCACTGAAAGTACTTCCATTGCTGCACACGATTCCAGCTGAACAGGTAAAACTTTGGACTTCTATCTCTCAATCTAGGAAGAGTTAGGCTTAGGTTTATGAATGAAACATGTCCTACTCATGGCCCTGAAGCTACCCATATCCTCACTTTCCATTTATTTTGTGTGTGCTGAGAGAATTTAAGACATGAACATTGAAAAAAACTTAGGTTAAAAATTGGGGGAGAGGAAATTCTCTCTCATTTCTGAGAGTTATAACAACTTTTTTTATATGAATGGATTCGTGATTTAATGCTCTACATAGTTTATGTTGTAAGTTTTGGCTGAAAATCAAAGAATCAGGAGTTGTTGTTGAAGCAAGGAAGCGCGCGAATTTTCAAACAAAACTGGCTGGAGGTTGAAGAAGATAGACTTGGGCTGGGCCTGAGTTTGTTTTTTCTGTTTACACCCCTATTTTCCACATACACCCCCTTGGCCCATTGTGCTTTATTTTTATCATTTTTGATTTTTTTTCTTTTTGTTTCTGACTTATTATTTTTTGTCAAAATATAAAAAATATTAAAAACATTTTTTTCAACCATTTTTGCATTTTATTTGAATTTTATTTGTTTTATTTGAGTTTATACATATAAATAATTATATATTACTTTTATTTAAAATACTAAAAAATAATACAAAATACATTTTATTTGCTGATTTTATTTTATTTTATCTTTTGAAATTTTTTTATATAAAATATACTTTTTTTGTAAATAATAAATATTTTATTTTTGTACATATTTAGTATATTTAGTAAATAATATAAATACTTATATAATTATTAGATTATTTAGGATAAAAACATAAAAATAATACATTTTTATTTTTATTAATATTTAACCTCAAAAATACTTTGCTTACAATATACTTCTTTTTTTATTTATTTATTTTTTGTACATAATTAATAAACATTGTATATAATAAATAATTAATACTATTTATTTGCAAAATTAGGGTTTTTGCCCTAAACATGAAAATACCCAAAAAATTAACCTTTTTATTTTTGTTTATTTGACACATGAAAAAAATACTTTTTTACATACATATAAAAATCATTTTTTTGCATCTTGCATATTTATTGTATTTTTATTTAATTATTGTATATTAAATAATTTGTATATTCAATTTGGATGTAATAGTTTAGATTTAATTTTTCTTGCTAAATATCCCCCATTTGAACATTTGTACCCCCCATCCCATAATTGTGTTGTAATAATTTAGGATTTTATTTTTCGCATTTAAAAGCTTTCTAAATATGCCATGATAGACTTAGGGTTTTGTATGCAAAAATCAACCAAACAAATAGCTTGACCTAATTCCAAGATAAAAGCATGAAAATGGACAACACCAATCACTTGTTGCCTTCAATAATGGGCCATGTTGCATGTTGAGTGTTTTTGGCAAAACAAAACAATTCAAATGATCATAGTCCCTCGATGACGCTTTCAAAAGTTGCCTAAAAATGATCAAGTCCCTTAAAGGAAAAATTGCCCAAAGACACTTGGCACCATTGCAATCATGGTCTAAACGATGACCCGCGCCCGTCCCGTTAAACATCCTAACACAAGATTGTCCACTAAATACAATGGTGGAACAAAATTGTTAAAAGGATTAAAACATAGGAAAGATCTTTGAGAAATTTAGGGTAGATAGCTCTTGGTTACTTGCCAACTTGCAAAACAAAAACACTTGCCTATTTTTCAAAACCACACATCACAACACACTTTCAAAACAACTTTCAAAAAAACATTGAAAACTTTTCAAAAGACAAGTACACCTTTGTATACATTCAAACATTGATCATTACAAAGGTTGCCACCACAAATGGCCTCTTTTCAAAACATTTTCAAACCCACACACAAAGCACCATTTCTAACAATTGAAAGCACCATTTAAAACAATTGAAAATGCAAGGCAAGTGATCTAAGCAAGTAACTAAGAGCCCATGGATAACCATGGATAAAAAGGGTGCTAATACCTTCCCTTTCTATAATCTACCCCCCGAACCCAAGAAAACATCTCAAAGGTTTTTGCTGTGCTTTTTAACCTTTCCTTAGGATAAAATAAAAAGTCGGTGGCGACTCTTGCTCAACCGAAACATTTGTGAATACAAACGCAAAACCCAAGTCAGTTCTCCCACCGTATCACAGAACTGGCGACTCTGCTGGGGAATGGACTTAAAAGTGGGGTTACCTTAGGGTTAGATCATTTACATGTTTTCAATTGATTGCTTTGTTTGCTTTTATATTTGTGGGCTTTGCATCGGAGTTTCATAGATCCTAACCCGGATTTGGGGAATACCCTTTTAGGTAGCATAAGCTGTGAGGGACCTGTCCGGCGTAGACCGACACGGGTGAAACAGTGGCTACGTTGGTGTGACACCTTGGTCTATACCGATATCCCTTGTGTTGCAACGAGGGGAATATGGGTCTTATAAGGAGTCATTAAACACCAACCAACCTTAGAACCCTAAATTGACCCAACTTGGCCATATAATGGTAGCAGTATGCTACACTCATTGAGGCTAAACTCTCGCGATGGTTCCGGCCGCAAGAAAAGATTGCGATGTTGGAGTTATGACCGGTTGAGGGTAGTTAATGATATTGAGATCCTCTAGAACCCGGTTGCTTTTGATAGGACAGGTTTTAACCAACAAAACTGAAAGAGGGTAATACCTAAACTTCATGCTGGCCTAAACCCTAAGGGTTGTCTTGTGTGACTTGTGTGCCTTATCATGCTTGCCTTTGTGAATACTTGTGGTGTGTTTTATCATAACATCATACCATCATACCATTGCATACATCCTGCATAAGGACTGACCCATTTCAAAGACAAAAGGGTTTCATCTTTGCTCTGTTTTGTAGGACATCATGATGCCCGTGCGTAGGAATACTATCCGGCTCAACTTTGTTCAACCACCTACTTTTCTCAAGGAATTGGTTGATAGAATTCCAAACACTACTTCCTTCATCAAGAGGCATGGTTCTCTCCTTGGGTTAGTCACTTCAAAGTGGGACCAACAACTGATGAGTGTCCTGACCCAGTTTTATGATCCCCTGTATCATTGCTTCACCTTTCAAGACTTCCAGCTGGTCCCTACCCTGGAAGAATTCTCTGATTTGCTTGGTATCCCTGTTTTGGAGCAGACTCCATTCACTGGTTGGGAGAAGACTCTTAGGCCTGAAGAGATTGCTGCAGTCCCTCCCTTGACCAAAGAAGAGGTATTGGCTAACTGGGAAACTAGAAGTGGAGTTAAGGGCTTTTTGGCTAAGTTTCTGGTTGGCAAAGCTAATAGTTTCTGGAATGACTTAGACTTCAAGGCGTACGAAGACATTCTGGCTCTCTTAATCTATGGTCTAGTATTGTTTCCAAATCCTAATAACCTTGTCAATATCAATGCCATAAGGATTTTCATGTCTCGGAACCCTGTACCCACTCTCTTGGGTGATATCCTGCAACAACTCTATGCTCGTACTGCCCGAAGACGGGGAACTCTGTGGTGTTGTGTTCCTTTGTTAGTGAGGTGGTTTATTTTGCACCTCCCTAAGTTCGTGCTGAAGAATGAAGAAGGAAAGGGCTGGGCTCATAGGTTAATGTCTCTCACTGATAATGACATCATTTGGACTCGCAGAGGTTTGGATGAGGTAGCCATTATTGATCGTTGCGGAGAATATCCTAATGTTCCATTGATCGGTACCCAGGGAGGAATCTCTTATAATCCATGTTTAGCTCTCCGTCAGTTTGGAAGAGCCAGAAGAGCAGGGCCTCATGAGATGCTGGTGCCTCACATCAGTTTTGAGTTTCAGGTAGACAGTGACGAGCTACACCGAAGATTCATCAAGGCTTGGGACAGAATTCACAAAGCTGATCCACATGAGTTAGGATCAAAGACTTCTCTACCAATGGAACCCTACTACAGATGGGTCCACATCCGTGCTCAGAAGTTAGGTATGCCATACAAAGCTGTCAGGCCTATCATTCTTGAATTTCCTGATGAAGACGGGGTTCCTCCAACTGTCCTCCCTCCTCAGATACCCACTGATGTTGATACACTAAAGAGATCTTGGGCGCAGCTACAGGAAGAGCGAGATTATTATAGGGAAAAGTTCAACGAACAGGAACAAAAGATCCAAAAACTGACTAAGCAATTGGAAGAGGAGCGGATCCTGAAAGACTATATCCGCACTGAGAAGAGGAGGCCATGGGAGCACTGATAGGCTTTGGATGTTTCTTTTACAGCTTTTATTTCCTTTTCAGTATTTTCATTCTTGTAATGCCTAAGGGCCAATTGTTGAACAATTTAAAGTTTGAATCTAATGAAGTGTGTTTCCTTTTTGTCTACAAAATTGAATCCCGATTTTCTTTGAAAACATAAATCATAAGCATCTCATTGCATCATATGCATAACAGGTACCCTTCTTCTACAGGTTGCTTAATCTTCTTCGCTGTTTATTTCAGCACTCAATCATCATGTCTTCCGAGCCTACTACCGAACAAGCTATCAAGGCCCTCCAGGCCCAGAACGCACAGTTTCAGGAGCTGGTCATGAGCTTAGCCCAGGGTCAACAGGAGTTGAAGGCTCTGCTTTTGAAGAAGAAGAAGAAGAGGACTGTGCTGTTTAACACTGGACGGAGGTTTGGGAATACACTATATAATGAGGCTGATCAGGCTACTTCCTCTGCAGAGAAAGACAGTCCCCAAGGGGGAAGGGCTCCTAGTCCTATGGTCTCCGACAATGAGACGAATTACAATGATGAACAGTACCCTCCTGCTGAAGACAGGTACAAGCAACTAGAGGACCGTTTAAGTGCCATGGAGATTCAAAATGTGTCGGGGCTGGATTTTGGAGATCTAGGTTTATCTTCTGGGGTGGTGATCCCACACAAGTTCAAAGCACCTGCCTTTGCGAAGTACGACGGGGCTTCCTGCCCTAAATTGCACCTCAAATCATATGTAAGGAAGATCCAACCTTACATTGCAGACAAGAACCTGTGGATCCATTTCTTCCAGGATAGCCTTTCGCGGTCTCAACTCGAATGGTTATATCAGCTGGATGGAGCCAGTATTCGAAACTGGGAGGACTTGGCTACCGCATTTTATAAACAGTATCAGTACAATTCCGACCTCTCTCCCACGCGTACCCAACTCCAAGGTATGTCACTGGGGACGGGCGAAGGATTCAAGGAGTATGCGCAAAAGTGGAGGGACCTGGCTGGCAGGGTGCAGCCACCTTTGACTGACCGTGAACTTGTTGACATGTTCCTAGGGACCCTGTCTGGTCCGTTCTTCAACCACCTGATTGGTAATTCTTCTGCTGGGTTTACAGATTTGATCTTGATTGGTGAGAGAATAGAAGCTGGTATCAAGTCGGGGAAGATACAGAAAGGTGCCTCCAGGAGTACTGAAAAGAAGCCCTTCAAGAAGGAAGCCAGTGTTGTTTATGGTCCCAGAAGACAAATTAAACCGGAACGCCGCCAAGCTGTCAACGCGTTGGTAATTTCAAAGCCTGCTGCTGCTCCTCAGCAGTATAACCAACCAAGGGGTGAGAGACCCAAAAGGCAGTACACTCGACTCAGCATGACCTTGTCTCTGATTTTGCCGCAACTACTGTCAACCAATCTGGTAACGGTCAAAGAAGCTCCGAAGGTAGTGAACACAGCTTCTCCAAAGTCCAACCCCAACGCCCGTTGCGCTTATCACTCTGATAGCCCGGGGCATACTACGGATGATTGCTGGGCTCTGAGGAATAAGGTTCAAGACCTTATTGATGCTAAAGAAATACAGTTTGAGGCGCCCGAAAGACCCAATGTTGTGACTGCTCCCATGCCCCAGCATGGAGTGAATGCTGTGGAAGAAGACCAGTATGTAGCCTCTGTGGATGATATTGTTACTCCGGTATTGACCGTCAAAAGGAACCTGTTGCTAGCCGGTTTATTTCCGGGATGTAGTAAAGGTTGCCTTCTATGTGTTGTTTCGCCTGTTGGTTGTCCTTTGCTGAAATCAGGTATCCAAAGCCTGATGGATAGCAAAGAAATCTTGTTCGAGAAGATTGTTGTTCCTGTTATCCCCGCTGAAGAAGTTTCTATCGTCACTATTTTCAACAAACCTCCTAAGGCTCCTTCAAAGAAGCCTGTCAAAATCATATCCACTCAGAAGATTGCTCCCATCATCATCACTATTCCGGGGCCTCTCCCTTATACATCCGACAAAGCTGTCCCGTGGCACTATGGGGCAGATGTTTATGTTCTTGGAGTAAAGCAAGAGTTTGATACTAGTACCGGTGTCAGCAACATCACCGGGCCTGCCAAAGTTACTCGCAGTGGTAGGTTGTTCTCACCAGATATTGCGCCACCAGCTATTCAAAGACCTCTTATCATCACACTTGCAAGTGTGCCTGCTTCCCTTCCTGATCAAGTTCCTGTTTCTACCCCTGTTGCCGAGTCATCTGACGCTCGGGGCAAAGGGATTGCTACTGATTTGCCTGCCCTGACGGAGGCACCAAAGACAACCAATGTTGAAGCTTCCCAGCAAGAGATGGAAGAGATTCTCAAGATCATCAAGAAGAGTGATTTCAATGTAGTTGAGCAGTTGGGACACACTCCATCAAAAATTTCTATGATATCACTGTTGTTGTGTTCAGAGGCCCACGCCAAGGCTCTGATCTCCTTCCTGAAGATGGCCCATGTGCCACAAGAAACGTCTGCTGATCAATTTACCGACTGTGTGGCCAACTTGACTGCTGATAATGGTTTGGGCTTCTCTGATGCCGATCTGACTGCCAAGGGAAAGAACCATAACGACGCCCTGCATGTCTCTATTGAATGCAGGGGCACTACTCTTGCCCATGTGTTGGTAGACATCGGTTTTTCATTGAACTTATTACCCAAGAAAGCTTTAGATAGGCTGGATTGTGAGGGTCTAGAGCTCAAGCCAAGTAACATTGTTGTCCGGTCCTTTGACGGGTCCAAGAGGATGGTACATGGTGAAGTTGACATTCCAATCAGGGTTGGTTCTCAAGTTTTTGATTCAACGTTCTATGTGATGGACATCCGACCATCCTATTCTTGTTTGTTGGGTCGTCCATGGATCCACAAGGCTGGAGCTGTGACCTCCACACTACATCAGAAGCTAAAGTACCCGGTCAGAGGGAAAATTGTGACAGTTCAGGGGGAGGAAGAGTATATGGTCAGCCACCTCAACTCGTTCCGGTATATAGAGATGGATAGGGAATTCATTGAGACTCCATTCCAACACTTTGAGGAAGTTCCTCAGACACTGGCATCAGCTGAAACTGTGATTGAAGACCCTCCTTTGAAGATGGCTTCCTTAAAGGATGCCCAGGCTGTTATTGAGAAGGGTGAGTGCACAAACTGGGGAAGACTTCCTGATTTCACTCCGAAGACTGACAAGTTTGGTTTGGGCTTCACTGCAGAAGCTCAGAGGGCTGTTCGTAAGGCGAGAATTGGAAAACCTCCTGTGTTCATCACCAACCCGGGAGTAAATGCTATTGAAGACGACATGGAGGAATCTGAATTCGACAGCTGGATCTACCCAACAACCGACAGTGGACCAAGCAACTGGACTGCCAAAGACTTCACACCTATTACTTTTGTCACTCAATAATGAACTCTTTTGTTTTTCAATTTGTAACAAACAATATGTTGAAACTTTTATGGCTCGGTGTCCTACCCGGGGCACCGTGGCTTCATTTGTGAGGGCTTTTGTGTGTCATTTTCATATATCATCAATAAAAACATTGGACGTTTGTTGCATTTCAAAATCTTGCGCTCCTTTTCTTTCTTTATTATATATTGCAAAACAGCTATATTTACACACACTCACCTATACAGGTTCCAATCCACTCTGGATCTCACTGGTAACGACTCTGCTACTGCCAGTTATGACTTCGAAAATCCGATCAACTTAGCCGAAGACGAAGGTGAAGATGATTGTGAAGTTCCTGGTGAACTTGCAAGACTGTTACTCCAGGAAGAGAGGGCCATTCAGCCACATGAAGAGCCAGTGGAAGCAGTAAATCTGGGTACTGAGACAGACAGAAAGGAAGTCAAGATTGGTGCCAATCTAGAGCTCAGTGTGAAACAACGTTTGATTCAGATGCTGCATGACTATGTGGAAATCTTTGCCTGGTCTTACGAAGACATGCCTGGGTTGGATACTGACATTGTGGTTCATCACCTGCCTACCACGGAAGAATGCCCTCCGGTAAAACAGAAGGTCCGCCGTATGCGTCCAGAGATGTCCGAGAAAATCAAAGCTGAGGTTATGAAACAATTTGGTGTCGGGTTTCTAGAAGTGACTTCTTACCCTCAGTGGATTGCCAACGTGGTTCCAGTGCCGAAGAAGGATGGTAAGGTCCGAATGTGTGTTGATTACAGGGATTTGAACAGGGCGAGCCCTAAGGATGATTTCCCTCTGCCTCATATCGACGTTCTGGTTGACAACACTGCTCAGCATGAAGTATTCTCCTTTATGGACGGCTTCTCCGGTTATAATCAGATCAAGATGGCTCCTGAAGACATGGAGAAGACCACTTTTGTTACTCAGTGGGGCACCTTTCGCTACAAGGTCATGCCTTTTGGGTTGAAAAATGATGGGGCAACCTACCAACGTGCCATGGTTGCTTTATTTCATGATATGATCCATCACGAGATAGAAGTATACGTCGACGATATAATTGCAAGGACCCAAACTGAGGAGGAACACCTGGACCATCTACGGAAGCTGTTTGACCGTTTGAAGTTGTACAAGCTGAGGTTAAACCCAAACAAGTGCACCTTTGGGGTGAGATCTGGAAAATTGCTAGGCTTCATCGTAAGCGACAAAGGCATTCAAGTGGACCCTGCCAAAGTGAAAGCCATACAAGAGATGCCAACTCCCAAGACAGAGAAAGAAGTCAGAGGCTTTCTAGGACGATTGAACTACATTGCCCGATTCATCTTGCATCTAACTGCTACCTGTGAACCAATCTTCAAGCTGCTGAAGAAAGATCAAGTAGTGCATTGGAACGATGAATGTCAGGCCGCTTTCGAAAAGATCAAAGAGTATCTCCAAGAACCACCCATTCTTATGTCGCCGGTTGAAGGGAGACCTCTAATCTTATACTTGACTGTACTTGACAACTCAATGGGGTGTGTGTTGGGGCAGCATGACGAGTCTGGCCGAAAAGAACACGCCATTTATTACCTTAGCAAAAAGTTTACCGACTGTGAGACCCGATACTCACTGCTCGAGAAAACTTGCTGCGCTTTGGTATGGGCTGCTCGCCGGCTGAGACAGTATATGTTGACTCACACTACTCTGTTGATTTCAAAAATGGATCCAATAAAGTACATATTCGAAAAGCCTGCTCTATCCGGAAGAATAGCAAGATGGCAGATGATCTTGACGGAATATGACATCCAGTACACGACTCAAAAAGCAATCAAGGGAAGTGTATTGGCAGACCATTTGGCACACCAGGCAGTGGACGATTACCAATCAATGAACTTTGAATTTCCAAACGAGGATATCATGGTAGTGACTGATTGTGAAGTACCTGGACCGGATGAAGGACCTGAGGAGGGATTCCGATGGTCTATGCACTTTGACGGAGCCTCGAACGCTTTGGGTAATGGTATCGGCACTGTGATCATATCCCCTAAAGGCACTCATACTCCACTCACCGCCCGGCTATGTTTTAACTGCACCAACAACATGGCAGAGTATGAGGCATGTAACATGGGTCTTCAAGCGGAAATTGACTTAAGGATCAAGTTTCTGAGTGTCTTCGGAGATTCCGCTCTCGTGATCAATCAGGTCAAAGGCGAGTGGGATACGAAACATCCAAATCTTATTCCCTACAAAGAGTATGTGTTGACGTTGATTCCCTACTTCGAAGAGATAACCTTTGAACACTTCCCAAGAGAGGAGAATCAGTTAGCGGATGCGTTGGCTACAATGTCATCTATGTTCAAAGTCAAATGGGATAACGAGGCTCCCCGGATAATTATCTGGAAGTTGGACGAACCTGCACATTGATGCAATCTCGAGACCGAAGAGGTAACAGAAAAACCCTGGTATCATGAAGTGAAGAGGTACCTTGAAGCTCAAGAATACCCCGAAGGCGCATCTGTTAATGAGAAGAAGTTTCTGAGAAGGTTTGCGGCAAAATTCTTCCTCAGCAACGAAATTCTCTACAAGCGAAACCATGATTCAACCTTACTGCGTTGTGTGGATAAGACTGAAGCAGAAAGGATCATGGCAGAGCTACATGAAGGCACCTTCGGAACACATTCCAGTGGACATACCATGGCAAAGAAAATCCTTCGGGCAGGATATTTCTGGTCCACAATGGAAGCCGACTGTTATCAGCATTCTCGAACTTGTCATAAATGCCAGATCTATGGTGATAAGATGCACATTCCTCCGGTTCCTCTGAACGTCTTGACAACACCTTGGCCTTTTGCAATGTGGGGCATTGATATGATCGGCGAGATCAGACCTACGACATCCAACGGGCACCGCTTCATCCTGGTAGCGATTGATTACTTCACAAAATGGGTTGAAGCAGCTTCCTACGCTACCGTAACCAAGAACGTCGTGGCACGGTTCATTCGGGACAACCTGATCTGTCGATACGGTGTACCGGAAAGGATCATTACGGATAATGGTACCAATCTTAACAACAAAATGATCACTGAGCTCTGCGAGCAATTCAAGATACAACACCACAACTCTTCTCCCTACCGGCCGAAGATGAATGGGGCTGTAGAAGCAGCGAATAAGAACATCAAGAAGATTGTGCAGAAGATGACAGTGACCTACAAAGATTGGCACGAAATGTTACCGTTTGCTCTTCATGGGTACCGTACCTCAGCACGGACGTCAACAGGGGCAACTCCCTTTTCCTTGGTCTATGGCATGGAGGCAGTCTTGCCTATTGAAGTCCAGATACCCTCTCTCCGGATAATGAAGGATGCAGGTTTGAGCGAAGATGACTGGATCCAGACTCGGCTTGATCAATTAAAAATAATTGACGAAAAGAGACTCACTGCTATTTGTCATGGTCAGACGTACCAAAAACGGATGATCAGAGCATTTAACAAGAAGGTCAGACGACAAGAGTATCAAGTCGGAGATCTGGTAATCAAGCGTATCATTCTTCCTCAAAGTGATCCCAAGGGCAAATGGACCCCTACGTACGAAGGGCCATTTGTGGTTAAACATGTCTTCTCAGGAGGAGCTATGATTCTAACCACCATGGATGGTGACGACCTTCCTCACCCCGCCAATGCAGACATAGTAAAAAGATACTACGCATGATCAAAAACCCGCTAGGTTGACACACCTAGGCAAAAATAAGGGCTTCCCGGTGAACCAAAATGGTTCGGGCAAAAATAAGGGATGAAAATAAAAAAATCTGTACACCCGGCAAGTCGAAAACCTGAAAAGGCGGCTTGGGCAAAAATGGGTATCCCGGTGGACTGAAAACCCGAAAGGGCGGTCCAGGCAAAAGTTAGGGATAAAGCGTAATACTATGTCTCTTTGGATCACCTTGCATCCAGAATTCGGAATCAACTATCGGGCTCAGACGGCATCGATCAATCAGCTTCATCTTCAACTAAGCAGCAAAGTGATGAGACGCTTGAAGACATAAAGGCGATATCAGAGTTGGAACCCAGTGGGATTATTTTTTACATAGCTGTTTTGTTTCCTTTCACAAAATTGTATAAACTCCATTTTGCTCGGCGGCGTTCCCTTACTAGGACGTCAGCCTCCTGTAAATAAAACGCCTATTTACAGGCAAATTTCAAAATTAATACAAGTTCAATTTTTCAGACAAATTATCCAGCATTTTTCCTGTTTCTGTTTTGTTTTGCAAAGAACGTCCAAGGTTCATTTTTTTTATATATGCGTTTGACATTAATTGCTAATCATAAATACTTGCGTGCGAAACAAAGGATTAATTACATGTGACATCAGAAACAGGGGCAATAATGAGTTGTCTAAGCGGTCTAGTTGCTCTGTCCACCAAGATACCAAGGTAAGTTCGGCTGAAGAACGTAACCAAAATATCTCAACTCCCCACAGAGTAGGACCAGATTCAGCAATACTCTCCCCAAGCAGAGTTAGTCTACTGTCAGCCTTAAGAAAGTTGGGTATCCCCAGAAGATCTCGACATTCCCCAGCGGAGTATAGACATTCCTCAGCAAGCATCCCCATCAGTCTTGATATAAGATTGTTCCCCGGCGGAATACAGACACCCCAGTGGAATCCATGTCCCCAGTAGATTCTGGAAGCTTATCCCCAGTAGATTCTGGAAGCTTGTCACCTGCAGAGTACATACGTTTCTCCCCGACTTTATTCAAAGGTTATTTCCCACCAGGGTATAACTGGGTTATCCTCAGCTAATTACCACGAAAGATTGTCCTCGGCGAAGTTCTCCCTATTCCCCAGCGGAGTTCATCAAATTCCCCAACATAACTTATCAGTGGAATCCCCAGCGGAGCTCTCATCAAAACCTCAGCGAAGTATCTCTTCCCACAGAGTAATCTCTCCAACAAGTTTATTCCCTGACAGAGTCATCTTCTCCTACCGGTTTATTCTTGCAACCGTCATCCCCAGCGGAAACGAAGAACTCCATTATTCAACATCAGCCCAGGATTCCACAAACTCCCGGCAGTCGTCAAGGATTTATTTTCCTAGACAAAAATACATTCATACACCATGACGCATGCATATACGCATCATATCACACGATCTCATTTATTTTTGAGAACATCATTACATCATGCATCTCATACATCATGACATTGCATACAGCTAATGTTTTGCCTTTTCAGGAAAAAGTTCAATCCAAAAATGATTACTATCAACTATCGCAATTCCAGATTCGATACCTGTATCTAGCCAGGGCATATCTGTGAGTGATTGATTGTAGATTCGATACCTGTATCCAGCTAGGGCATATCTGCATGAAGAGTTTAGAGATCCGATTCCTGTATCCAGCCAGGGCACATCTGTAGACGACCATTTCCAGATCCGATTCCTGTATCCAGCCAGGGCACATCTGTAGACGACAATTTCCAGATTCGACACATGTATCTAGCCAGGGCATATCTGTGAGTGATTAATTGTAGATTCGATACCTGTATCCATCCAGGGCACATCTGCATGAAGAGTTTAGAGATTCGATACCTGTATCCAGCCAGGGCACGTCTGTAAGCAACCTTTTGAAGTTCCGGATTCGATTCCTGTATCCAGCCAGGGCATATCTGTGAGCGTTGGATTGTAGATTCGATACCTGTATCTAGCCAGGGCATATCTACATGAAGAGACTGAAGATCAACACCTATAGCAACCCAGGAAACCATCTTCCTTTCTCAAAGTACGCAAGTTCTCGCTAAGGAATCTCTTACGCGATCAACACTTCCAAATGGCATATATAAGCCCATTCCCGACAAGGTTCTGTCACACCCCCAGATGGCATCTATAAGCCCATCATCCTATCTATCCTATCTCCAAATGGCATCTATAAGCCCATTCCCGACATTACCTTGCTGATACTCCAGTATGCGAGTTCAAATTCTGGGCACTTTAGTGTTCAATCATCTTCCACCTTCGGATCACGAAAGGCACGCGAGCCAATCTACATCCTCAGGTCTAAGAAGATTGAACAGGGGCAACTGTTGTACCCCAAAATTTGCCCTCCCATTTCCTCAACATTTTCTCACCACAAGACCCTTGGAGCTCAAGATCAAGTTAGGGTTTGCTCTGCTCAAGACTCCTCCTTGCACTGTTGACCCAAATTAGGGTTTGAGTTTGCACAAAGATGTTTTGACCTAAAATGCCCAAAGTGACTTTCATGCTTCATGTTGTACTCACAAGTTTATCCATACCAAGTTTAAAGCCTTGATTCCAATCTTTGCCCAATCAATTGGACAGTTGACCTAAAAATCAGCTGTATTGGGGAAAAAGTCAACTATAGTCAATTGACAGTCAAACCTCATGATTTTTGACCCACATCAACATTATGAACTCATATGAACCATTTGATCAAGTTTGGATCATAATTCCACAAGAAATTTGATCAGATCACCAAAAGGGCAAAATGGTCATTTTTAGGGTTTTGACTGCACAAAGGCAATTTCTGACTGTTTGACCTAGCTAATGGCAAACCAAGCTCACATATGGACTCAAGGACTCAATGACATGGTCTTGACATGTTCAACAAGTTCAAAAGATCCCAAATGCACAAGATTGACAGATTAATTTTCCAGTCAATTGAGCAAAATTTGACTGTATACTGAAAAGTCAAACTTTGACTTTTTTGGTCAAAATCAAGTGTCAAGATTCATTTTTCATCAAGACATGTCAAATTATGAAACTTGTTCATCAAGAAATCAAAAATCACAAATTAGGGTTTGAAATGAAGAAATTTCGTAACTTAGAATTTTTCTAAGTTATGAAAATTCCTAATTTTTTCCTAACTTTGTCCCATTTTTTCATCAAGATACATTTGGATTCAAACAAAACTCAAAACATGAAAGTTATATTCCATTGCAAAATATACAACTTTGATTCACAAAGTTTCCTCAAAAGAAGCTTGTAGCTCAAGTTATGATTTTTGGAACAAGGGTGCAAAACATTCTTAACTTAGAAAATTTTTAACCTATTTTAGGCAGGATTTTTGCCCAAATTCATGGCCATTTTTCACATGCTTCCACTTGGAATTTCAACTTGCATTACAAATATGGATTGTAGTACACATTCCAAGCTTTCCAAATTGTCCAAGAACTTCTCAAACACCCTTGTGGTTAGGGAGAATCGAATTTGTCAATATGGACAAAAGTCACTTTGTCCATGGCCATTTTCATGTTCATAACTTAGGCATTTTTTGAACTCAGCTTGCACAACTAGATTACAGGCCTCTAATCCTTCTTACACTCAATAATTAAATGCCAATCCATTGTGTTCTAGCTTTGTTTTGTTCATATAGTCATTACACAAAGAATTAAGCCATAAATAGAAAAAGCATTTTATCTATTCTTGTAAAGAGCAACTTTATGTCAAGTTTACAATCTATGAAGTACAAAGAAAATATCTGAAGCACAAGTGTGTGGACATATCCCACTGATCAAGAGCAAGCTTTGCAGCATATTTGAGGGGCCTAGAGGAGCCTGTAACAGGACTTGGCATTCTTGACTTAAGAAAGAAGAAAACTTGCAAAACTGATCACAACTCACATTCCTGTCAAGAGAAGCCAAAACAAACTTCATGAGCACTTTCCAAACATCAAACCAAGTATGAAACACGACCAAACCATCTCTCAAACCTCCATATACAGAAAAACACAGTTTTGTGGCAAAACAGGGCATAGGCTGCAGTTTGAATCCCACAGTCCATTCCTATCATGCGTTTTGGCTGAAACCTTTTCAAACACACTCCCTAACATCCATTGAAGTTATTCCAAGCATTGAACTGGAACTGTAACAGCCATAGCCAAGTGTGCCATTTCCATTTTTCATCTGTGCAGGTTGACTTCTGTAGCTTGATTCAGAAGGATTCAGAGCAAGCCAAGCATAGAGGAAGCATCCCTGGACCTCAAGCAAGCTATACAAATCCTCACATTGCACTGAAAGTACCTCCATTGCTGCACACGATTCCAGCTGAACAGGTAAAACTTTAGACTTCTATCTCTCAATCTAGGAAGAGTTAGGCTTAGGTTTATGAATGAAACATGTCCTACTCATGGCCCTGAAGCTACCCATATCCTCACTTTCCATTTATTTTGTGTGTGCTGAGAGAATTTAAGACATGAACATTGAAAAAAACTTAGGTTAAAAATTGGGGGAGAGGAAATTCTCTCTCATTTCTGAGAGTTAGAACAACTTTTTTATATGAATGGATTCGTGATTTAATGCTCTACATAGCTTATGTTGTAAGTTTTGGATGAAAATCAAAGAATCAGGAGTTGTTGTTGAAGCAAGGAAGCGCGCGAATTTTCAAACAAAACTGGCTGAAGGTTGAAGAAGATAGACTTGGGTTGGGCCTGAGTTTGTTTTTTCTGTTTACACCCCTATTTTCCACATACACACCCTTGGCCCATTGTGCTTTATTTTTATCATTTTTGATTTTTTTCTTTTTGTTTCTGACTTATTATTTTTTGTCAAAATATTAAAAACATTTTTTTCAACCATTTTTGCATTTTATTTGTTTTATTTGAGTTTATACATATACATAAATATATATTACTTTTATTTAAAATACTAAAAAAGAATACAAAATACATTTTATTTGCTGATTTTATTTTATTTTATCTTTTGAAAACATTTTATATAAAATATACTTTTTTTGTAAATAATAAATATTTTATTTTTGTACATATTTAGTATATTTAGTAAATAATATAAATACTTATATAATTATTAGATTATTTAGGATAAAAACATAAAAATAATACATTTTTATTTTTATTAATATTTAACCTCAAAAATACTTTGCTTACAATATACTTCTTTTTTTTTTTTTTTGTACATAATTAATAAACATTGTATATAATAAATAATTAATACTATTTATTTGCAAAATTAGTGTTTTTGCCCTAAACATGAAAATACCCAAAAAATTAACCTTTTTATTTTTGTTTATTTGACACATGAAAAAATACTTTTTTACATACATATAAAAATCATTTTTTTGCATCTTGCATATTTATTGTATTTTTATTTAATTATTGTATATTAAATAATTTGTATATTCAATTTGGATGTAATAGTTTAGATTTAATTTTTCTTGCTAAATATCCCCCATTTGAACATTTGTACCCCCCATCCCATAATTGTGTTGTAATAATTTAGGATTTTATTTTTCGCATTTAAAAGCTTTCTAAATATGCCATGATAGACTTAGGGTTTTGTATGCAAAAATCAACCAAACAAATAGCTTGACCTAATTCCAAGATAAAAGCATCAAAATGGACAACACCAATCACACTTGCACCCATAGGGTTACTCCACTTGTTGCCTTCAATAATGGGCCATGTTGCATGTTGAGTGTTTTTGGCAAAACAAAACAATTCAAATGATCATAGTCCCTCGATGACGCTTTCAAAAGTTGCCTAAAAATGATCAAGTCCCTTAAAGGAAAAATTGCCTAAAGACACTTGGCACCATTGCAATCATGGTCTAAACGATGACTCGCGCCCGTCCCGTTAAACATCCTAACACAAGATTGTCCACTAAATACAATGGTGGAACAAAATTGTTAAAAGGGTTAAAACATAGGAAAGATCTTTGAGAAATTTAGGGTAGATAGCTCTTGGTTACTTGCCAACTTGCAAAACAAAAACACTTGCCTATTTTTCAAAACCACACATCACAACACACTTTCAAAAAACATTGAAAACATTTCAAAAGACAAGTACACCTTTGTATACATTCAAACATGGATCATTATAAAGGTTACCACCACAAATGGCCTCTTTTCAAAACATTTTCAAACCCACACACAAAGCACCATTTCAAACAATTGAAAGCACCATTTCAAACAATTGAAAATGCAAGGCAAGTGATCTAAGCAAGTAACTAAGAGCCCATGGATAACCATGGATAGAAAGGGTGCTAATTCCTTCCCTTTCTATAATCTACCCCCCGAACCCAAGAAAACATCTCAAAGGTTTTTGCTATGCTTTTTAACATTTCCTTAGGATAAAATAAAAAGTCGGTGGCGACTCTTGCTCAACCGAAACATTTGCGAATACAAACGCAAAATCCAAGTCAGTTCTCCCACCGTATCACAGGGTGTCAAAATCAAAAGAAACAAAGCCCAGCCCAAGCCAGACTTCATCTTCAACCTTTGTCCAAAATTTTGCACGCGCCCTGTACAATTGCTAGATCCTGCATACGAGCTCTATTGCAAAAACACATAACATCAAAGTTGTAGAGCTTTTCAAGACGAATCTAACCATATAAAAAACTAATCCTAACTCTCAAAGACCAGAGAGAATTTCTCTGGCCCTAAAATCTAACCTAATTTTTCCAGGATGTTCATGGACCAAATTCTCTTAGCATGCTTAATAAAAATGAAAACTGAGCATATGTACAGTTTCATGGCTATGAATATTACATTTCTTATTCACAAACCAAAGTCTAAATGTTCCTAAATAGAGAGATAGGAAGTTGATAAAAACCTGTTTCAGCTGACTTCGTGTAGGGCAATGTGGAGCTTTTCAACAATGCTTGAGATGTCTGGGAGCTTGCTTGAACTTCACTTGACCTTCTCCAATGTCTAGCTTGCCTTGAATGTACTTGAACAAGCCTACAGAACTCAACCTGCACAAGCTCAAAATGAAAATGGTAAACCCTGTAAATGGAGTTATAGATGGTGTTTAAGGTTTGGGATAGCTTGGATGGATTGAATGGAAGGTGTTTGAACAGGTTTGGGGCAAAACGCACGAGCAAATTGTGCTATGGAAGTCAAGTTGCAGATGCTGCCATGTTTTGCCAATGGAAGGTGATTTTGAGCTATGGGATGTTTGAGGGTTCAAAGAGTCGTATTTCTGGTTCAAGGGGATGTGAGAAAGTTGTCTCCAATGCTTGCACAAGTTAGTTTTCACAGTTGTTCAAGTTCTAGTGTTTTGCATATCTTTCTTGTATTTTAAGCAAACATGAGAAGTGATGTCCAACAGGCATGTACACGCTATCCATATGCTTGCACACTTTGCCTTTTGCCCCTCCAATTTGTGGATTTGATTTTCTGCATAAGATATGGACCAATGCTCAAGAAATTAGTTTGACATAAAGCATGATTTAAGCAAAAATGGAAATATTGCTTTTTCTACTTAGGGATTAATCCAAGGTGCAATGCTCTAATGACCAAAACAATGCCTTAGACCAATGGTTTTGCACTTAATTATTGAGTGTGAAATGGTTTTAAGGCATGTAATCTAGTGCAAAGCAAGCTGATTTGAATTTGCAATTTGTATGAACATGAACATGCCATGGATGAAAAGTGAGTTTTTGCCAACTTCAAGCCTTCGATTCTCCCTAACCACAAATGAGTTTGGAGAGTTCTTGGACATTTTGGAAAGCTTGAAAAATTCTCTACAATCCATCTTTGAAATATAATTTGAGATTACAAGTGGAACTATGTGAAAAATGGCCATGAAGATAGGTTAAAATCCTGCCTAAACTAGGGCAAAATTTCACTAAGTTAAAAGTTTTAGGGACCCTTGTTCCAAAAAGTATAACTTGAGATCCAAGCTTCTTTTAGGAAAACTTTGTTAATAAAAGTTGTAGACTTTGTGGAGGACTACAACTTTCATGTTAGAAGTTTTGTTTGAATCCAATTGCATCATGATGAAAATGTTGGGCAAAGTTAGGAAAAATTAAGAAAATTTCATAACTTAGAAAAATTCTAAGTTATGAAAATTTTCAACTTTAAACCCTAATTTGCCAAAAATGGGTTTCTAGATGAAAAAGTTTCATGTTTTGACACATCTTGATGAAAAATGACCCTTGGCACTTGATTTTGACCAAAAAGTCAAAGTTTGACTTTTCAGTGTACAGTCAAATTTTGATCAGTTGACTGAAAAATTCATCTGTCAATCCAATGCACTTGAGATCTTTTGAACCTTGTGAATAGGTCAAGATGATGCCATTGAGTCCTTGAGCCCATGATTGAACCCAATTTGCCATTGGCTAGGTCAAAAATCAGAAATTGCCTTTGTGCAGTCAAAACCCTAAAAATGACCATTTTGCCCTTTTGGTGATCTGATCAAATTTCTTGGGGAGTTGTGGTCCAAACTTGATCAAATGGTTCATATGAGTTTATAATGTTGATGTGGGTCAAAATTCATGAGGTTTGACTGTAAATTGGCCATAATTTACTTTTCCCCCAATACAGTTGATTTCTAGGTCAATTGTCCAATTGACTGGGTAAAAATTTGATTCAAGGCTTGAAACTTGGTATGGACAAACTTATGAGTCCAACATGAAGTATGAAAGTCACTTTGAGTATTGAAAGTCCAAAAATCTTTGTGCAAACTCAAACCCTAATTTAGGTCATCAATGCAAGGAGATGTCTTGGGCAGTGCAAAACCCTAATCCTGTCTGGAGTTCAAGGAGCCTTGTGAGGGGAAATCTTGATAAAATAAGAGGTAAATTTTTGGGGTACAACAGCTGCCCCTGTTCAATCTTCTTGAACCTGAAGAGTTAGATTGGCGAGTTTGCCTTTCGTGACTCGAAGGTAAAAGAGGATTGGACACTAGAGTGCCCGTAAATTTGCACTCGTCAAAATGTAGCTGAGGGAATGGGCTTAAAGATGCCATTTGGAGATGGTAGAATCTTGCTGGAGATGGGCTTAAAGATGCCATCCAAGACAGTTTGTTGAAAATCAGGAGAATGAACACCAGAATGGTATCCGTATCCGAAACGTATCTGAGTTGCACCTGGAGATTAGATTCGTATGAGCAAAAGAATGGCGTTCGTGTTTGGAGCATATCCGAGCTGTAACTGTATTTGATTCTTGAATGAATATCAGAATGACTGCCGTGTATGGAGTGTATCTGTATTGTATCTGAATTCTGAATGGGCGACAGAGAAACATCCATGTATTGAGCATCTCTGGGCTGGGGATAAATTCTGAATGAGTGACAGAATGGAAACCGTGTCTGGTGCGTATCTGGATTGTATCTGAAGTTGAGATCTGTATGAGCAGCAGAATGACTTCCGTGTCTGGAGTGTATCTGAACTTGAATTTGATAGTTGAATCTGAATGAGAAATAGAATGGCTTCTGTGTCTGGAGCGTATCTAGTCTATATCTGAAGTTGAGATCTGTATGAGCAGCAGAATGACTTCCGTGTCTGGAGTATATCTGAACTGTAACTGGGATCTGAATAAGTGACAGAATGACTTCCGTTTCTGGAGTGTATCTGAACTTGAATTTGATAGTTGAATCTGAATGAGAAATAGAATGGATTCTGTGTTTGGAGCGTATCTAGTCTGTATCTGATTGCTGAAGTCTGTATGAGTAGTAGAATGACCGCCGTGTCTGGAGTGTATCCATATCGTATTTTGACTTGAAATTCTGAATGAGTAATAGAAAGACCGTCGTGTCTGGGGTGTATCTATACTGCATCTGAAATCTTTGAACATTTGTTAAAGATAGCTTTTGATCTTATCCTGAAAAGGGTAAAATGTTAGCTGAAAACACAAAGTTATGTTGCACGAAATGTATGGTGCAATAAATGTGTTTTATCAATGTTTATGAATGTAATGGATGTGCTTGTAAGCTGATTAGCTGTCTTGCTGAGGAAAATAAATCCTTGATAACTGGAGATAATGAAATCCTTGACTTTCGCTGGGGGAAATAAACCCTTGACTGCTGCTGGAGATTCAAAACCTTTGATTGTTGAGACTGAGAATGTCCTTTGGACTACTGTTGAGGATTGAAGATCCTTGGTGACTTGTGGGGATTAACAAGAGCTTTGACAACTTCTGTGGGGAATTGAGAATCCTTCATGACCTTCCTGGGGAAATAAGGGCAAATCTGACGATCTCTACTGGGGAATTAAAACCTGGGAGGCTTTAACTGGAGAAATGGGAACAAGAATCTTCGTTCTGCTGGGAAAAAACTCTGGGGAATATGTTTACCCTGTTGGAGAATTTTTCGAAAGCTTGGGTTGTATGCCAATCTACTGGGGAATCGGAGAAAGTTGGATAGTATTCCACCGGGGTTTAAGATTTGAAGTTTTGGATTCCTTTGAGGAAGGAAGCTTTATCTTTGCTGGGGATCTGTAGTTTAAAGTATTCTGGCTTCGCTGGGGATCGGGAGTTTAGAAACTTAACTTTGATGGGAATTTTTGAAACTTAACTCCGTTGGGGATGTGTATTTCAAGGTTTTAGCTCTGTTGCGGATCTGAATGACATGCTGTAGGAGATTTCTTCTGGAATATCCTAAAGACGCTTTCCCATACTTTCAACCTATCAGTAATTATTCTTTCTTATTTCGTTTTATTTGTAAGCAGTGATTATATTCAAATGCGTATGCTCATTCAATAGATCATTGGATGTTTTCAAATAAAACACAAGTGTAAAAAAGAAAGAAAGCAAACAAATTTCTGCACTTTGAAGTATATTTATATTAACTTTGTGTAAGTATTTTTATACAAAGGAGACAGACACCCTAGTAAGAGAATGTTGTCGTAAAATTGAAAAAAAATTTATACAAAGAAAGATGGCTATGTGTAACAATTCCATGGGGTTCCCATTCTACTATAGCTTTCACAACTCTGAATATCTTGTCCATTCGTTGCTTCGTCCGCAGATGATTGGATTGATCAGAAGCTTGGAGCTTGTCCGTGAAGAGATGGTCCTTAAAGTGATCCGACGAGACATAGTCATACGCTTTAATTCCCTAACTTTTTCCTGGATCGCCCTTTCGGGTTTTCAATCCACCAGGAAACCCTTTTTTGCCCAAGTCGCCCTTTCGGGTTTTCAACTTGCCGGGTGTACAGATTTTTTATTTATCCCTAATTTTTGCCTGAACTACCCTTTCGGGTTTTCGATCCACCGGGATGCCCATTTTTGCCCAAGTTGCCCTTTCGGGTTTTCAACTTGTCGGGTCGTTTTATGCGTAATATCTTTTGACTATGTCTGCGTTCGCAGGGTGTGGCAGGTCATCACCGTCCATGGTGGTCAGAATCATTGCCCCACCAGAAAAGATGTTCTTGATCACAAACGGTCCTTCGTAAGTAGGAGTCCATTTGCCCCTGGGATCACTTTGCGGCAAGATGATTCGCTTGATTACAAGGTCCCCGACTTGATATACTTGTCTCTTGACTTTCTTGTTGAAGGCCTTGATCATACACTTTTGATACGCCTGACCATGGCAAACAACAGTAAGTCGCTTTTCATCAATCAAGTTAAGTTGATCAAGCCGGGTCTGAATCCAATCGTCTTTATTCAAACCAGCATCCTTCATGATTCTCAAGGAGGGAATTTGAACCTCGATAGGTAAAACAACTTCCATGCCGTATACCAAAGAAAAGGGGGTTACCCTAGTTGAAGTGCGTGCCGTGGTACGGTACCCGTGCAGAGCAAACGGTAACATCTCATGCCAGTCCTTGTAGGTGACTGTCATCTTTTGAATGATCTTCTTGATATTTTTGTTTGCAGCTTCAACAACAGCGTTCATCTTTAGCCGATAGGGAGATGAATTGTGATGTTGAATCTTGAACTGCTCGCACAGAGTGGTGATCATAGTATTGTTCAAATTTGTACCGTTGTCCGTAATGATCCTGTCGGGGATACCATACCGGCATATGAGGTTCTGCTTGATGAAGCGGACAACCACATTCTTTGTAACGGAGGTGAAGGAAGCTGCTTCGACCCACTTGGTAAAGTAATCAATGGCCACCAGGATGAAACGGTGTCCATTGGATGCTGTAGGCTTGATCTCTCCAATCATGTCGATTCCCCACATCGCGAATGGCCAAGGAGCTATTAAGACATTGAGAGGAACTGGAGGTATATGTACCTTGTCCGCATAGATTTGGCATTTGTGACAAGTACGAGAATGTTGATGACAATCAGCTTCCATGGTAGACCAGTAGTAGCCTGCCCTTAGAATCTTCTTAGCCATCATATGACCGCTCGAGTGGGTGCCAAAGGTGCCATTATGTAGT
This sequence comes from Vicia faba, assembly GCA_948472305.1. Taxonomy (NCBI): domain Eukaryota; kingdom Viridiplantae; phylum Streptophyta; class Magnoliopsida; order Fabales; family Fabaceae; genus Vicia; species Vicia faba. The sequence goes on along the minus strand of OX451737.1, from coordinate 1,513,778,150 downwards.
TCATCCATGATCTGCTCAACTTCAATCTTGTCTATACAACGGAGTAGGACACAATCAAGATTGCGCTTGTATAGGATACCATTGCTCAGAAAGAACTTGGCCGGGAACCTCCTTAAGAACTTTTTGTCATTGACTGAAGCTCCTTCAGGGTATTCTTATGCTTCGAGATACCTTTTGACGTCATGAAACCAAGGTCGGTCCACCACTTCTTCGGTATTAATCTCGTGACAATGTGCAGGTTCGTCCATTCGTTCAATGGTGATTTGAGGTGCCTCATTATCCCAATTAAGTTTAAATATGGATGACATTGTAGCTAGCGCATCTTCTAGCTAATTATCTTCTCGCGGGAAGCGCTCGAAGGTAATCTGCTCGAAATATGGTAACAATGTTAGGACATGTTCTTTGTAAGGGATGAGGTTTGGGTACTTAGTATCCCACTCTCCTTTGATTTGACTGATAACCAAAGCCGAGTCCCCAAATACAATCAAAGATTTGATTCCCAAGTCAATGGCAGCCTTGAGACCAAAGATACAAGCTTCATACTTGGCCATGTTGTTGGTGCAGCTGGAGCAAAGTCTAGCAGTGAAAGGTCTATGGCAACCTTCTGGAGAGATAAGTATTGCGCTGATACTGTTGCCAAGGGCATTTGAAGCACCATCAAAGTACAGGGTCCATCGGGATCCTTGTTCAGGTCTGTCATACAGTCTGTTACCTTTAATGTTGTCCAATGTCATAATATCCTCGTCAGGGAAGTCGGACCTCATAGATTGGTAATCTTTGACAACTTGATGAGCTAGATGGTCAGCTAGTACACTCCCCTTTATAGCTTTTTGGGTTGTGTACTGGATATCATACTCAGTCAGGATCATCTTCCATCTAGCGATTCTTCCGGATAAAGCAGGCTTCTCGAAGATGTACTTGATCGGATCCATTTTGGAAATCAGCAGAGTGGTATGTGTCAACATATACTGCCTTAGCCGGCGAGCAGCCCATACCAAAGTGCAGCAAGTTTTCTCGAGCAATGAGTAGTGAGTCTCACCGTCGGTAAACTTTTTGCTAAGGTAATAAATGGCATTCTCTTTTCGTCCAGACTCGTCATGTTGGCCTAGTATGCACCCCATTGAATTATCCAAAACAGTCAGATACATGATTAACGACCTTCCTTCGACGGGTGGCATCAATATAGGAGGTTCCAACAAATACTCCTTAATTTTATCAAAAGCAACTTGACAATCATTGTTCCATTCAACCACCTGATCTTTCTTTAACAGCTTGAAGATTGGCTCACAGGTAGATGTTAGGTGAGAGATGAACCTTGCAATATAGTTTAGGCGTCCCAAGAAACCTCTAACCTCCTTCTCAGTGCGGGGGGCAGGCATTTCTTGTATAGCTTTGACTTTGGCAGGATCAACCTCGTTGCCTTTGTTACTGACGATAAATCCCAAAAGTTTACTGGACCTAACTTCGAAAGTGCACTTGCTAGGGTTCAGTCTGAGCTTATATTCCTTTAACCTGACAAATAGCTTTTGCAGATGGTCGAGGTGTTCTTCTTCTGTTTGTGAACGGGCTATCATGTCGTCTACGTAGACTTCAATCTCATGATGTATCATGTCATGAAACAAATCTACCATGGCACGCTGATAGGTTTCCCCAACATTCTTCAGTCCGAATGGCATCACTTTATAGTAGAAGGTACCCCACTGCGTAACAAAATTAGTCTTCTCCATGTCTTCAAGGGCCATCTTGATCTGGTTGTACCCTGAAAATCCATCCATGAATGAGAATACCTTGTGTTGAGCTGTGTTGTCAACCAAGATGTCAATGTGTGGTAGTGGAAAATCATCTTTAGGGCTAGCCCTGTTTAAGTCTCTGTAGTCCACACACATTCTGACTTTGTCGTCCTTTTTAGGCACGGGCACAATGTTAGCAACCCATTGTGGATAGGAAGTAACAGCCAGAAAGCCAGCATTGAACTGTTTCATCACTTCAACTTTGATCTTTTCGGACATGTCGGGCCTTATTCGGCGGACTTTCTGCTTGATTGGTGGACAGTCTTCTCTTGTAGGGAGACGGTGAACCACAATATCTGTATCTAGCCCCGACATATCTTCATAGGACCAGGCGAAGATCTCAACATATTCATTCAACAGTTGAACTAAGCGCTCTTTGACACTTGGCTCCAGGTTGGCACCCACTTTAACCTCTTTTCTGTCTTCAACAGTACCCAAATTGATAGTCTCTAAAACTCTTCATGGGGCAGAATAGCCCTTTCTTCTTGTTGCAAAAGTCTAGCCAACTCTCCAGGCACTTCACAATCTTCATCACCTTTGTATTCAGCATGATTGACCAGATCTTCAGAGTCACTGAAGGCCATAGCAGAATTGTTACCCATGGAATCCGGAGAGGATGGGTACCTGCATTTTGTGAGTGTGGGTGTGTGTAAGGGATAACCTTCTTTAAACAAAATAAAATGTAAAAAGAAATAAAATGAACACAAAAGTTTATAAATGAAAACGTCCATGATTCATTAAAAATGGCATATGAAAAAGAAGAATAAAAACCCTTACAAATGTACCTATATGCCCCGGGTAAGGCATAAGGTGAAAAGAGTGTACAAATTGTTTTATAGTTATTACAGACCAAACAGGAAATGTTCAAAAGATAAATTACTGATTGATGAAAGTAATGGGAACTAAATCTTTTGCCTCCCAGTTGTTCAGTCCTCCTTCAATGGTTGGAAAGATCCAGTCTTCAAAATTGCTTCCTTCTTCATCATCCTCTAAAGCATGAACTCCATGATGAGTGATTTTCAGTGGTGGTCCTCCAGCCCGGGAGCGACGCACAGCTTTCTGGCTAGCAGCAGTGAAACCCAATCCGAACTTATCTATCTTGTAAGGAAAATCTGGCAGTTGACCCCACACTGTACTTCCTCCTTCCTTAATTACAGCCTCTGCATCTTTAAGGGATGACATCCGTGACACAGGCTTGGTAATGGTGGGAACATCAATCATTGTCTTGGCTACCGCAACTTCCGAAGAAACCTCTTCAAAGTGTTGGAAAGGTGTTTCTATGAATTTGCTATCTAACTCCACATAGCGGAAAGAGTTAAGGTGACTTATCATATAATCCTCCTCACCATGAACTGTTATGATTTTACCCTGGACTGGGTACTTTAGCATTTGGTGTATAGAAGAAGTGACTACCCCAGCGTTGTGATCTATGGCCTTCCCAACAAGCATGAATATGAAGGATGGATGTCTATCACATAAAAAGTAGAGTTGAAAATTTTCGTTCCCACCTTGATTGGGATGTCCACTTCTCTGTGAACCATCCGCTTAGAACCGTCGAAGGCTCTAACAATGATATTACTGGGCTTTAGGGTTAAACCTTCACAGTCCAATCTGTCCAATGCTTTCTTTGGCAGGACATTTAAAGATGATCCGGTATCAACCAGAACATGAGCAAGTGTAGTTCATCTGCACTCTACCGAGACATGCAGCGCATCATTATGCTTTCTTCCCTTGTACGTTAGATCGGCGTCAGAGAAACCAAGACCATTATCGGCTGTAAGGCTAGCCACGCTCTCTTGAAACTGATCCGCAGAAGTTTCTTGAGGCACGTGTGCCGTCTTCAGAAATTTGATCAAGGATTTGGCATGTGCCTCGGAGCAGAGTAATAGGGCCAACATGGAGATTTTTGAAGGGGTTTGCCCCAGCTTCTCTACGACATCGTAGTCGCTCTTCTTAATTATCTTTAAGATTTCCTCCATTTCCTTTTGGGTGGTCTCGGGGATAACCAAATTCTGAGCCCTCGTCCTGACAGGCGCTTCTTGGATCCCCTTACCTTTATCAGCAGTAACAACAGAGGGTATAGCTTCAGGAGCATCAACTTCTTCAATAATCGGACTTCGCACAGATATCTTGACAGGCACAGGAGCACTTGAGGGTCCGAAGACTGCCCGTGGAGGAGAAATCTCCGGAAAGAAGATTCTTCCGCTACGAGTGATCTTACTTGTCCCTGCAATATTCCCTACATCAGGAGTTTCTTCATCGGAATTCTCTTCGACTGATTCGATCTTCTTAACACCATGGTAGAATATCTCTCCTCCATAATTCCATGGTATCGTCTTGTTGGATTTATATGGGATAGGCCCTGGCATGGTAATCTTCAGCGGTACAAACTTTGGATCAGGTGTAATCTTAACAGGCCTTTTGTAGCTCTTGGAAAGATTGTCAGAAATGGTGATTATAGCAATGTCATTGATTGGAGTAACAGGAGTAACATGAGTGATAGTAGCAACAGGAGTTTTCTGAAAGAGGATCTCTTGAGTATCCATCAAGCGTTGAATGCCTGACTTCAACAACGGACAGTCGGATTGCAAGGTTGAACAGAAGTAACGATCTTTTTCACATCCCGGGAAAATCCAGGCTTTCAACAGATTCATCTTAATCATTGGCAACAGAGTCATTAGGTCATCAACATTGGTAACATGAAGATCTTCCATAATTGCATGGACATTATGACCATGTTTTGGCATAGGAGCGGATATCACATTAGGTTTTTCGGGAGCATCAAACTCTACCTCCTTGGCATCTATCAAATCTTCGATCTTGTTTTTAAGGGCCCAACAGTTGTTGGTGTCATGCCCTACACTGTCTGAATGGTATGTACATTTTGCATTTGAATGATAATAGGGAGAATAGGTATTTGGGTTTTTTGGAGCTTCTTTCAAGTTGGTAAGGTTTAACTTTAACAGATGAGGGAGGACCTGAGCCGGTGTCATATTGATTCGGGTGAATTGTCGTTGTGGCCTTTCTACTCTTTGCTGGTTAGCTCTGGGTTGACTGCTTCGAGGTTGATCGGTTGAGGAGTTCTGGATCATCACAGCCCCTACCGCTGGTCGGTGCTCCATTCTCCCTTGATTTCTATGGGTGTGAACAACATAAACTTCCTTCTTGGCTGGGAAGGTCTTCTTGATAGCAGTGAAAGCGGAGGCATCCTTCTGAATTTTACCACTCTTAATGCCAGCTTCGACCCTTTCACCCGTCAGAATTAATTCGGTGAACCCTGCAGATGAGCTCCCGATCAAGTGATTGAAGAATGGACCTAATAGGGTCCCCAAAAACATATCAACCAGCTCTCTATCCGACAATGGTGGCTGCACCCTTCCAGCCAAATCTCGCCACTTCTAGGCATACTCCTTAAATCCCTCATTAGAGGCCATACTCATACTCTGTAGTTGAGTACGAGTAGGTGCTAAATCTGCATTGTATTGGTATTGTAGGTAGAAAGCAGCAGCCAAATCTTCCCAGTTATGAACATCAGATCTCTCAAGTTGATAGAACCAGTCCAATTGCGTACCCGACAAACTATCTTGAAAAAAGTGGACCCACAGATCCTTATCAGAAGAGTGAGGTTGGATCTTTCTGACGTATGACCTTAGATGCATCTTCGGATAGGACAAACCGTCATATTTAGCAAATGTAGTTAATTTGAACTTGGGGGGGAATGACGATCCCAGCAACCAACCCTAGTTCTTCGAAATCTAGCCCAGGTACCCTTTGTACCTCCATGGCTGCCAACCGATCCTCAAGATTCTTATACTTATCGTCCGCCGGAGGGTACTGTTGTTCGGAGTAATCTTCATCCTCTTCCTCTTCTTCTTCTTCATCTTCAGACTCGGAGGGCATTGCAACTCCCATTCCCTTACCAACCTCTTCGTCAGACGTCGAGGGGAATTCCAGAACTCTCCTAGCTTGATTCTTAAATCTTCTTCCCATAGTGGCCACACCAATTCTTTTCTTTTTCTTCTTTTCCTTTTCCTTCTCTTTCTCTAACAGTGCTTTAAGATCCTCTTGACCCTTTGCTAAGGTCATGAGGAGTTGTTGGAATTGCGAATTTTGTGCTTGCAGATCTTTAACCGTCTGCTCTATATCCATCTTGCTGAAATAAACAACAGAAAGATAAGGAAACCTGGCATGAAGACCTGTTAATGCATATGATGAATGATGTGTATTCATGTAATGCATTCAAGGATTCATAAATTCAAATTTGTTGCAAACAAAAAGAACACACGTCATATTAATAAGAAGAAATTTGTTATTACATAAATGCCCCATGGGCAGAATATTACAAAATTCTTAATGTAAAAATACATTGCGCATCCTCTTTGGCGCGATGTAAGTGTTGAGAGTCTCCTCTTCGTGAAGTCGGCGGGTGAGTTCCAAAACCTTCTTCTCACTGGCATAGAAGCTGGCTTCAAAAGTGTCCCACTCTTCCTTGAGTTGTATCCAACTCTTTTGCAATTCTTCCAATGATGTTGGCATGTCTAGATGTAGGAGGGTGTATGGAACCTCTCCTTCCATAACAGGCTCTTTGATCACGGGGAGAATGTGAGGGTAAGGCATCATAAGATTCTGGGCGCGGGTTCGTACCCACTTGAGATAAGGCTCAAGGGGGATGGAATTCTTGTGCCCTAGTGTCTTACTATCCACTTTGTTGGGCATCCTCCAAGCTCGGATAAACCATTGTCTAAGTCCTTGAGCGTCATTGTCGAAGTCAAATACTAAGTCAGGAATCAGCATGTCATGAGGGCCATCCCTCCGGGCATACCCAAATTGCCTCAGAGCTAAATAGGGGTTGTAGGTAATGCCTCCCCTAATGCCAAGTAGTGGGACATTAGGGAATTCCCCACAACGATCAATGATTATGACATTTTCTCTGGACCGAGAACACCAATGAACATCAAAATATGTGAGGGTCATCAACCGTTGTGACCACCTTAAACCCTGCTCATTCTTCAAAACTGATTGGGGAAGGTGAGAAATAAACCACCTTGCTAGAAGAGGAGTAAAACACATGAGAACACCTATTTTCCTCATTGTTCGTGTGTAAAATGAGTGTAGGATGTCCCCAGGCAAAGTAGGCACAGGATTTCGAGATATGAAAATCTTGACAGTATTCACATCTATAAGCTGATCGGGGTTTGGGAACAAGACCAACCCATAGATGAGAAGTGCTACAATCTCCTCAAAAGCTTGCAGATCTAGAGAATTCCAGCAGTCTTGTGCCTTCTCAAACAGAAACTTTTCCAAGAAACCCTTGACACCACTTCTGGTTTCCCAATGACCTTTGATATCAGATGGTTGCAAGTGTAATGCTTGAGCAACATCTTTAGGCTTTGGTTCTCTTTCTGTACTGTTGTAGGGTAGTTGATGTAGAATAGGAATCCTCAGGAGTTGAGAAAATTCCTCCAAAGTAGGTACTAGTTCGTAATCAGGGAATGTGAAACAGTGGTGTAGGGGGTCAAAGAACTGGAAGAGAACTTTCACCATGTCTTCTTAAATGTTGGAGTTGACCAAGTTGAGATGTCTACCATGTCTTTCACTGAAGAGAGAATTCTCTGGAATCTTGGAAGTAAGCTCCTTGAGTTGAGGAGGGATCCTTACAAGGTTGACTTGGATTGTTTTCCTGCAAAGATATTCCATGACCTGCAAAACAGGAACAAAGATGAAGATCCAAACCCTTGGAATGGTTAGTGGATGCATATGATGCTTTATGATATTCATGATGTATGCACAAGCATATGTACAAACAAGTCACACAAAATCCTAGTTTCAGGCTTGCACGAGGTTTCATAGGTAAGTACCCTTTTGAAGTTAGTTGGCTCGATCTATCCTATAAATAGTAACCAGGTTCTAAGGAGCTCAATATCACTGGATTATTCTTTATGTTCATTGTTTCAGTTTAGCCACTTAACTGCGACCGAAATATTCCAAGAAAACAACCCTCAATGAGTGTAGTATCGAGTATCTACCAACTTCAGACTGCACCAAAGCCGGTCATCTCACTACCTCTAGTAAGGCAAAGATGGTCAAGTAAAGGTTCTAAGAGTTCATTAGTGCTTCATGACATCACTCAGTGGCCCCGTATTTTCTTTGATTGACTCAAAGGCTACCGGTACCCACAAATATGCTGCACAAATATAGTTATTGCTTCAACCATGTCGGTATACTCCGCACAGTTTCCACAATGTATTGCTATTTACCTATGAATGTTTCCCAAAAATCTGGGTGGAGGATTCAAACCCAAACAAGAGAACCAAATGTAAAGAAATCAAATCAATCAAGATAAGCATGCAAAGGTGATCTAAACCCTAAGGTTACTCCACTTTTAGAGATTTCCCCAGCAGAGTTGCCAGTTCTGTGATACGGTGGGAGACCTGACTTGAGGTTTCGCGTTTGTGTTTGCAAATGTTTCGGTTTAGCAAGAGTCGCCACCGACTTTTTATTTTATCCTAAGGAAAGGTCAAAAAGCACAGGAAAGACCTTTGAGATGTTTTCTTGGGTTCGGGGAGTAGATTATGAAAAGGGAAGGTGCAAGCACCCTTTTCATCCATGGTTATCCATGGGCTCTTAGTTACTTGTTTAGATCACTTGATTTTGCTTTTCAATTGTTTGAAATGGTGCTTTGTATGTGGTTTTGAAAGATGTTTTGAAAAGAGGCCATCGTTGTGGCAACCTTTGTAATGATTCTTGTTTGAATGTTTACAAAGGTGTTTTTGTCTTTTTTGAAAAGATTTCAATGTTTGAAAGTTTGATTTAGGAAAATGTTTTGAAATTGTTTTATGAAGTGTGTTTGACAATAGCAAGGATGTTTTGCAAGTTTTGATCAAGTAACTAAGAGTTATCTACCCTATTTTACTCAAAGATCTTTCCTATATATTTTTAACCCTTTTGACAGTGTTGTTTTACCATTGCATTTGGTAAACAACCTTGTATTAGGATGTTAAATGGGACAGGCGCGGGTCATCGTATAGACCATGATAGCAATTGTGTTAAGTATCTTTAGAAAATTTTTGAGGGACTTGATCATTTTGTTTAGGCAACCAAGATAGCATCATCGAGGGACTATGATCTTTTGTTTTGTTTTTGTTTTGCCAAAGTACCCAACATGCATAACATGACCCATTTTTAAGGCAACAAGTGGATGAAACCCTAGGGGTGCAAGTGTGCATTGTGTATTGATTTTCATGCATTTTTGTCTTTGTATTAGGTCAAGCTACTTGTTGATTTTAGATTTTTGCATACAAACCCTAATCTCTATCATAGCATATTTGAAAGCATAAAGTGCGTAAAATAAATCTACGACTACTACAATATTGATATGGGGAGGGGGATACAATTTTTGAATGGGGATATATTTGACAAGAAATTAAAACCCTAGTTTTACTATTACATCCAAATTGAATCAAAGGGCCTAAATAGTAAATGGACAATATTTAAATAAACAAATTAAATAAATATACAAAATATATGAATATGCAAAAAGCTTATGTTCATTTTTCATGTATGTGAAAATATTTAATGCAAAAAAGGAAAGAAAATAAATAAAAAGAAAATATTATTCTTTATTAAAGGTAAACCCTAATTTTTCTTTAAGAAAATAAATATATTGGCTATATTATTTATATACAATAAAATAACTTAATGTATGTAAAAAAATATATATATTTAGAAAAAGTATTTTTAAGTATAAATAATAATAAAAATAAAAGTGTAATATTTTTATTCTAAAGTATCTAATAAAATAAAAGTATATATTTATATATGTATTAATTATATTAAATATGTATAATAAAAATAAAATATATACAAAAATAAAAAATATATTTAGGACAATATTTTTTAGTGTGGATAAAATAATAAAATAAAAGTATAACTTATTTATTATTTTTAAGTTTCTAATAAGTAAAATATATACTAATTTAATTGTTTTCATGTTAGAAAAAAATATATTAAATAAATGTAAAAAATTATAAAAATATTTTTTTGGGTATTTTTATATTTAGAAAATGAGAAAATAAAATCAGAAATTAAAATAAAATGGAAAAAATACAAAAGTATGAAGAAATGGGCCAGGGGGGGTGCAAAAAGTAAAAAGGGGGGTGTCAAAATCAAAAGAAACAAAGCCCAGCCCAAGCCAGACTTCATCTTCAACCTTTGTCCAAAATTTCGCACGCGCCCTGTACAATTGCTAGATCCTGCATACGAGCTCTATTGCAAAAACACATAACATCAAAGTTGTAGAGCTTTTCAAGACGAATCTAACCATATAAAAAACTAATCCTAACTCTCAAAGACCAGAGAGAATTTCTCTGGCCCTAAAATCTAACCTAATTTTTCCAGGATGTTCATGGACCAAATTCTCTTAGCATGCTTAATAAAAATGAAAACTGAGCATATGTACAGTTTCATGGCTATGAATATTACATTTCTTATTCACAAACCTAAGTCTAAATGTTCCTAAATAGAGAGATAGGAAGTTGATAAAAACCTGTTTCAGCTGACTTCGTGTAGGGCAATGTGGAGCTTTTCAACAATGCTTGAGATGTCTGGGAGCTTGCTTGAACTTCACTTGACCTTCTCCAATGTCTAGCTTGCCTTGAATGTACTTGAACAAGCCTACAGAACTCAACCTGCACAAGCTCATAATGAAAATGGTAAACCCTGTAAATGGAGTTACAGATGGTGTTTAAGGTTTGGGATAGCTTGGATTGATTGAATGGAAGGTGTTTGAACAGGTTTGAGGCAAAACGCACGAGTAAATTGTGCTATGGAAGTCAAGTTGCAGATGCTGCCCTGTTTTGCCAATGGAAGGTGATTTTGAGCTATGGGATGTTTGAGGGTTCAAAGAGTCGTATTTCTGGTTCAAGGGGATGTGAGAAAGTTGTCTCCAATGCTTGCACAAGTTAGTTTTCACAGTTGTTCAAGTTCTAGTGTTTTGGATATCTTTCTTGTATTTTAAGCAAACAAGAGAAGTGATGTCCAACAGGCCTGTAAAGGCTATCCATATGCTTGCACACTTTGCCTTTGGCCCCTCCAATTTGTGGATTTGATTTTCTGCATAAGATATGGACCAATGCTAAAGAAATCAGTTTTGACATAAAGCATGATTTAAGCAAAAATGGAAATATTGCTTTTTCTACTTAGGGATTAATCCAAGGTGCAATGCTCTAATGACTAAAACAATTCCTTAGACCAATGGTTTTGCACTTAATTATTGAGTGTGAAATGGTTTTTAGGCCTGTAATCTAGTGCAAAGCAAGCTGATTTGAATTTGCAATTTGTATGAACATGAACATGCCATGGATGAAAAGTGAGTTTTTGCCAACTTCAAGCCTTCGATTCTCCCTAACCACAAATGAGTTTGGAGATTTCTTGGACATTTTGGAAAGGTTGCAACATGATCTAGAATCCATATTTGAAATTAAATTTGAGATTCCAAGTGGAACTATGTGAAAAATGGCCATGAAGATAGGTCAAAATCCTGCCTAAACTAGGGCCAAATTTCACTAAGTTAAAAGTTTTAGGGACCCTTGTTCCAAAAATAATAACTTGAGATACAAGCTTCTTTTGGGAAAACTTTGTGAATCAAAGTTGTAGACTTTGTGGAGGAATACAACTTTAATGTTTGAAGTTTTGTTTGAATCCAATTCCATCATGATGAAAATGTTGGACAAAGTTAGGAAAAATTAAGAAAATTTCATAACTTAGAAAAATTCTAAGTTATGAAAATTTTCAACTTTAAACCCTAATTTGCAAAAAATGGGTTTCTTGATGAACAAGTTTCATGTTTTGACACATATTGATGAAAAATGACCCTTGGCACTTGATTTTGACCAAAAAGTCAAAGTTTGACTTTTTAGTGTACAGTCAAATTTTGATCAGTTGACTGAAAAATTCATTTGTCAATCCAATGCACTTGAGATCTTTTGAACCTTGTGAATAGGTAAAGTTGATGCCATTGAGTCCTTGAGTCCATGCTTGAACACAATTTTCCATTGGCTAGGTCAAAAATCAGAAATTGCCTTTGTGCAGTTAAAACCCTAAAAATGACCATTTTACCCTTTTGGTGATCTGATCAAATTTCTTGGGGAGTTGTGGTCCAAACTTGATCAAATGGTTCATATGATTTTATAATGTTGATGTGGGTCAAAATTCACGATGTTTGACTGTAAATTGGCCACAATTGACTTTTTCCCCAATACAGTTGATTTCTAGGTCAACTGTCCAATTGACTGGGTAAAAATTTGATTCAAGGTTTGAAACTTGGTATGGACAAACTTATGAGTCCAACATGAAGTATGAAAGTCACTTTGAGTATTGAAAGTCCAAAAATCTCTGTGCAAACTCAAACCCTAATTTAGGTCATTAGTGCAAGGAGATGTCTTGGGCAGTGCAAAACCCTAATCTTGTCTGGAGTTCAAGGAGCCTTGTAAGGGGAAATCTTGATAAAATAAGAGGGAAAATTTTGGGGTACAACAGAAGCAATTGAGTTTTGTTCTAACTATTTGTCAAAAGTGGATGTTGTAGGGGTTCCCAAGTCTCGTCATGATGGAAGATGTGAGGGTGTGGATACACAAAGTTTAAAGGTCAAGAGCTTAAGTATTGATGTGGTTGTTCAAGCGCATATATATATATATATATATATATATATATATATATATATATATATATATATATATATATATATATATATATATATATATATATATATATATATATATATATATATATATATATATATATATATATATATATATATATATTGAATAACACGGATGAAGTTCAACCTTACTTATATGCTCATAAAAAGCATCATACAAAAAAAGTACCCCAAGATGAATGAAAGATGGTTGTTAAAAGAGCATAATAAGAGTTTCTATGAGTGGTTTAAAGAAAAAAATTCTAATGATGATAGTTCTTCTAATACAATTAAGTGGTTGTCCTATGAGCCTAAATATAACATAATAATTGGAGTGGATATGATATTAATAAAACTTGCTTTTATACAAAGTCAATGGATGACCGTAGCACCACACAAAATAGCAGGGTTATGATTGTGGTCGAGTTCATGCACTTCTTTAGTGTTAAATGTAAAAACTCGGTTATGGCATCTACACACTAATTTGGGGTGATTGAATAGATTTGGGAAGTTGATTATGTTGTGTTTAAAGTTCTTGTATTTAAAATAAAACGGATTGATATCAACAGTTGTGTAAGAATAGATGAATGTGGAGTTACACTGGTTGATCTTAGCAAGTTAGGTTATGTGGACGAACCTTTCATCATGGCATCTCAAGCAAAATAAGTGTTTTATGTCACATATCCTTCTAATAAAAGGTGGTCAGTGGTTATACAAGGAAAGGTGCATGATTGATAAGTGCAAAAGTGTAGTTATTTTGTATATACTTTTTGTTGCACTTATCGACTCTTTGTTGTTAATATCAGTTGAGTAATCTTGTTTTTTGTTGTAAATATGTTTAGTTGCATTTTGTGTACATATTGTATCGTTTCATTAGTTTTGTATATGTTTTATAGGTATTTGACTATGGTTGGAGCAATAAGGAATAAAAGCTCTAAGATGCATTTTTGGATCAATAAAGGAAGAAGGTCAAGATTGGAGGCCAGATGAAGTTATGCACTGGAAGCAACAGAAGTTACTGAACTGTCATGCATCGCCGGGCGAAATTCCTATCCCGGGCGACAGTAGCGAGAAGATCCAATTTTGATGTTGCCTCTGCCCTGCTTCACGTCTAGATCACCAGGAGAAAATCAAGAGATTCGTTGGGAGAAACAGTGTGTCACCGTATGACATTAGATATTTGTTTCAGTTGAAGATGTGGCTTATCCTGGGCCAACTATATAGAAGGAATCGTCAGGCGATACTTTTATATCGTCGGGAGGTTCTCGCAGAACATAATTTTGTTATATTTTCCTTTATTTCATTTGGATGGATGGTTTTGGGGGGTGAGTTTTTGTTCTCCCAACTCCATCAACCTCATTTTTGTAGTGGATTATCTTAGATAACAACACTAGAGCTTTGCTTATGAATGATTGAAGGTGGATTTCTCATTGACCAGAGCTGACAAACCGGAAGATTTGTGGTTTATCTCTTCTCCTCTCTATGTATTTATATTTTGTTGGGTTTTGTATGTATTTTACTTTAAACTTATGCATATTTGTCGCCCATGGCGTTATATTAAACTTTCTTTACAAATATTTGTTGATTTTTGTCTTAGATTTTTGCTTTGTGCTAGGTATTTGAGTTGTTATAGACATATACTACTTAAATTCTTATCTAGGATGATTATCTGTTAGTTTATGAACTCTAGAGATAGATTTAGAGCTGACATATACTTGGGTATCAGATCTTAATGCCTCTGTATGGTTGTGTTGTGCTGAGAGATCGTCAGTGTGATTACATAGTTGTATTTTGTGTTGTTGAGGAGGTAGAGAGATCATTTTCTTGGTGATACAGTCGGTCTCTCAATTTGGGTTAGAAATGGTTTAGGTTGTGAGTGATACGTAGTGACATTGATGAGTATTGTTAGGTTAAATGTAACTGGTCAGTAGATTTAAGTCTGTGATGAGTAGATTATATGTAGGCTCGATAAGTTCTTCCTTAGTTTTTCCTTTTTATACAGTTATTTTTTGTTGTTCCTTTTTTTTCAACCCATTTATCCCCAAACTCATTAATGAATGATTTGTTGAACGGTGAATCAATACATCAATCTCTGTGGACACGATACGATATAACTTATATCACTCGGTAAAATAATACTTTACTTTTTTCTTTCCACTATATACCGCATCAACAAAATGGCGCTGTTGCCGAGGATTTGTTCTATTGTTTTCGCATTGTGATAATTATTTTGTTTTTTAGTTTTGTAATTAATGTATATGTTGTATAGAAATTGTATATTAACTTGTATATGATATTTGTGCATATATGTGTTTTCACGTATTATTGTGAATTGTCTCGTTTTTGTAATGTTTGTTGTGTGATTGTTATAACACTTTATTTAGGTTTACGCGGTGTAACAATACCATGGCATGACGAGAGGAGGTTACTAGCTTGCACAATAAAAGTGTGGAGCTTACGACGAAAAACAAGCATGTTGTATTATTTTTATTTGTGTTAGTTTAGGTAGTGTGGTGACTTGTATTTTAACAAGTTGAACTCGGATTAGTTTTTAAATTTCAAATCTTCACTTTTCAACTTGTTAATTCACTTTCATCCGTTTGTTTCGTTATGTCAGTTGAGTTTCTCCAAAAGATTTTCGTGTTTAGCTTGAGGAAGTTTGTTAAAAGTTTGTAAATATTGTATGTTTTATGTAGTTATTTAGTAATTAGCTTTAGTATTATTTTTCTAATTCTTTTGTTGTTGTTTGGACTCAAGTTTTGGTCCGGTAACTTGTAGAATATTGAGATTATTTGTCAAGTTTGATTGTTTCGACTTAAAAATGCGTGGTAATTATTTTTGTTAAAGTCTTATACACGTTCGAGGTATGTGTTTATCGCTTTCTATACTTTAGCATATTCATGATACTTAGACTTTTTACAATTTTTATGTCATTCATTATTTTGTATACTTGTTCATTTATGAATCACTTTAGTTTCCACCCTTTTTGTGAGGTAGCTTTCCATTGTTCACATATGTTGGGGGCTACAATTCTTGTTTTAACTGGATTTTATTATGCTTATTCTTTTGTTTTTGTTGATTTTGTGAATGCAAGAAAATGATCAAAGCAGTTTTGTTTCATTTTGAGTATAACTACCTATCCAAATAGTTAATTCACCTTGTGATTTTATGATGATTAGTAACCCCTTTGAACTTTTTGTCGATATCCAAGTTGTATTTGTTAAATGCTTGTCTATGAGTGTTTAATTCCCCTTTTTGCATGGATGTTGATTCGTTGTTTTCTTGAACCCTCAACCATTGTTTTGGTTTGAATTTTTATATTTCCTTGGAAAGTAGGGAGTATTCACTAAGATGTTGGTTGAATTCAAGTTGGGGAGAAAAATGATTGTGTATTTATTGGTTGATTGCTATGAGGTTGAAAATAAAAATAAAAGAAAGAAAAAATGTGAAAAAGAAGTGATAGAAAAAGAAAGGAAAAAAATAGAAAAGCTTTGAAAAATAAAAATAAAAAAGAGTATGGAATAATGTTGTGTTAATAAGTGATGTGTGTTGGTGTGAAACTTGTGATGAAGAATAATTGTGATTGGAATTATTTTATTTGAAACTTTGTGGAAGTACTTACTCCCTTAGGTTTAGACAAGTTTTTGTTTCGATTAACTTTAGGACTTATCACTTGTTTGTTAACAAAGCCACATTACAACCTTGAAAAGCCCTTGAGATTCTTGCTTTTATATTTTCAATGTAAATTTTTGGATAAATGTATAATTTAGTCTATTGTTTGCAAGATTGTTGGATGAGTGAAAATACCTCATTTATGTGTGTTTTTCATCTATCGATGATTGTGTTTGCTAGGTATGATTCAATTGTGAACTAGTATTGTTTTAGAATGTTTGGCATAATTTTTGTATTTAGCATTTGTTTTGTGTTTATGTTATATTCGTAGTTTAGTGGTAAGTGTTTACTTTATGTGTACTATTTTTCATTTGAACCATTGCATTTGTTTTCCATTTTCAAAAACCTGTTGATTCGTGATTCTTTGATTTATAATTCTTTGTTCTTTGGGTTATTTGACTTTATTTGAGGACAAACAATGATTTAAGTTAGGGAGAGTTTGATAAGTGCAAAATTGTAGTTATTTTGTAAATACTTTTTGTTGCACTTATCGACTCTTTGTTGTTAATATCAGTTGAATAACCCTGCTTTTTGTTGTAAATATGTTTAGTTGCATTTTGTGTACATATTGTATTATTTGAATAGTTTTGTATATGTTTTGTAGGTATTTGAGCATGGTTGGAGCAATGAGGAATAAAAGCTCAAAGATGTATTTTTGGATCAATAAAGGAAGAAGGCCAAGATTGGAGGCCATATGAAGTTATGCAGTGGAAGAAATAGAAGTTGATGAACTGTCATGCATCGCCAAGAGAAACTCCTGTCGTCGGGCGACATTGGGCGAGAAGATCCAATTTTGATGTTGCCTCTGCCCTGCTTCGCTTCTAAATCGCCAGGCAAAAATAAAGAGAGTCGTCGGGCAAAGTAGTGTGTCATCGGGCGAACTTAGATATTTGTTCTAGTTGAGGACGAGGCTTATCCTGGGCCAAGTGTATAGAAGGAATTGTTGGGCGATGCTTTTATATTGCTGGGCGATTCTCGCAGAACATAACTTTGTTATATTTTCCTTTTCATTTCATTTGGGTGGATGTTTTAGAGGGGTGAGTTTTTGTTCTCTCAACTCCATCAACCTCATTTTTGTAGTGGATTAGGGTTTTGCCTATGGATGATTGGAGGTGGATTTCTCATTGACCGGAGCTGACAAACCGGAAGATTTGTGGTTTATCTCTTCTCCTCTCTACGTATTTTTCTTTTGTTGGGTTTTGTATGTATTTTACTTTGAACTTATGTATATTTGTCGCTCATGGCGTTATATTAAACTTGTTTTACAAATCTTTGTTGATTGTTGTCTTATATTTTTTTCTCTGTGATAGGGATTTGAGTTATTATAGACATATATTGCTTAGATTCTTATCTAGGATGATTATCTGTTGGTTTCTGAACTCTAGAGATAGATTTAGAGCTGACATCTACTTGGGTGTCAGAGCTTAATCTGTCTGTATGGTTGTGTTGTGCTGAGAGATTGTCAGTGTGATTACATAGTTGTCTTATGTGTTGTTGAGGAGGTAGAGAGATCATTTCCTTGGTGATACAGTCAGTCTCTCAATTTGGGTTAGAAATGACTTAGGTTGTGAGTGATACGTAGTGGCATTGATGAGTATTGTTAGGTTGAATGTAACTGGTCGATAGATTTAAGTTTGTGATGAGTATATTATATGAAGGCTTGATAAGTTCTTCCTTAGTTTTTCCTTTTTATACATTTATTTTCTGTTGATGCTTTTCTTTTCAATCCATTTATCCCCAAACTCATTAACGAATGATTTGTCGAACGACGAATCAATACACTAATCCTTCTAGACACGATACAATATAACCTATATCACCCGGTAAAATAATACTTTACTTTTTGCTTACTGCTATATACCGCCGCAACAATGACAGTGATGAAAATCAAGATGCCAACCTTGATATTTCCGAAACTCCTCCTTTCTCAACAAATGTGACTAACTTCATTGAAGAAAATGAAGAGGATGATGTGCATGTTATTCGCATAGATCATGAAGAAGGGATATGGGAGGACTAGTAAGGTTTTTTTATAAGCTAATTCGACATTACTTTGATTTTAAATTATTTTTATTTTGTGCTTAATTTGATTTATAATTGTTTATATTTTGTGCTTAATTTGATTTCTAATTTTTATTTTATTTTGTGTAAACAGATACATGGTTAATTCAACCGAAAAGCCTTCTTCATCTATTAACCCTAAAAAAAGAAGAGTTAGAGGTCCCACTTTGGTGGCACTAATTTATAAATTTCATTAAACGGGTGAAAAGATAAAGGTCAAGTTTGACCCAAGAACCTATCAATATACTGGTGATGGTAAAAATGCTTCAAATTTTAAGAGTTACATAGCGTCTCTTGCTCGGAAGAGATGTAGTATTTTTAAAGATGAGTAGAAATACAGAGATGAAGACATAAAAGAGGCTATTTGGGTTGATGTTGAGGTATTTTAAATCAATACTTTATTATATTTTATAATCATATATAAACAAATATTGCCATATACTATATGTGTAGGCTCATTTCACTATTCTAGAACATCATGATCCAAAGAAGGATCTGTTAAAGAAAGAATGTATTAAATATGCGGAAGAATGATAGAGAGGTTTTAAGACACAACTCACGGACGAATATATTAATAAGCTCAAAGAAGATCTCCCTCCTGCATATATCAGGTATAATTATATTAAAGAAGAAACATGGAAAGAGTTTCTGAAGTCTCGAGATACCCCTGGATTTATGGTTAGTAGGAGTTATATTTTTTTATGCGTAACATGTTTATTATGTTTAGTGATTAATAACTTTTTGAGTTTATAATAGGAAAAAAGTCGAAAGGGTATGGAAAATGTGGCTAGGAATTTATACGAACACATATTATCTCGTGGAGGATATCGCTTGCTTGAGGAGAAAATTAAAAATGAAAAGAGATCATTGACAGATAATTCCACATTAGATGATACTGGTAGTCCATCTCCACCGTCACGCCATGAGTTATGGAAGAGAGCACGACAAAAGAAAGGAGGATAATACACATCAAAATCTACACAAGCTATTGCTGAGAAAATTGTAAGTAAAATTTGGAAAATACTTCAAATATCGTTATTTTTATGATTGATAAAAACTATTGAAATCAGTTGTGGTTATTGTATTTTGTAGGATTCTCTAGTTGAAGAAGTTGAAAAAGGTGCCTTTGTTTTGGATGGACGTAACGATATCTTAACAGCAGTCATTGGAACATCTGAGCATGGAGGTCATGTTCATGGTGTTGGAAAACAACATAAACAAAGCACTTACTTTGGAAGGTCGTCTTTATGTCAAGGACAACATATAGATATAAATGAACAATTTTCATAATTTTCATCTAAATTGGAAGCAAGAATTAGAGCTTATTTTGATCAAAAGTTGGTTGAAGAGCGTAAGGTGTTGCAACAATCTTTTATGGAGACACTTAGGTCCATTGGTTTATCACAAAGCACAGATAATAATAAATGCATTAAAAAATGGAAGTTGTCGATGGAAGCGGAAAAGGAAGTTGTTCAGCTGCAAAAAGACGCACAAAAGATGTGGAAGTTGACGATATTCAGAGATTGTTACTTATGATTATGAAAATGGCTGACACACATGTGGAAATGGAATTAAGTCATTGTGTGAGTGTCACTAATTTTTGTATGTCAGCTAAGTGTATCAGATAGTTATTGGTGGGTTTTCATTGGCTTGACGTGTCTACTCTGCAAGTTTGGTGCACGTAAGTACATTTTCTTTTTTTATTACTGTCAATATCTATTAATATGTTATATCTCTCATCACTTTAATTCTAATGCTTATTTTAAAATTATTCATGTATATTCATCATGTATGTATTGATAATTCCATATCATAAGTATATGGATTTATGGATCTTGCTAGGTGTACGTATGTTGATAATGTGCCAAAATCTCAAACAGTTGTTAAACAATACATACAAGATAAGATACATGACGAAAACATAGTGTATCACTTACTACCATTTATTCATGGGTAAGTTCTTATGAAGTTGTGTTTTATATTTTTTAATTTTGATAGCATAGATATTTTATGTGACTTTTGTGTTTCCACACATGCGTACAGAAATCATTGGCAAATAATAATCATTTGTCCAATAGACAATATTATGGTCGTATTTTGTTCACTTCATCGGGAAATTGATCAAATCACAAAGAAAATTATTACAAAGTAAGTTTATCTTTTATGTGACTTTTGTTATAGTATATTATATATCTTATATACATAAATTGTTACAAAAGTAATTTCATATTTTATGTGGCTTTATATGAATTTTTTCTGAATTAGTGCTTTTGGGGTTCATCAAATGGAAAATGGCAATAGAAAAAAGGTCACATGGCTTCATCCCAATGTAAGTGTGATGTAAATTATAATTCTATATTTAATTTTACGATAAGTATTCACTAATTATGACATTCATTTATAGACAAGGAAACAACATAACTCTAATAATTATGGGTACTATGTGATGAAAAATATGTTGAATATTGTCTTTGCCAATATAACCAAGTCTTGGATGCAAATGACAAAAATAACTTTACTTTGTTATTTACTTTGTATTTTGCAACTTAATGTGAATTTTCAAAGAATAACTATATATTGTTAATTATATATTGTATGTATTTGATGACCCAACATAATTAACACAAGATGATTTATATGATTTGCGACTCTGTGTGACAAAATGTTTCTTTGAGGTATATAAAAATTAAGCTTTATCTTGTGAGTTATATAGAATTGTCTATATATATCTGGTTTGAGTTTCTTGACTTTGGTGTTGTCTACTGATGTTAATTGGTGTTATTATTTATTATCAGCAAATGTGATTTTGGTGTTGTCTACTGAAGCAACGACTCATCTTCTTGTGGATTGCATGTTGGTATTTCAAGTTTGGAAAAGGACTTATGAATGGTTGAATGTTTTTGTATGTTTTCACTTGTTTTGTTGTTGTAGTAGTCCATCATGTGTAAACTTCCTTATAATTTTGTACATTTGTGTGTATCCTAGATTAGTACTTTTGTAAATCAATTGTTCATTTTGAAGAATATATATGTGCATCCTAGCTATTTGGTGCAATGAAATTACCCTTCACTGGTTAGAAAAATATGAAAATAGCGACCAAAATGTGGTTTGTGTGATGTTGAAAAAATATGAAAAATAACGGCGTAAATGTTGTCTGTGTGATGTTGAATAAATATGAAAAATTAGGTACCAAAAAAATTACAGGGAATCCACCTCGATTCTGCTAAAAAATAGCCTAATTTTTTTAAGAAAGATAGAAAACATATTACATTGGACGCGCCTTGCAACCGATGTAAAAACCTATATTTTACATCGGGCCAGTAAGGCAACCGATGTTAAAACCTATATTTGACATCAGACCAGTAAGGCAAATGATGTTAAAACCTATAGTTTACATCGGGCCATTAAGGAAACTGATGTTAAATATTGCATTTATTTTGAAAAAAATGAATTAACCCCCTATTTCAGATTAGACGTAACTGCCAACCGATGTGGTAGGTGTATTTTTCACATCAGATTGCTGCCCGATGTAAAATGCCTTTGATTTACTACATGGCTTGACTTCACATCGGACACAGACTCAATGTAAAATGTGCTTTTCGCCTGATGTAAAAAGTCTTTCCTGCACTAGTGTCTTGAACTCTCTCTTTCTTTACAAAACTAAGGAATGTATGACTATTTCAACATGTATATTTTTAACCAACACTAATAATTTACACCTTGATTGAAAATGATACATTAATTTTCATTGTCTATACATATAAGCATGATTAAAAGAACTATCATATTTTACTATAAAGAATAGGGTCAGGCTAACGAGTGTCCCTATGACATTGTTTAAGGATTTAAAATAAGAAAATATTGTATTATTTAGAAAAGTTAATTACTTAAATTTTTAATGTATTGATTACACGCATTTCCAAAAAACTTATTTTTTAAAGTCCTTAAGATGTGCTCATAAGACACTCGTTAGCATTTCTCTAAAAAGTATAATCACTTGAAGACACATCACTTCAAGATTTTTCACATTATCTTCACTGAAAATCACACTTTAAGTTAAGTGAAAGTTGTATGTGGAAGACGAAACAGGTTAAAGGCAGCATCACACTTTTGATGGTAATATTTCTGCATCACTTTGTGTCATTTTCGAAATAATTAAAATATATGTCCATTGTTGCATCTTTCACTAATTATTTAAGCTTATCATTCCAAGCTTGGATTCTCTCACATTTTTCACACATATCTGGATGGTCATATTTTCCAACCTACACCGAGGATATGCCACGTGTTATGGCATTTTCCCCACTCTGAGGGAACCAGAATACACAACTATACAAAGTGTGTCTTGACCATATTGTAGCAGAGGATATACAATTCAATGTTGTGATACGGTGGGAGAACTAACTTGAGGTTTTGCATTTGTGTTTGCAAATATTTCGGTTTAGCAAGAGTCGCCACCGACTTTTTATTTTATCCTAAGGAAAGGTCAAAAAGCACAGGAAAGACCTTTGAGATGTTTTCTTGGGTTCGAGGAGTAGATTATGAAAAGGGAAGGTGCAAGCACCCTTTTCATCCATGGTTATCCATGGGCTCTTAGTTACTTGTTTAGATCACTTGCTTTTGCTTTTCAATTGTTTGAAATGGTGCTTTGTGTGTAGTTTTGAAAGATGTTTTGAAGAGAGGCCATCATTGTGGCAACCTTTGTAATGATTCTTGTTTGAATATATACAAAGGTGTTTTTGTCTTTTGAAAAGATTTCAATGTTTGAAAGTTTGATTTGGGAGATGTTTTGAAATTGTGTTGTGAAGTGTGTTTGAAAAAATAGCAAGGATGTTTTACAAGCTTTTGATCAAGTAACTAAGAGTTATCTACCCTAATTTACTCAAAGATCTTTCCTATATGTTTTTAACCCTTTTGACAGTGTTGTTTTACTATTGTATTTGGTAAACAACCTTGTATTAGGATGTTAAACGGGACAGGCGCGGGTCACCGTATAGACCATGATAGCAATTGTGTTAAGTATCTTTGGAAAATTTTTGAGGGACTTGATAATTTTGTTTAGGCAACCAAGATAGCATCATCGATGGACTATGATCTTTTGTTTTGTTTTTGTTTTGTCAAAGTACCCAACATGCATATCATGGCCCATTTTTGAAGGCAACAAGTGGATTGTAAACCTAAGGGTGCAAGTGTGTATTGTGTTTGATTTTCATGCATTTTTATCTTTGATTAGGTCAAGCTACTTGTTGATTTTGATTTTTGCATACAAACCCTAATTCTCTAACCATGGCATAATTGAAAGCGTAAAGTGCGAGAATTTAAAAGTCTAAGCTATTACAACATGATTATGGGGATGGGGGTACAATCTTTAAATGAGGGGTATTTAACAAGAAATATAAACCTTAGTTTACTATTACATCCAAATTGAATTCACAATGCGTAAATATTTAAATGGACCATATTTAAATAAACAAAATAAATAAATATATCAAATAATATGAAGTATACAAAAAAGGTTTTTGTTTATTTATGTATGTAAAAGTATTTAATGTAAAAAATAAAGAAATAAATAAAAGATTTATTTATA
The DNA here is from genome assembly GCA_948472305.1 of Vicia faba. Classification (NCBI taxonomy): domain Eukaryota; kingdom Viridiplantae; phylum Streptophyta; class Magnoliopsida; order Fabales; family Fabaceae; genus Vicia; species Vicia faba. The sequence continues at coordinate 1,513,754,344 of OX451737.1, read as the reverse complement.
TTTGCTTAAGGGGTAAAACCCTAATTTTCTTTAAGAAAATAAATATGTTATATTATTTATATACAATAAAATATATTAATATATACAAAAAAAAAATATATATATATATATATATATATATATATATATATATATATATATATATATATATATATATATATATATATATATATATATATATATATATATATATATATATATATATATATATATATATATATATATATATATATATATATATGTATATTAATTATATTAAATATGATAAACTAAAATAAAATATGTACAAAAATAAAGTATATTTAGAAAAATATTTTTAATGTGAATAAGAATAAAGAAAAAAAATAAATGTATAAATTATATATATTTTTCAAGTCTTAATAAATAATATAAAAGTATTTAAATGCTTTTTATGTTAGAAAAATTAAAATAAAATGCCAAATAAATGTGAAAAAATTATGAAAATATTTTTGAGTATTTTTTATATTTGGAAATAAATAAACAAAATCAGAAATGAAAACAAAAATACAAAAATATAAAAATACAAGAAAATGGGACAGGGGGTGCAAAAAGAAAACATGGCGTGTCAAAAGTAACCAGGCCAAGCCCAGCCCAAAACTTCATCTTCAACCTCCAACTTTTGGAAAACGCGTGCGTCCCTGTACAAACTACCAGATCCTGTATACGAGCTCTATTACAAAAACACACAACATCAAACTTGTAGAGAATTTCAAGACGATTCCAACCATATAAACAACTTGTCTTAACTCTCAAAGACCAGAGAGAATTTCTCTGGCCCTAAAATCTGACCTAGTTTTTTCAGCATGTTCATGGATAAAATTCTCTTAGCACACATAATATAAATGAAAACTGAGCATATGTACAACTTCATGGCAATGAATACTACATTTCTTATTCACAAACCTAAAGCTAAATGTTCCTAAATAGAGAGATAGGAAGTGGAGAAAAACCTGTTTCACTTGACCTTTTCCAATAGCTAGCTTGCCTTGAATGTCCTTGAATTACCCTATAGAACTCAACCTGCACAAGCTCAAAGTGAAAATGGAAAACACTGTAAATGGAGTTACAATTGGTATTTGAGGTTTGGGATAGCTTGGATGGGTTGAATGGAAGGTGTTTGAAGCAACTTGGGGCAAAACGCAAGAGCTAAATGAGCTATGGAACTCAAGTTGCAGAACCTGCCCTGTTTTTCCAAAGGAATGTGATTTATGGCTATGGGGTGTTTAGAGGCTCAAGCAATCGTGTTTCTAGCTCAAAGGGGTGTGAGAAAGATGTTCAAACTGTTTGCATCAGTTGGTATTGGCTGGTTTTCAAATTCTAAGGTTTTGGACAAGTTTCTTGTTTTTGAAGTAACAAAGTGGAAGTGATTGGAACATGCTTGTATAGGCTATCAAATACCTTGTGAACTCTTCTCTTGGCCCCTCTAGTTTTTGGATTTGTTTTTCTGCAAGAGATCTTGGACCAATGCTCAAGGATTGTGGTTTGACATAAAGCATACTTAAGCAAAAATCGAAATTTGCCTTTTTCTACTTAGGGCTTAATCTTGTGTACAATGTCCAAATGACCAAAACAAAAGCTTAGACTGATGGATTTGCATTTAATTATGGAGTGTGAAGTGGTTTAGAGGCTTGTAAACTAGTGTAAGGCATGCTGACTTGAAAATGCAACTTGAGCGAACATGAATATGCCATGGAGGAAAAGTGAGTTTTTACCAACTTCAAGCCTTCGATTCTCCCTAACCACAAATGTGTTTGAGGAGTTCTTGGACAATTTGGAAATCTTGCAACATGCTATATAATCCATATTTGAAATTCAACTTTAGACTCCAAGTGTAACTATGTGAAAAATGGCCAAGAAGATAGGTCAAAATCCTGCCTAAACTAGTGCAAAATTTCACTAAGTTAAAAGTTTTAGGGACCCTTGTTCAAAAATTCATAACATGAGATCCAAGCTTCTTTTGAGAAAACTTTGTGAATAAAAGTTGTAGAATTTGTGGAGGACTAAAACTTTCATGTTGGAGGTTTTGTTTTAATCCATTGGCATCATGGTGAAAATGTTGGGCAAAGTTAGGAAAAAATAAGAAAATTTCATAACTTAGAAAAATTCTAAGTTATGAAAATTTTCAATTTCAAACCCTAATTTGCAATTTTGGGTTTCTTGATGAACAAGTTTCATATTTTGACACATCTTGATGAAAAATGACCCTTGGCTCTTGACTTTGACCAAAAAGTCAAAGTTTTGACTTTTCAGTGTATAGTCAAATTTTGATCAGTTGACTGAAAAATTCATATGTCAATCCAATGCAATTGAGGTCTTTTGAACTTGTTGAATAGGTCAAGATGATGCCATTGAGTCCTTGAGTCCCTACTTGAACCCAAATTTCCATTTGGCTAGGTCAAAAGCCAGAAATTGCCTTTGTACAGTCAAAACCCTAAAAATGACCATTTTGCCCTTTTGGTGATCTGATCAAATTTCTTGTGGAGTTATGGTCCAAACTTGATCAAATGATTAATATGAGTTCATAATGTTTATGTGGGTAAAAATTCATGAGGTTTGACTATAAATTGGCCACAGTTGACTTTTTCCCCAATACAGCTCATTTCTAGGTCAACTGTCCAATTGACTGGGTAAAAATTTGATTCAAGGCTTGAAACTTGGTATGGACAAACTTATGAGTCCAATATGAAGTATGAAAGTCAATTTGAGCATTGAAGGTCCAAAAATCCTTGTGCAAACTCAAACCCTAATTTAGGTCATCAGTGTAAGGAGATGTCTTGAGCAGAGCAAACCCTAGCTTGATCTTGAGTCCAAAGAGCCTTGTGATGAGAAATGTTGAAAAAATGAGAGGGAAAATTTTGGGGTACAACAGTTGCCCCTGTTCAATCTTCTTGAACCTAAAGAGTTAGATTGGCAAGTTTGCCTTTCGTGACTCGAAGGTAAAAGAGGATTGGACACTAGAGTGCCCGTAAATTTTCACTCGTCAAAATGTAGGTGAGGGCATGGGCTTAAAGATGCCATTTGGAAATGATAGAGCCTTGCTGGAGATGGGCTTAGAGATGCCATCCAAAACTGTTTGTTGAAAGTCAGGAGAATGAACATAAAAAAGGTATCCGTATTTGGAACGCATTTGAGTTGTATCTGGAGATTGGATTCGTATGAGCAAAGGAATGGAGTCCGTGTCTAGAGCGTATCTGAGCTGTAACTGTATTTGATTCTTGAATGAATATTAGAATGACTATCGTGTCTGGAGTGTATCTGTATTGTATCCGAAATCTGAAATCTGAATGAGCGACAGAAAGACATTCGTGTCTGGAGTATCTCTGGGCTGGGGAATAGGTTTGAATGAGTGACAGAATGGCTACCGTGTCTGGAGCGTATCTGGACTGTACCTGAAGTTGAGATCTGTATGAGTAACAAAATGACTTCCGTGTTTGGAATGTACCCGTACTGTAACTGGGATCTGGTCAAGTGACAGAATGACTTCTGTGTCTGGAGTGTATCTGAATTTGAAGTTGATAGTTAAATCTGAATGAGAAATAGAATGGTTTCCGTGTCTAGAGCGTATCTAATCTATATCTGATTGTTGACGTCTGAATGAGTAATAGAATGACCTTCGTGTCTGGAGTGTATCTAATTTATATCTGATTGCTGACGTCTAAATGAGTAATAGAATGACCGTCGTGTCTGGGGTGTATCCATATTGTATCTTGACTCTTCGAATATTTGTTAAAGATAGCTTTTTAATCTTATCCTGAAAAGGCTAAAATGTTAGCTGAAAACACAAAGTTATGTTGCATGATGTGTATGATGCAATAAAATGTGTTCCATCAATGTTTATGATATATGAATGTAATGGATGTGCATGTAAGCTGATTAGATGTCTTGCTGAGGAAAATAAATCCTTGATAGCTGGAGATAATGAAATCTTTGACTGCTGTCAGGGAAAGTAAATCCTTGACCGATGATGGGGATTCCAAAAATCTTTGATTGCTGAAGATGAGAAATCCTTTGGACTACTGCTGATGATTGTTGGGGACAGAAAATCCTTGGTAACCTGCGGGGAATTGAGAATCCTTCATGACTTTCCTGGGGAAATAAGGAAAAATCCGACAATCTATACTGGGAATCAAAACCTGGGAGGCTTCAAAATGGAGAAACGAGAACAAGAATCTTCGTTCTGTCGGGAAATAACTCTGTGGGGGAGAAGGCTTATTCTGCCGGGGAAATCAGGAGCTTGGGTTGTATGCTAATCTACTGGGGATTCCCGTTTGGTGGAGAATTCCGCTGGCGAATCGGAGGAAGTTGGATAGTATTCCACCGGGGTTTAAGATTTGCAGTTTTGGACTCCGCTGGGGAAGATAGTTTAGAGTATTCTGGCTCCGCTGGGGATCAGGAGTTTTAGAAACTTAACTCTGATGGGAATTTTGAAACTTAACTCCGTTGGGGATATGTATTTCAAGGTTTTAGCTCTGTTGAGGATCTGAATGACATACTGTAGGGGATTTCTTCTGGAATAGCCTAAACACGTTTTCCTATACTTTCGACCTATCAGTAATTATCTTTTCTTATTTTGTTTCATTTGTAAGCAGTGATTATATTCAAATGCATATGCCTATTTAACAAACCATTGGACATTTTCAAATAAAACATAAGTGTAAAAAAAGAAAGGAAAGGCAAGCAAATTTATGCACTTTAAAGTATCTTTGTATTAACTTTTGTAAGTATCTTTGTACAAAGGAGACAGACATCCTAGTAAGAGAATGTTGTCGAACAAATTGAGAAAAAATTTATACAAGGAAAGATGGCTATGTGTAACAATTCCATGGGGTTCCCATTTCTGCTATAGCCTTCACAACTCTGAATATCTTGTCCATTCGTTGCTTCGTCCGTAGATGATTGGATTGATCAGAAGCTTGGTGTTTGGTCGTGAAGAGATTGTCCTTTAAGTAATCCGACGAGACATAGTCATACGCTTTAATTCCCTAACTTTTGCCTGGACTGCCCTTTCGGGTTTTCAGTCCACCTGGAAACCCTTTTTTGCCCAAGTCGCCCTTTCGGTTTTTCAACTTGCCGGATGTACAATTTTTTTTTTGTTTTATCCCTAATTTTTTCTTGAACCGCCCTTTCAGGTTTTCGATTCACCGGGATGCCCATTTTTGCGCAAGTTTCCCTTTCGGGTTTTCAACTTGTCGGGTCATTTATGCGTAGTATCTTTTGACTATGTCTGCGTTCGCAGGGTGCGGCAGGTCGTCACCGTCCATGATGGTCAGAATCATTGCCCCACCAGAAAAGATGTTCTTGATCACAAATGGTCCTTCGTAAGTAGGAGTCCACTTGCCCCTGGGATCACTTTGCGGCAAGATGATCCGCTTGATTACAAGATCTCCGACTCGATATACCTGACGTCTGACTTTTTTGTTGAAAGCCTTGATCATCCGTTTTTGATACGTTTGACCATGACAAACAACAGTAAGTCGCTTCTCGTCGATCAAATTAAGTTGATCAAGCCGGGTCTGAATCCAATCATCTTCGCTTAAACCAACATCCTTCATAATCCTCAAAGAAGGAATCTGAACATCCATGGGTAAAACAACCTTCATGCCATATACCAAAGAAAAAGGGGTTTCCCCAGTTGAAGTACGTGTCGTGGTACGATATCCATGCAGAGCAAACGGTAACATCTCATGCCAGTCCTTGTAGGTTACTGTCATCTTTTGAATGATCTTCTTGATATTTTTGTTCGCGGCTTCAACAACACCGTTCATCTTTGGCCGATAGGGAGATGAATTATGATGTTGAATCTTGAACTTCTTGCATAGAGCGGTGATCATAGTGTTGTTCAAATTTGTACCGTTGTCCGTGATGATCCCGTCGGGGATACCATACCGGCATATGAGGTTCTGCTTGATGAAGCGGGCAACCACATTCATTGTAACAGAGGCGTAGGAAGTTGCTTCGACCCACTTGGTAAAGTATTAAATAGCCACCAGGATGAAACGATGTCCATTGGATGTTGTAAGCTTGATCTCTCCAATCATGTTGATTCCCCACATTGCGAATGGCCAAGGAGCTGTTAGAACATTGAGAGGAACTGGAGGAATATGTACCTTGTCAGCATAAACTTGGCATTTATGACAAGTACGGGAATATTGATGACAGTCAGCTTCCATGGTAGACCAGTAGTAGCCTGCCCTTAGAATCTTCTTAGCCATCGTATGCCCGCTTAAGTGGGTGCCAAATATGCCCCTATATATTTCAGTCATGATCAATTCAGCTTCAGCTTTGTCCACACAACGAAGTAGAACACAATCATGGTTGCGCTTATATAGGATACCATTGCTCAGAAATAACTTGGCAGCAAATCTCCTTAAGAACTTTTTGTCATTGATTGAAGCTCCTTCAGGGTATTCTCGAGTCTGGAGATACCTTTTGATTTCATGAAACCAGGGTTGTTCCACTACTTCTTCGGTATTAATCTCATGACAGTGCGCAGGTTCGTCCATTCGCTCGATGGTAATTTGGGGAGCCTCATTATCCCAGTTGAGTTTAAACATGGAAGACATTGTAGCCAGAGCATCTGCTAGCTGATTTTCTTCTCGCGGGAAGTGCTCAAAGGTAATCTGCTCAAAATGTGGTAACAATGTTAGAACATGTTCTTTGTATGAGATAAGATTAGGATGTTTAATGTCCCATTCTCCTTTGATTTTACTGATAACCAAAACTGAGTCCCCAAACACAATCAGAGATTTGATTCCCAAGTCAATTGCAGCCTTGAGACCAAAGATACAAGCTTCATACTCGGCCATGTTGTTGGTGCAGCTGAAGCAGAGTCTAGTAGTGAAAGGTGTATGGCAACCTTCTGGAGAAATAAGTACTGCGCCGATACCGTTGCCAAATGCATTTGAAGCACCATCAAAGTACAGGGTCCATCGGGATCCTTGTTCAGGTCCGTCATACGGTCAGTTACCTTCAATGTTGTCCAAAGTCATAATGTCCTCGTCAGGGAAGTCGAACCTCATAGATTGGTAATCTTCGACGACTTGATGAGCTAGATGGTCAGCTAGTACACTCCCCTTTATAGATTTTTAGGTTGTGTACTGGATATCATATTCAGTCAAGATCATCTGCCATCTAGAGATTCTTCTGGATAAAGTAGGCTTCTCGAAGATGTACTTGATCAGATCCATCTTGGAAATCAGCAAAGTGGTATGTGTCAACATATACTGCCTTAGCCGGTGAGCAGCCCATACCAAAGCGCAACAAGTTTTCTCGAGCAATGAGTAGCGAGTCTCACAGTCGGTAAACTTTTTGCTAAGGTAATAAATGGCATGCTCTTTTCGACCAGACTCGTCATGTTGGCCCAGTACGCACCCCATTGATTTATCTAAAACAGTCAGATACATGATTAAAGGTCTTCCTTCGACGGGTGGCATCAAGATAGGAGGTTCCAGCAAATACTCCTTGATCTTATCAAAAGAAACTTGACAATCATCGTTCCATTCAACCACCTGATCTTTCTTCAACAGCTTGAAGATTGGCTCACAGGTAGATGTTAGGTGAGAGATGAACCTTGCAATATAGTTTAAGCGTCCCAAGAAACCTCTAACATCCTTTTCAGTGCGGGGGGCATGCATTTCTTGTATATCTTTGACTTTAGCAGGATCAACCTCGATGCCTTTGTTACTGACGATGAATCCCAAAAGTTTACCGGACCTGACTCCGAAAGTGCACTTTCTAGGGTTTAGTCTGAGCTTATATTCCTTTAACCTGAAAAACAGCTTCTGTAGATGGTCAAGGTGTTCTTCTTCTGTTTGTGAACAGGCTATCATGTCGTCTACGTAGACTTCGATTTCATAATGTATCATGTCATGAAACAAAGCTACCATGGCTCGCTGATAGGTTCCCCGACATTCTTCAGTCCGAATGGAATCACTTTATAAAAGAAGGTACCCCACTGCGTAACAAAAGTAGTCTTCTCCATGTCTTCGGGGGCCATTTTGATCTGGTTATATCCCGAGAATCCATCCATGAAGGAAAATACCTTGTGTTGAGCTGTGTTGTCAACCAAGATGTCGATGTGTGGTAGTGGAAAATTATCTTTGGGTCTAGCCCTATTTAAGTCCCTATAGTCCACACGCATTCTGACTTTGCCGTCCTTCTTAGGCACGGGCACAATGTTAGCAACCCATTATGGATAGGAAGTAACAGCCAGAAAACCAGCATTGAACTGTTTCATCACTTCAGCCTTGATCTTTTCAGACATGTCAGGCCTCATTCGGAGGACTTTCTGTTTGATTGGTGGACAGTCTTCTCTTGTAGGGAGACGGTGAACCACAATATCTGTATCTAGTCCTGGCATGTCTTCATAGGACCAGGCAAAGATTTCGACATATTCATTCAACAACTGAACTAAACGCTTTTTGACATCTGGCTCCAAGTTGGCACCCACTTTAACCTCTTTTTTGTCTTCCTCTGTTCCCAAATTGATAGTCTCTAACAACTCTTCATGGGGCAGAATAGACCTCTCTTCTTGTTGCAAAAGTCTAGCTAACTCTCCAGGCACTTCACAGTCTTCATCACCTTCGTACTCGGTATGATTTACCAAATCTTCAGAGTCACCGAAGGCCAAAGCAGAATAGTCACCCATGGAATCTGGAGTGGATGGGTACCTGCATTTTGTGAGTGTGGGTGTGTGTAAGGGATAGCCATCCTTAAATAAAATAAAAATGTAAAAGGAAAGAAAATGAACACAATAGTTTATAGATGAAAATGTCCATGATTCATTAAAAATGACATATGAAAATGAAGAATCAAAACCCTTACAAATGGACCTATATGCCCTGGGTAAGGCATAAGGTGAAAAGAGTGTACGAATTGTTTAATTATTATAGACCAAACAGGAAATTGTTCAAAGATAAGTTAATGATTGATGAAAGTGATGGGAACAAAGTCTTTCGCCTCCCAGTTGCTTAATCCTCCTTCAATGGTTGGAAAGATCCAATCTTCAAAGTTGTCTTCTTCATCATCATCTTCTAAGGCATGAATTCCATGGTGAGTGATTTTTAAAGGTGGTCCTCCAGCCCGGGAGCGACGCACGGCTTTCTGGCCAGCGGTAGTGAAACCCAATCCGAACTTTCCCGTCTTGTGAGGAAAATCTAGCAGTTTCCCCCACACTGTACTTCTTCCTTCTTTGATTACAGCCTCCGCTTCTTTAAGAGATGCCATCCGAGACACAAGCTTGGAAATGATAGGCACATCAGTCATTGTCTCTGCTACTGCGACTTCAGGAGAAACCTCTTCAAAGTGTTGGAAAGGCATTTCTATCAATTTGCCATCTAACTCCACATAACGGAAAGAGTTAAGGTGACTTATCATATACTCCTCCTCACTGTGAACCGTTATGATCTTACCCTGGACCGGATACTTTAGCATTTGGTGTAGAGAAGAAGTGACTGCCCCAGCGTTGTGGATCCATGGCCTTCCCAACAAGCATGAATATGAAGGGCGGATGTCCATCACATAAAAAGTAGAGTTGAAAATTTTTGTACCCACTTTGATTGGAATGTCCACTTCTCCGTGAACCATCCTCTTAGAACCGTCGAAGGCTCTAACAATGATGTTATTGGGCTTTAGGGTCAAACCTTCACAGTCCAATCTGTCCAACGCCTTCTTTGGTAGAACATTTAAAGATGAACCGGTGTCAACCAGAACATGGGCAAGTGTGGTCCCCCTGCATTCTACCAAGACATGCAGCGCATCATCATGCTTTCTTCCCCTAGACGTCAAATCAGCATCAAAAAAGCCAAGACCATTATCGGCTGTAATGCTAGCCACGCACTCTTGAAACTGGTCCGCAGAAGTTTCTTGAGGCACGTGTGCTGTCTTTAGAAATTTGATCAAGGCTTTGGCATGAGCCTCAGAGCAGAGTAAGAGAGCCAACATAGAGATTTTGGAAGGGGTTTGCCCCAACTGCTCTACGACATCATAGTCGCTCTTCTTGATTATCTTTAAGATTTCTTCCATCTCTTTTTGGGTGGTCTCAGGGATAACCACAGTCTGAGCCTTCGTCCTGACAGGCGCTTCTTGGATCCCCTTACCTTTATCGGTAGTAACAAAAAAGGGTCTAGCTTCGGGAGCGTCGATTTTTTTAATTACCAGACTTTGCACAGATGGCTTGACAGGCACAGAAACTCTTGAGGGTCCGAAGACTGCCCGTGGAGGAGTAATCTCCGGAGAGAAGATCTTTCCGCTACGAGTTATCTTGCTCGTTCCCACAATATTCCCTATATCAGGGGTTTTGTTATCGGAATTCTCTTCGGCTGATTTGATCTGCTTGATACCATGGTAGAAGATCTCTCCTCCGTAATTCCATGGTATCGTCTTGTTAGATTTATACGAGATTGGCCCCAACATGGTTATTTTCAGCGTTACAAACTTAGGATCAGGCGTAATCTTAACAGGCCTTTTGCAGGTCTTGGAAAGATTGTCGGAGATGGATATTGTAGCAATTTCATTGATTGGAGTAACAAAGGTAACAGGAGTAACATGAGTGATAATATCAACAGGAGTCTTTTGAAAGAGGATCTCTTGGGTATCCATCAGGCGTTGGATGCCTGATTTCAACAGTGGGCAGTCAGTTTTCATGGTTGAACAGAAGTAACAGTCTTTTTCACAGCCTGGGAATATCTCGACTTTCAACAGGTTCACTTTAATCATTGGTAACGAAGTCATTAATTCATTAACGACGGTAACATGAAGATCTTCCATGATGACATGGACATTATGACCATGTTTTGGCATAGGAGCGGATATCACATTGGGTTTTTCGGGAGCATCAAACTCTACTTCCTTGGCATCTATCAGATCTTGGATCTTGTTTTTAAGAGCCCAACAGTTGTTGGTATCATGCCCTACACTATCCGAGTGGTATGCACATTTTCCATTGGAATGATAATAAGGAGAAGAGGTATTAGGGTTTTTTGGCGCTTCTTTCAAGTTGGTAAGGTTCAGCTTTAACATATGAGGGAGGACTTGAGCCGGTGTCATATTGATTCGGGTGAATTGCCGTTATGGCATTTCTACCCTTTGCTGATTAGTTTTTGGTTGATTGCTGCGAGGTTGATCGGCTGAGGAGTTTTGGATCATCACAGCCCCCACCGTTGGTCGGCGCTCTATTCTCCCTTGGTTTCTCTGGGTATGAATAGCAGAAACTTCCTTCTTGGCTGGGAAGGTCTTCTTAATAGCAGTGGAAGCGGAGGCATCCTTCTGAATTTTACCACTTTTAATGCCAGCTTCGACCCTTTCACCGATCAGAATTAATTCGGTGAACCCTGCAGATGAGCTCCCGATCAAATGATTGAAGAATGGACCTGACAGAGTCCCTAAAAACATGTCAACCAGCTCTCTATCCGACAATGGTGGCTGCACCCTTCCATCCAAATCCCGCCACTTCTGGGCATACCTCTTAAATCCCTTATTAGAGGCCATACCCATACTCTGTAGTTGAGTACGAGTAGGTGCTAAATCTGTGTTGTATTGGTATTGTCGGTAGAAAGCAGCAGCCAAATCTTCCCAGTTATGAACATCAGATCTCTCAAGTTGATAGAACCAGTCCAATTGCGTACCCGACAAGCTATCTTGAAAAAAGTGGACCCATAGATCCTTATCAGAAGAGTGGGGTTGGATCTTTCTGACGTAGGATCTCAGATGCATCTTTGGACATGACAAATCGTCATACTTAGCAAATGTAGGTACTTTGAACTTGGGAGGAATGACGATCCCAGCGACCAACCCTAGTTCTTCGAAATCTAGCCCAGGTACCCTTTGCAACTCCATGGCTGCCAAATAGTCCTCAAGATTTTTATACTTATCATCCGCCAGTGGGTATTGCTGTTCGGAGTAATCTTCATCCTCTTCCTCTTCTTCTTCTTCAGCGTCAGATTCGGAGGGCATCGCAACTCCTTTTCCTTTACCAACCCCTTCGTCAGACGTAGAGGGGAATTCCAAAACACTCCTAGCCTGATGCTCAAATCATCTTCCCATAGTGGCTACCCCAACTCTTTTCTTTTTCTTCCTTTCTGGTTCCTTCTCTTTCTCTAACAGTGCTTTAAGATCCTCTTGACCCTTTGCTAAGGTCATGAGGAGTTGTTGGAATTGCGAATTTTGTGCTTGCAGATCTTTAACCGTCTGCTCTAAATCCATCTTGCTGAAATAAATAGCAGAAAGATAAGGAAACCTGGTGTGAATACCTGTTTATGCATATGATGAATGATATGTTATTCATGTAATGCATTCAAAGATTCAGAAATTCAAATTTGTTGCAAACAAAAAGAACACACGTCATATTAATAAGAAATTTGTTAGTACATAAATGCCCCATGGGAAAAATATTACAAAATTCTTAATGTAAAAAGACGTTGCGCATCCTCTTTGGTTCGATGTAAGTGTTAAGAGTCTTCTCTTCGTGAAGACGGTGGGTAAGTTCCAAAACCTTCTTCTCACTGGCATAAAAGCTGGCTTCAAAAGTGTTTCGCTCTTCCTTGAGTTGTATCCAACTCTTTTGCAATTCTTCCAATGATGTTGGCATGTCAGGATATAGGAGGGTGTATGGAACCTCTCCTTCCATAACAGGCTCTTTGATCACAGGGAGAATGTGAGGGTAAGGCATCATAAGACTCTGGGCGCGGGTTCGTACCCACTTGAGATAAGGCTCAAGGGGGATGGAATTCTTGTGCCCCAGTGTCTTACTATCCACTTTGTTGGACATCCTCCAAGCTTGGGTAAACCTTTGTCGAAGTCCTTGCGCATCGTTGTCGAAGTCAAAAACTAGGTCAGGAATCAACATATCATGAGGGCCATCCCTCCGGGCATACCCAAATTTCCTTAAAGCTAAATAGGGGTTGTAGGTAATGCCTCCCCTAATGCCAAGTAGTGGGACATTAGGGAACTCTCCATAACGATCAATGATGACGACATTTTCTCTGGACCGAGAACACCAATGAACATCAGAATGTGTGAGGGTCATCAACCGTTGTGACCACCTTAAACCCTGCTCATTCTTCAAAACTGTTTGGGGAAGGTGAGAAATAAACCACCTTGCTAGGAGAGGAGTACAGCACATGAGAACACCTCTTTTCCTCATTGTTCGTGTGTAAAATGAGTGTAGGATGTCCCCAAGCAATGTAGGCACATGATTCTGAGATATGAAAATCTTGACAGCATTCACATCTATAAGCTGATCAGGTATTGGGAACAAGATCAACCCATAGATGAGAAGTGCTACAATATCCTCAAAGGCTTGTAGATCTAGAGAATTCCAGCAGTCTTGTGCCTTCTCAAACAGGAACTTTGCCAAGAAATCCTTGACACCACTTCTGGTTTCCCAATGACCTTTTATATCAGATGGTTGCAAGTGTAATGCTTGAGCAACATCCTCAGGCTTTGGTTCTCTTTCCGTACCGTTGTAGGGTAGTTGATGGAGAATAGGAATCCTCAGGAGTTGAGAAAATTCCTCCAAAGTATGTACTAGTTGGTAATCAGGGAATGTGAAACAGTGGTCTAGGGGGTCAAAGAACTGGAAGAGAACTTTCACCATGTCTTCTTCAATGTTGGAGTTGACCAAGTTGAGAAGTATACCATGTCTTTCACTGAAGAGAGAATTCTCTGGAATCTTGGAAGTAAGCTCCTTGAGTTGAGGAGGGATTCTCACAAGGTTGACCTGAATTGTTTTCCTGCGAAGAGATTCCATGACCTACAAAACAAGAACAAAGATGAAGATCCAAACACTTGAAATGGTTAGTAGATGCATATGATGCTTTATGATGTTCATGATGTATGCACAAGCATATGTACAAACAAGTCACACAAGATCCTAGTTTCAGGCTTGCATGAGGTTTCATAGGTAAGTACCCTCTTGAAGTTAGTTGGCTCAACCTGTCCTATAAATAGTAACCGGGTTCTAAGGAGCTCAATATCACTGGATTATTTTCTGTGTTCATTGTTTCAGTTTAGCCACTTAACTGGCGACCGAAATATTACAAGAAAACAACCCTCAACGAGTGTAGTATCGAGTATCTACCAACTTCAGACTGCACCAAAGCCGGTCATCTCACTACCCCTAATAAGGCCAAGATGGTCAAGTAAGGTTCTAAGAGTTCATTAGTGCTTCATGACATCACTCAGCGGCCCCGTATTCTCTTTGATTGACTCAAAGGCTACCGGTACTCACAAATATGTCGCACTAATATAGCTATTGCTTCAACCATGTCGGTATACCCCGCACAGTTTCCACAACGTATTGCTATTTACCTATGAATGTTTCCCAAAAATCCGGGTGGAGGATTCAAACCCAAACAAGAGAACTAAATGTAAAGCAATCAAAGCAAACAATGTAAGCATGCAAAGGTGATCTAAACCCTAAGGTTACTCCACTTTTAAAGTTATCCCCAGCAGAGTCTCCAATTCTGTGATACGGTGGGAGAAATGACTTGAGGTTTTGCGTTTGTGTTTGCAAATGTTTCGGTTTAGCAAGAGTCGCCACCGACTTTTTATTTTATCCTAAAGAAAGGTCAAAAAGCACAGGAAAGACCTTTGAGATGTTTTCTTGGGTTCGGGGAGTAGATTATGAAAAGGGAAGGTGCAAGCACCATTTTCATCCATGGTTATCCATGGGCTCTTAGTTACTTGTTTAGATCACTTGCTTTTGCTTTTCAATTATTTGAAATGGTGCTTTGTGTGTAGTTTTGAAAGATGTTTTGAAGAGAGGCCATCGTTGTGGCAACCTTTGTAATGATTCTTGTTTGAATGTATACAAAGGTGTTTTTGTCTTTTGAAAAGATTTCAATGTTTGAAAGTTTGATTTGGGAAATGTTTTGAAATTATGTTGTGAAGTGTGTTTGAAAAATAGCAAGGATGTTTTACAAGCTTTTGATCAAGTAACTAAGAGTTATATACCCTAATTTACTCAAAGATCTTTCCTATATGTTTTTAACCCTTTTGACAGTGTTGTTTTACCATTGTATTTGGTAAACAACCTTGTATTAGAATGTTAAACGGGACAGGCGTGGGTCATCGTATAGACCATGATAGCAATTGTGTTAAGTATGTTTGGAAAAGTTTTGAGGGACTTGATTAGTTTGTTTAGGCAACCAAAATAGCGTCATCGAGGGACTATGATCTTTTGTTTTGTTTTTGTTTTGCCAAAGTACCCAACATGCATATCATGGCCCATTTTTGAAGGCAACAAGTGGATTGTAACCCTAAGGGTGCAAGTGTGTATTGTGTTTGATTTTCATGCATTTTTATCTTTGATTAAGTCAAGCTACTTGTTGATTTTGATTTTTGCATACAAACCATAATTCTCTAACCATGGCATAATTGAAAGCGTAAAGTGCAAGAATTTAAAAGTCTAAGCTATTACAACATGATTATGGGGATGGGGGTACAATCTTTGAATGGGGGGGTATTTGACAAGAAACATAAACCCTAGTTTACTATTACATCCAAATTGAATTCACAATGCGTAAATATTTAAATGGACCATATTTAAATAAACAAAATAAATAAATGTATCAAATAATATGAAGTATGCAAAAAAAGGTTTTTGTTTATTTATGTATGTAAAAGTATTTAATATAAAAAATAAATAAATAAATAAAAGATTTATTTTTATTTGCTTAAGGGATAAAACCCTAATTTTCTTTAAGAAAATAAATATGTTATATTATTTATATACAATAAAATATATTAATATATACAAAAATAAAATATACTTAAAAAAATGTATTTTTTAGTATAAATAATAACAAAAGTAAAAATGTAATATTTTGATTTTTTATTCCAAAGTATTTAATAAAATAAAAGTATATAAATATATATATGTATATTAATTATATTAAATATGATAAACTAAAATAAAATATGTACAAAAATAAAGTATATTTAGAAAAATATTTTTAATGTGAATAAGAATAAAGAACAAAAATAAAAGTATAAATTATATATATTTTTCAAGTCTTAATAAATAATATAAAAGTATTTAAATGTTTTTTATGTTAGAAAAATTAAAATAAAATGCCAAATAAATGTGAAAAAATTATGAAAATATTTTTGAGCATTTTTTATATTTGGAAATAAATAAACAAAATCAGAAATGAAAACAAAAATGCAAAAATATAAAAATACAAGAAAATAGGCCAGGTGGTGCAAAAAGAAAACATGGGGTGTCAAAAGTAACCAGGCCAAGCCCAGCCCAAAACTTCATCTTCAACCTCAAGCTTTTGAAAAACGCGCGCGTCCCTTTACAAACTACCAGATCCTGTATACGAGCTCTATTGCAAAAACACACAACATCAAACTTGTAGAGAATTTCAAGACGATTCCAACCATATAAACAACTTGTCTTAACTCTCAAAGACCAGAGAGAATTTCTCTGGCCTTAAAATCTGACCTAGTTTTTTCAGCATGTTCATGGATGAAATTCTCTTAGCACACATAATATAAATGAAAACTGAGCATATGTACAACTTCATGGCAATGAATACTACATTTCATATTCACAAACCTAAAGCTAAATGTTCCTAAATAGAGATAGGAAGTGGAGAAAAACCTGTTTCAGCTGACTTCGTGTAGGGAAATGTAGTGATTTTCAACAAGGCTTGAGATGTATGGTAGCTTGCTTGAACTTCACTTGACCTTTTCCAATAGCTAGCTTGCCTTGAATGTCCTTGAATCACCCTGTAGAACTCAACTTGCACAAGCTCAAAGTGAAAATGGAAAACACTGTAAATGAAGTTACAATTGGTATTTGAGGTTTGGGATAGCTTGGATGAGTTGAATGGAAGGTGTTTTAAGCAACTTGGGGTAAAACGCACGAGCCAAATGAGCTATGGAACTCAACTTGCAGAACCTGCCCTATTTTGCCAAAGGAATGTGATTTCTGGCTATGGGGTGTTTAGAGGCTCAAGCAATCATGTTTCTAGCTCAAAGGGGTGTGAGAAAGATGTTCAAACTTTTTGCATCAGTTGGTATTGGCTGGTTTTCAAATTCTAAGGTTTTGGACAAGTTTCTTGTTTTTGAAGTAAGAAAGTGGAAGTGATTGGAACAGGCTTGTACAGGCTATCAAATACCTTGTGAACTCTGCTCTTGGCCCCTCTAGTTTGTGGATTTGTTTTGCTATAAGAGATCTTGGACCAATGCTCAAGGATTGTGGTTTGACATAAAGCATACTTAAGCAAAAATGGAAATTTGCCTTTTTCTACTTAGGGCTTAATCTTGTGTACGATGTCCAAATGACCAAAACAAAAGCTTAGACTGATGGATTTGCATTTAATTATGGAGTGTGAAGTGGTTTAGAGGCCTGTAAACTAGTGTAAGGCATGCTGACTTGAAAATGCAACTTGAGTGAACATGAATATGCCATGGAGGAAAAGTGAGTTTTTGCCAACTTCAAGCCTTTGATTCTCCCTAACCACAAATGTGTTTGAGGAGTTCTTGGACAATTTGGAAATCTTGCAACATTCTCTATAATCAATCTTTGAAATTCAACTTGAGACTCCAAGTGGAACTATGTGAAAAATGGCCAAGAAGATAGGTCAAAATCCTGCCTAAACTAGGGCAAAATTTCACTAAGTTAAAAGTTTTAGGGACCCTTGTTCCAAAAATCATAACTTGAGATCCAAGCTTCATTTGAGAAAACTTTGTGAATAAAAGTTGTAGAAATTTTGGAGGACTACAACTTTCATGTTGAAGGTTTTGTTTGAATCCATTTGCATCATGGTGAAAATGTTGGGCAAAGTTAGGAAAAAAAAAGAAAATTTCATAACTTAGAAAAATTCTAAGTTATGAAAATTTTCAATTTCAAATCCTAATTTGCAATTTTGGATTTCTTTATGAACAAGTTTCATATTTTGACACATTTTGATGAAAAATGACCCTTGGCTCTTGACTTTGACCAAAAAGTCAAAGTTTTGACTTTTCAGTGTACACTCAAATTTTAATCAGTTGACTGAAAAAATTCATCTGTCAATCCAATGCAATTGAGGTCTTTTGAACTTGTTGAATAGGTCAAGATGATTCCATTGAGTCTTTGAGTCCCTACTTGAACCCAATTTTCCATTTGGCTAGGTCAAAAGCCAGAAATTGCCTTTGTACAGTCAAAACCCTAAAAATGACCATTTTGCCCTTTTGGTGATCTGATCAAATTTCTTGTGGAGTTGTGGTCCAAACTTGATCAAATGATTCATATGAGTTCATAATGTTGATTTGGGTCAAAATTCATGAGGTTTGACTATAAATTGGCCACAGTTGACTTTTTCCCTAATACAGTTGATTTCTAGGTCAACTGTCCAATTGACTTGGCAAAAATTTGATTCAAGGCTTGAAACTTGGTATGGACAAAATTATGAGTCCAATATGAAGTATGAAAGTCAATTTGAGCATTGAAGGTCCAAAAATCCTTGTGCAAACTCAAACCCTAATTTAGGTCATCAGTGTAAGGAGATGTCTTGAGCAGAGCAAACCCTAGCTTAATCTTGAGTCCAAAGAGCCTTGTGATGAGAAATGTTGAAAAAATGAGAGGGAAAATTTTGGGGTACAACAAATGTGTATATCTTCCACAATCATACATGTCCATTGGACGAGATTGCCTTCTACTCTGGTTGGTTGGCTTGCGGTTCACGTTTGATGTATCATCATCTGCCTTAGCGCCTCATTAGGATTTTCAGATACATGTAACTTATTCCTAGAGACCCTTCACAGGTTTCTTCTCCTCCTATGAAACATCATGATATGGATACCATGTTTCATGATTATCTTTTTCATATGGTACCATATGAGGAACTGAGTATCCCATATCCTAGTGACTGGAGTATTGTACACAACTACATCTGATGGTTCTTCAGGGTGTCATATCTTTATATGGTACATGAGACCCCAGGAAATCCACCTAGGCAAGTTCATCAAGAGATACTATAGGAGAAACAGGCTATGACTGATCATGATGTTGATGTGTTACCTAGATGTCTCCGTATCGTGGAGATTGGGCATACTTTTTCTAGATGGCTCTGCAGTGAGGGACGTTAAAGATTCCATGATGGGGGGCATGGGAGGCACTACATGTCAAGAGGAAGCGTAGGAACAGGGGGCCGTAGTCTGCCATACGCAGTAGTTTATGGTTTTTATATTATTTTTGCACTATTTTATGTTATATTACATTTTGTACTATGGATTTGACTTTATTGTGTCTTACAAATTTATTAATTTATATATGTAATTTTAATATTATTCTGAAAGTGTCTGGTTTAAATTATACAAAATAGTTATGTATCGCCAAATTCATCAGAGCCTCTTTAAGTAGAATGCATAAAATTGCTATCTAGTATGATTACAGGGATGTATCTCCAAAAATTTCCCGGTATGATTGTAACGCCCATTAATTTAATTAATTATTTAATTAAATTATTTATGAATTATTAGTTGAAGTTGTGAGATGTTAGGAATTGTTGGTATAAGTTGTTATATTATTATTAGTTAATTAATTATTTGATTAATAATAATAATGTTGGCATTAATAGAAAATTTTGCGTTGGGCCTATTTTATTGGTTTGAAGTAGTAAAGTGGGGGTGTGAAAGTTAAGCCCAATGGGATTAATGGTATAAGGTTAAGCTAACAAAAGGATTTGGTTATTTGGTAGAATAAGAAGTCTTGTGCGTGACCGTGTGAAGATGCGCAGAAGAGGAGCAAGGTTGCACAGTTGTCGAGCAAGTTACATGGTTGTCGAGCAGAGGAGAGCAAGGTTGTCGGCTGGGAGTTTGGTAGAGCGACCTTCAATCTAAGTAAGGGTTGGGTTCTGACCTTATAATGGGATTATTGATGATTGTTATGTGGAAATTGGTCGTATTTATGACTGTTGTACGTTGATGTTCTGAATCTGTTGTTAAAATTTGCATGTTTCTTCATGTTGTGGTTGTTTAGAGAGTTATCGTATGACTTTCTCGTACGATTATGAACCTGCTATAGGAAATTTCCCGTTAGTCATATTGTGGGTGTTTTGAGTTGTCTGTATAATTGCCCCGTATAATCGATGAATATGTTAGCATAGATTATTACCTATTGATGTGGTCATTAGGTTGTTGTATCTTCCGAGCGGTTGGCAGGAAATTAGTAAATTGTTGTTGTGGTCGTTTTAGGTCTGCGTGATTGTCTTACACAATTAATGAATTTGTTGATAGTAAATACAGTTGCTCGTTACTGTGGTATTCCGAGCGGTTGGCCGGAAATTATGGGTTATATTGATGTGGTCGTCATGACATTGTATTGTTCCATGTTGTTGGCCGGAATTAGTGGTCGAGGAGGATGTTGATGGTGTTAGGTGTCGAGCGGCATTTAGGCTGCGAGGTATGTCGGGGAACATATTGTTGGATGTCGAGCGACATTAGGCTGCAAGGCATGTTGAGGAGAACAGTATTATTGTCGAGTTGCACGAAGTTGCAACCTATGTCGAGGAGTACAAATTAGTTGTTATTTTGTCTTGGTTTATGTGCATGTCGGGGGCATGTAGTCTCCCTATCCCTAATGTCGTGCATGCTGTTTTGGTCAATACCAGTGTTGTGTAAGTTGTTCTGAGTTGAGAAATTACAGATTGATGATTTATGTTGAGAAGCCTCTAATTATGGGAAGATATAAAGTTGTAGGATTATGTCCAATGTTGAATTAAGTTAAACTATTATTGTTGTTATTATTACGCTCATGTTGTTAATGCATACATAACATATCATGTTGGAGCTGATGCTCGCTAAGTTGGCCTAGATTGTAAAATATTAAGTTGAAGGCTTATGCCTTGTTGATGCCTTTATTTATTGGCAGATTTCTAAGTTGAGAGTTATGCTCTATCGGTAACACATGCATGTGCATAAAAATAAGTCACATTTCATGTTGCATCCTGAGTTGTCGTGTGGATGAATTAATTATGTTAAATGTTGTTAAATATATGCGAAGTGGTGATTTTGTATGAACTGTTTCTAACGTATTATTTATCATGCGTTCTATTATAATGTTCGATATCTCACCCCTTCTGTTTGAATGTTACCCATATGTTGGTAACGTGCAGGTAATCCAGAGTGAAGGCGATTTACCTTCAGTAGTTCGAGTCGGTGTCATTGCTCTGATACGTAACACTCAGGGGGATGAACGTTTGTTGCTTTATCATTGTTATTACTTCAGTTGTTGAATTTTAAGTTGATTTTCGTTATGTAATATGTTGTTTCTAAAGTTGTTTTCAGTTGGACAAAGATGTTATATCATTTGAGTTAAAAATTGTGATTCTACTGCGTAGTTATGAAAGTTGTTGGTTTCAAAGGATTAATTTATGTTGTTTTTGGTTCATCAAAGTGTAATGTGTTATGTATCTGTAATGAATGTCGTTGTTTTAAGTTGAGATTGTAGCATCCTGATTTAGTTGTTGAATTTTTATAACTCCGATTTTTATAATAATTGTCGGGTAGAATTGGGGTGTTACAAGTTGGTATCAGAGCAATTCGGTTCGTCTGACCATGTTGTCGAGTCGTAGTTTTGTCTAACAATCGAGTATTGTTAGCTTGAGTTATAACTGTGGTTTGTGTTGTAGTGATGAGTTGAGATGGCTGGAAGGAATGACGTTGCACTTGTTGCTGCTTTGGATGCGATGACGCATGCTATGGATAATCAGTCGAATGCTGACGGGAATGCCGAATCTCATAGTTTGGCGACCTTCCAGAGGGAGAATTTTCCTACCTTTGAGGGTAAGTATGATCCTGACGGAGCGTTGGATTGGTTGAAATAGATTGAGAGAATCTTCCGTGTGATGGACTACACTCCAGCGTAGAAGGTTCGATATGGTACTCACATGCTAGCAGTCGAGGTTGATGACTGGTGGCTAGAGACGTGTCAGAAGTTGGAGGCTACGGGTGAAAATGTCACTTGGGTTGTGTTTCGTAGGGAATTTCTGAGGAAGTATTTCCCTGTATACGTTTGTGGTAAGAAGGAAATTGAGTTTCTTGAGTTGAAGCAAGGTAGTATATAGGTTGTTAAATATGCTGCGAAGTTTGCTGAGTTGGATAAGTTTTATCCGCATTATAGTGAGGCAAATGTTGAGTTTTCGAAGTGCATCAAGTTTGAGAACGGGTTGCGCCCAGAGATCAAGAAGGTAGTTGAATACTAGAAGATTCGTGTCTTTGCTGATTTTATTGATAGTTGCGGGATCCATGAAGAGGATAATAATGCTCACTATAAGATTATCAATGAGAAGAGGATTAAGCACCAACAGAACTGTGGTAAGCCCTATGATTCCCCAGTTGGTAAAGGTAAACAGAAAGTTGCTCCGAGTCAGAGAACTAGTGGGGGGATGCTCCTGCTGTTGTGGTTTGTTTCAAATGTGGAAAACCTGGTCATAAGACGGGACATGCTATATCTAAACGCAAGCATAAGGAGATGATTTGTTTCAATTATGGTGAAGAAGGACACATTGGTAGTCATTGTCAGAAACCAAAGAAGGTGCAAACTAGTGGAAAAATGTTCGCTTTAGCTGAGAATCAGACGGCTAATAAGGACAGACTCATTAGAGGTACATGTTTCATTAATAGTACTCCATTAATTACTATTATTGATACCAGTGCTACTCATTGCTTTATTGCTACTGATTGTGTTGAAAGATTAGGTCTTATGTTGTCTTTTTTGAATGGAGAGATGGTCGTCGATACTCCAGCCAAGGGATCGGTGACTACTTCCTTTGTGTGTTTAAAGTGTCATTTGTCGATCTTCGACAGAGACTTTGCTGTTGATTTGGTTTGTTTGCCTTTAAGTGGGTTAGATGTGATCTTAGGTATGAACTGGTTAGAGCATAACTATGTGCATATTAACTGTTATAACAAGTCAATGAGGTTTTCTACTCCTGAAGAGGAAGAAGTTGGTATGTTGTCTGCTAGAAAATTGCGGCACTTGATGCAAGGAGAGGCTCATACATTCTCCTTGATGGCGTCGCTATCTGTCGAGAATCAAGCTATAATTGAAGAATTGCAAGTGGTGCGTCAATTTTCTGAAGTTTTCCCTGATGAAATTCCTGATGCACCTTCAAAGAGAGAAGTTGAATTTTCTATTGATCTTGTACCCGGTACTAGACTTGTTTCTATGGCACCATACATGATGTCTACATCTGAATTGTCAGAATTAAAGAAGAAATTGGAAGCATTACTTGAAAATAAGTTTGCGAGACTAAGTGTATCACCGTGGGGAGCTCCAGTGTTGCTAGTAAAGAAGAAAGATGGAAGTATGAGGCTTTATGTTGACTATAGACAATTAAATAAAGTGACGATTAAGAACAATTATCCACTTCCAAGAATAGATGACTTGATGGATCAATTAGTGGGTGCTTGTGTGTTTAGTAAGATTGATTTGAGGTCGGATTATCATCAAATTAAAGTGAAGGATGAAGATATCCAGAAGACGGCTTTTAGAATGTGTTATGGACATTATGGGTATTCGGTGATGCCTTTCGATGTTACTAATGCGCCGGGAGTATTCATGGAGAACATGAACTGCATATTTCATACTTATTTGGATCGGTTTGTAGTAGTGTTCATTGATGACATTTTAATTTACTCTAAATCGAAAGTAGAGCGTGCATCATACTTAAGAATAGTATTGCGAGTCTTGAAAGAGAAGAAGTTGTATGCAAAGTTATCTAAGTGATAATTTTGGTTAAAAGAGGTTATTTTTCTTGGTCATATTATCTAAGGTTGTGGCATTTTTGTAGATCCATCTAAAGTGGATGTTGTGTTGCAATGGGAAACTCCAAAGTCGGCTACCGAGATTAGAAGCTTTTTGGGATTAGCTAGATATTATAGAAGGTTTATCGAAGGTTTTTCTAAGTTGGAACTTTCTTTGACTAAGTTGACTTGTAACGGTAGAGCTTTTGTATGGGATGTTCAGTGTAAAGAAAGTTTTACAGAATTGAAGAAAAGATTGACTTCGGCTCCGATTTTGACATTACCTAATCCAGGAGAACCTTTTGTGGTATATTGTGATGCTTCTAAGATGGGTTTAGGAGGTGTGCTTATGCAGAGTGAAAATGTAGTTACTTATGCATCAAGGAAGTTGAGGACTCGTGAGAAGAACTATCCTACGCATGATTTAGAGCTTGTTGCAGTTGTTTTTGTGTTGAAGATTTGGAGGCATCATCTTTATGGTTCTAGATTTGAAGTATTTAGAGACCGTAAGAGTTTAAAGTATTTATTTTGTCAGAAGGAATTGAATATAAGACAACGAAGATGGTTGGAGTTGTTAAAGGATTATGATTTCGGTTTGAATTATCATCCAGAAAAAGCAAATGTGGTGGCTGGTGCATTAAGTCGAAAGACTTTACATATGTCAGTAATGAATGGTTAAAGAGTTGGAATTAATTGAACAGTTTAGTGATATGAGCTTAGTTTGTGAGGTGACACCGCATAGTGTTATGTTGGGGTGTTGAAAATTAATAATGAATTTCTGGATAATATTATAGAAGCTCAAAAGTTAGATGTGAAATTGGTAGACTCGATGGTTGGGATTGATCAATCCGAGAATAGTGATTTTAAGTTATATGTGAAAGGTGTGTTGAGATTCCATAATCAGATTTGTATTCCTGATGATGCAGAGATGAAGAAAGTGATTCTTGAGGAAAGTCGTAGAAGTAAGTTGAGCATTCATCCGGGAGCTACAAAAATGTATCAAGATTTGAAAATTTTGTTTTGGTGGCCTGGAATGAAGGATGATGTGGCTCGGTTTGTGTATGCATGTTTAACATGTCAGAAGTCGAAAGTTGATTATCAGAAGTCTGTAGGGTTGATGCAACCGTTAGAAGTTCCAGAATGGAAATGGTATAGCATTTCGATGGACTTTGTGACGGGGTTACCTAATACTTCAAGAGGACATGATTCGATTTTGGTGATTGTTGATAGGCTTACGAAGTCTGCTCATTTGATTCCTATTAACATCACTTTTCCAGTATCAAAGTTGGCCGAGATTTATACTAGTGTAATTGTAAGACTGCATGGAATTCCTTTGTGTATTGTTTCAGATAGAGATCTGAGGCTTACTTCATATTTTTGGAAGAGTCTGCAAGAGGCGTTGGGTTCTAAGTTGAGGTTGAGTTTGGCGTATCATCCTTAGATGAATGGTCAAACTAAAAGGACTATTCAGTTGTCAGAAGATTTGTTGAGAGCATGTGTTCTTGAACAGGGAGGTTCGTGGGATACTTATCTTCCATTAATAGAGTTCACTTATAATAACAATTACCATTATAGTATTGGAATGGCACCTTTTGAAGCATTGTATGGTCGGAGATGTAAAACTCCTTTATGTTGGCATGAATCTGGGGAAAGCGTAATACTTGGACCTGAACTTGTTCGAGAAACTACTGAGAAGGTGAAGTTGATTCGAGAAAATATGAAGACTTCCCAAAGTAGACAGAAGAGTTATCATGACAAGCGAAGGAAGGATTTAGAATTTCAAGAAGGTGACCATGTGTTTTTGAGAGTTACATCTGTGACTGGTGTTGGGCGAGCATTGAAGTCTAAGAAGCTCACTCCTCGTTTTACTGGTCTGTATCAGATTTTGGATAGAATTGGAAATGTTGCTTATAGAGAGTCTTTACTGCCTAATCTTTCAAATTTGCACGATGTGTTCCTTGTATCACAACTCCAGAAGTATATTTCAAATACATCTCATGTGATTCATATGGATGATGTACAAGTACGGGATAATCTTACTGTGGAGATGATGCCTGTACGAATCACGATCGTGAAATGAAGACTCTAAGAGGCAAGGAGATTGCTTTGGTGAAAGTAGTCTGGATAGGAGCTGTTGGAGAAAGCATGATGTGGGAATTGGAAAGCAATATGCGGGACTCCTATCTTGAGTTGTTCGAACAAGGTAAATTTTCGAGGACGAAAATATTCTAAATAGGAGAGAGTTGTAACGTCCATTAATTTAATTAATTATTTAATTAAATTATTTTTGGATTATTCGTTGAAGTTGTGAGATGTTTGGAATTGTTAGTATAAGTTGTTAGATTATTATTAATTAATTAGTTGATTAATAATAATAATGTTGGAATTAATAGAATATTTTGCGTTGGACCTATTTTATTGGTTGGAAGTAGTAAAATGGGGGGGGGGGGGGGGTGAAAGTTAAGCACAATGGGATTAATGGTATAAGGTTAAGCTGACACAAGGATTTGGTTATTTGGTAGAATAAGAAGTCTTGTGCGTGACCGTGTGAAGCTACACAAAAAAAGAGCAAGGTTGCACGGTTGTCGAGCAGAGCAAAGCAAGGTTGTCGGCTGGGAGTATGACAGAGTGACCTTCAATCCAGGTAAGGGTGAGGTTCTGACCTTATAATGGGATTGATGATGAATGTTATGTGGGAACTGGTTGTATTTATAACTGTTGTACGTTGATGTTCTGGATCTATTGTTAAAAGTTACTTGTTTCTTCATGATGTGGTCGTTTAGGGAGTTATCGTATGATTGTCTTGTACGATTAATGAAACTGTTATAGGAAGTTGCCCGTTATTCGTGTTGTGGGCGTTTTGAGATATCTGTATAATTGCCCGGTATAATCAATGAATAGGTTAGCGTAGATTATTACATGTTGATGTGGCCATTAGGTTATTTTATCTTCTGATAGGTTGGAAGAAAATTAGTAAATTATTGTTGTGGTCGTCTTAGGAAGGTTTTTGCGTGACTGTCTTACATAATTAATGAATCTGTTGATAGGAAATATAGTTGCCCGTTGATGTGGTATTCCGAGCGGTTGGCAAGAAATTATGGGTTGTATTGATGTGGTCATTATGATGTTGTATTGTTCCATGCCGTTGGCTGGAATTAGTGGTCGAGGAGGATACTGATGGTGTTAGGCGTCGAGCAGCATTTTGACTGTGAGGTGTGTCAGGGAATATATGTGTTGGATGTCGAGCGGCATTAGGCTGCAAGGCGTGCCGAGGAGCATAATATTATTGTCGAGTTGCACGAAGTTGCAAGCTGTGTCAAGGAGCACAAATTAGTTGTTATTTTGTCTTGGTTTCTGTGTATATCAGGGGCACTTAGTCTCCCTATCCCTATTATCACACGTGCTGTTTTGGTCGATACCAGTGTTGTGTAAGTTGTTCTGAGTTGAGAAATTACAGATTGATGATTTATGTTGAGATGCTTCTAATTATGGGCAGATATAAAATTGTAGGCTTATGACCAATGTTGAATTAAGTTGAACTATTGTTGTTTTTGTTATTACGTTTATGTTGGTAATGCATACATAGCATATCATGTTGGAGCTGATGCTCGTTAACTTGGCCTGGATTGACAAATACAAAGTTGAAGGCTTATGCCTTGTTGATGCCTCTATTTATTGGAAGATTTCTAAATTGGGAGTTCTGCTCGATTGGTACCACATGCATGTGCATAAAAACAAGTCATATTTCATGTTGCATCCTGAGTTATCGTGTGGATGAATTAATTATGTTAAATATTGTTAAATAGCTGCGAAGTGGTGATTTTGTATGAACTGTTTCTAACGTATTATTTATCATGCTGTGATCGGTGGATCTGGAACTGACTGTTTAACGTTGGTTCGCGAAATGTTGCGGAAAGCAAGAGTCGCCACCGTCTTTTATTTTCTCCAACATGGAAAGGACAAAAGCACAGAAAAATTCCTTATGAGATTAGTTCTCGGTTCGGGAGGTAGATTTATAGAAAGGGAAGGTGTTAGCACCGTTTCTATCCATGGTTATCCATGGGCTCTTAGATACTTGCTCATTTGTGTTTTCAAAAGTGTTTGCTTTTTAAAGTGTGAATGGGTTTGAAAAAGTTTCGTTTAAAATTTCAGATCGACTCTTGTATCAGTCCTCAAGAGTGTTTGAAAAGTTGTTTTTGAAAGCTTTTTGAAAAGTGTCGGTGTGAAAAGAATTTTTTGATTTGTTTTGAATTAGAGCAAGCATCTACGAGTCATCTACCTACCCTAAGGAATTAGGCTGTGTAAATGTCCTTAAGGTAGTGCCATCCCACCATTGAGAGGTAGGTAGCACCACCGTTGGAGGTGTTCGGGTCAATTCGAGTTTTAGGGACAGTGTGGTCACCAGAGCAACAGTAGGACACCTTAGAAGCTACCCTTATGCCATTGATCTTTTTATTCCGAGGCAACTATTCCGAGGCAACCGTTTCGAGGCAACTTGTTTGAGGCAACTAGATCAATGGACATAAGGACTCATTAAGACGTCCTATACTCGACGACCACGTTTCGAGGGGCAAGGCAACAGTGAGGCGTACCCTAGGAGTGGTGTGTGAATTGTGTGTCATTTTCAGTTATAGTTTATCTTGTCATGCATTAGGTGAGCTACGCTTTGATTTTATTTGGGCCATTCATTCTTTCATTGATTAGCAGTTAAAAGGTGCGGAAATTAAAATGCGGAAAATAAAAGTCCTACGCTATTACAAGGCGCGGGTCTATACATAGCCAAATTAACAAAGACCTGATTTTGAATAAAAGGGCGGAAAGTAAATGTCCTAATTACTATTACAAAGCTTTGGGGCAATTACATTATATTTAAAAAGGAAATAAACATAAATGTGCGAAAAGAAATTAGAATCGAGTGCGAGGGCATTGGACCCTTTAAAGAAATTAAATTGGAATTGGAAGTAAATTAATTATTTAATGAGAAAAGAAATTATTTTTTGTGTTTTTTGTATTTAATGAAAATAAAGAAAATTAATTAAAATTAAAAGTTAAATAAAACCCTAATTCTAAGTTTGTTTTTAATTATTAAAAAAATATTTAAATTTAACCTAATTTTACTAAATTAATTAATTACAAGTTTATTTACAAAATAATTAATAATTAATAGTGATAAGACTAAAAAAAGGTTATTTATTAAGAAAAAGAATAAAAATACTAAAACCCTAATTTCTACATTTTTTAGTTTATTTAAGAAAAAACATTAAAGTTGAAAACCTAAAATTAAACTAATTTGATTATTGAAATTTATTTACAAAAAAAAACTATTAAGGAATTAAAAATTAAATAAACATATTTTTTATTTTTATGATTTATGATTTTTTATGTTATGAAAATTAAATTTGGTGAATTAAATAAAACAAAAGAAAAACAATTAAAATAAAAAGAAGAAAAGAAAATGAAAAAAGAAAATGTGATGCAAACCATGGGGGTGTTGGCCCTTTTTTGGAGGTTTTGCAAGGAATTTGGCCCACTGAATTCAAGGCCTGGTTGACTTTTCCAGCGCGTGTATGGGATGATTGACTAACGTGCATGGTGGACTGCAGGTCTTGGCCATTGGATTGATCTCCTGGGCGCGTGGCAAGCAGAGGCATATGCGTTGTATGGTGGGTCACTGGGAGCGTACTGCACAAAATCATGTTAAAGAAAAAATTATAGAAGAAGTGGGGGACCTGGGAATCGAACCCAGGTCCCAATACCTGCATGCCAACGCACAAGCCAACTGAGCCATTGAGTTTCTTTGATATTATAATGGACAATGATTATTATGAGAGAGAAACAAGCGCTAGTGGCATTTGATGAAAACGCGCGCCAGTATTCAAACCACCCATTCACGCTTGGACACATCAGCTTCGTCCCCATTTTTTTTCTGTAACTAAAAGCAAATAGCGGGGGTTTTAAACCCCCACTAACCCTAAACCTGAAAAATAGCGATTAGCGTATAATCAAAAAGAAAAAGGGCGCGATGGGTGGATTCTGTTCGTTGGGAGGTCCTGATTCCAATAGTATAGGTTTGAATGGCCAATTGTTCCATATGAAAGAAACCCCAAAACTAGAGCTCTGAAACCCTAAGCGGCTTTCATGGTGGATTCGTGTACAGGGCTTAATAATTCAATTGGATGGTACCAATAGTTTCAGAGAGATCATGTTAGTATAAATCAATCATTAAAACGCATGGAAAATGTCTAGAAATCAAAACACGATTAAGAATAATTTTGAAAGAAAAGTGAATCTGTTCTACCAATTCCTTGTGCGTGGAGACTTGATTTCAATTGGAATAGCTTCCTGGTAATGCCAGGAGTGGATTGGAATGCTTTTTGGACCTTGAAACACCTTGCAATTAGGTTTTCAGTTTTCAATTTTTTTGTCAAAAAGTTGCAATGTGTTCTTTGTTCTTGGCGCAGCTTCTGTGTTCTCAGCATTAGGTTTGCAATGTGCATATATGTGTGAATGAATTAGGTTAGAAAAATAAGCCCATGATCCATTGTTTCAATGCTTTTGAATTTTTGATCTTGCATATCTTTTCTTCAAACTTTTCCATACCAATCATTGCCAATCATGAGAGATTCTTTCCTTTTAAGGGATGCACGGAATATTGAGCTCTTAATGGGAGAATATGCTGCACAAAAAGATTCAAAACCTTTATTTTAGTATTTTTTCCATAATTAATTTTAATTAAGTGAATTAATAATAATAAAAATTCAAATAATTAATCAAAAATGAGAAAATAACTCCCTTGGATGTCAATGGGTCGTGCATAGCCTTTGGGTAATGTTTCATGGAAGCAATTGAGGCCCATTAGCAATTTTGAGGTATTTGAAGCAAAGTTGACTTTTCAAAATTCCCAAAAATTTCCCAACTTCCACAAGGCATATCTTGCTCAATTTTTAAGCTTTGATAATGTTCTTGGACATTTTGGAAAGGTCTTGAAGTCCTTTAACCAATTCCTTTGGTCCCATGTCATTTGATTTACCAATCTCAAGTTATGGTCTTTGACTTAAAGTCCCTTTTTGTTGACTTTTGAAAATGACCTATAATGTTGAGATTGATAACTTTTTGTGAGAGCATTTCTTGGACTTGAAGTGTGAAGATGAGTTGTAGGAAATGTCATTCTATTCAAAATGAGCTTTGGATGGAATTTTTCTGATAAACCATGTGGAAGTTATGCCTTGGTCAATTTGCAGTTGACTTTTCCAACTGTCCAAAAATAGAAACTTTTGCATCTTGAGACTTTTTGAGCCATGCTTTGAGAATCATGATCAAGAATTGATCAAATGATGTTTGTGGCTTCAAAATAATATGTTGACCAAAAATTTTGACTTTTGACTGTCAAATGACCATTTTGCCCCTGCAGTTGACTGTAGGGCAATTAGGGTTTTTGATTGTGCAATTTGATGCTGTGAGTCTTGAAACTTGGCATATGGATGCTTGACAATGTTTATAGGCATGTGGGACTTGTTTGGACCCTTGGAAACTTCAACTTCTTTGCCAGAACCAAAACCCTAATTTTTGACTGTTAGGAGGCCATTGGACTGTGTAACCCTTGGGAGATTTTGAAGCATGCTATTAGCAAACTTGAAAAATATGGGAGGGCAAATTTTGGGGTACAACAGTTGCCCCTGTTCAATCTTCTTAGACCTGAGGGTGTAGATTGGTTGGCGTTCCTTTCGTAATCCGAAGGTGGAAGATGATTGAACACTAGAGTGCCCAGAAATTTGCGCTCACATGTTAGCAGTGTGATGATGGGAATGGGCTTATAGATGCCATTTGGAGACTGATGGATAGGAAGATGGGATTATAGATGCCATCTGGGTGTCGATCGTGTAAGAGTTTCCTTAGCGAGAACTTGCGTACCTGAAAAAGAAAATGATAATTACCTGGCCTGTTACAGGAGTTGATCTTCAAACTCTTTGTGTAGATGTGCCCTGACTGGATACAGGTATTGAATCTTTAAACTCTTCAGACGTGCCCTGGCGAGGTACAAGAATCGAGTCTGAAGAATATAGCTGTCAACAGATACACCCTGGCCAGATACAGGAATCGGATCTTCGAACTCTTCAGACGCATCCTGGCAAGATACAGGAATCAGATCTTCGAACTCTTCAGACGCACCCTGGCAAGATACAGGAATCGGGTCTGGTAATGTTAGTCGTCAACAGATACACCCTGGCAAGATACAGGCATCGGATCCTCAAACTCTTCAGACGCACCCTGGAAAGATACAGGAATCGGATCTGGTATTGTTAGTCGTCAACGGATACACCCTGGCAAGATACAGGCATCAGATCCTCAAACTCTTCAGACGCACCCTGGCAAGATACATGAATCGGATCTGGTATTGTTAGTCGTCAACGGATACACCCTAGCAAGATACAGGCATCGGATCCTCGAACTCTTCAGACGCACCCTGGCAAGATACAGGAATCGGGTCTGGTAATGCTAGTCGTCAACAGATACACCCTGGCAAGATACAGGCATCAGATCCTCAAACTCTTCAGACGCACCCTGGCAAGATACAAGAATCGGGTCTGGTAATGCTAGTCGTCAACAGATACACCCTGGCAAGATACAGGCATCGGATCCTCAAACTCTTCAGACGCACCCTGGCAAGATACAGGAATCGGGTCTGGTAATGCTAGTTGTCAATAGATACACCCTGGCAAGATACAGGCATCGGATCCTCGAACTCTTCAGACACACCCTGGCAAGATACAGGAATCGGATCTGGTATTGTTAGTCGTCAACGGATACACCCTGGCAAGATACAGGCATCAGATCCTCGAACTCTTCAGACGCACCCTGGCAAGATACAGGAATCGGATCTGGTAATGTTAGTCTTCAACGGATACACCCTGGCAAGATACAGGCATCGGATCCTCGAACTCTTCAGACACACCCTGGCAAGATACAGGAATCGGGTCTGGTATCGATCGTCAACAGATACACCCTGGCAAGATACAGGAATCGGATATTTTAGTTGCGACCGTTGATAGTAATTATCTTTGTATTAACCTTTGTCCTGAAAAGACAAAACGTTAGTTGTATGCGATGTCATGATGTATGACATGCGAGATGTGATAAGTGAGATTGTATGTTCATGATGTGTATATGCATGCTATAATGTATGAAAATGCGATGTTTATGAATGTATGTTTTCGTCTTAGGAAAATAAATCTTTGGCGGATGCCGGGAAGTTAAATCTTGGGCTGATGTAGAGCTTTTGTTTCCACTGGGGATGATGGTTGCAAGAATACCGGTAGGAGAAGATGACTCCGTTGGGGAATAAACTTGGCGAATAGAATACTCTGCGGGGGAAAATTATTCTAGCGATCTTGCTGGGGAACAATACTCTGTGGGAAGAGAGGTACTCTGCTGGGAAGTTGATGATAACTCCGCTGGGGACACCATTGTTATGTTGGAAGCTTTAATAGACTTCGCTGGGGGGTAAGAAGGCTTCGCCGAGGACGATCTTTTCGTGGCTTTTGGCTGAGGATAACCCAGTTATATCCTGGTAGGGAAATAACCTTTGAATAAAGCCGGGGGATGCGTTCGTGCTCTGCAGGGGGTAAGCTTCCAGAATCTACTGGGGATAAGCTTACTGCTGGGGAGATGATTCAGCTTTCCTGGGGAAATCTTGAACTATACTGGACTCTCCTGGGGAAATTTTGAGATGTACTGGAAGTGACTCTACTGAATGTATGGTAGACCGCCGGGGAACAATCTTGGATCAAGACTACCGGGGATGCTTGTTAAGAATGTTCGTATATTGTGCTGGGGAATGTTGAGATCTGCTGGAGGATACCCAACTTCCTCAAGGCTGACAGGATAACTCTGCTTGGGGAGAGTGTATTGACTTGCTGACTCACTCTCTGGGGAATTAAGATATCTTGGTTGTGTTCTTCAGTTGAACTTACCTTGGTACCTTGGTGGACAGAGCAATTAGATCGTTTAGACAACTCATTATTGCCCCTGTTTCTAATGTTACCTGTAATTAATCCTTTGTTTCGTATGCAAACATTTATGAGTTAGCAATTAGTGTCAAATGCATATATCACAGATTGAACCTTGGACGTTCTTCGCAAAACAAAATAGAAAAGGAAAAACAATTGGCAATTTTAGCTGAAAAGTGAATTTATATTGATTTT
Source organism: Vicia faba (assembly GCA_948472305.1). Taxonomy (NCBI): domain Eukaryota; kingdom Viridiplantae; phylum Streptophyta; class Magnoliopsida; order Fabales; family Fabaceae; genus Vicia; species Vicia faba. The sequence goes on along the minus strand of OX451737.1, from coordinate 1,513,720,382 downwards.
TGAATTTGCCTGTAAATAGGCGTTTATGTACAAGAGGCTGACGTCCTAGTAAGAGAACGCCGCCGAACAAAAGAGTTTATACAAATTTGTACAAAGGGAAAACAAAACAACTATGTGAAAAGGATAATCCCACTGGGTTCCAATTCTGCTATCGCCTTTATATCTTTGAGCGTCTCATCACTTGATGACCTAGTTGAAGATGAAGCTGATTGATCGATGCCGTTTGAACTTGATAGTTGATACCAGATTCTGGATGCAAAGTAATCCAATGAGACATAGTATTACGCTTCAATCCCTAACTTTTGCATGGACCACCCTTTAGGGTTTTCAGTCCACCGGGATACCCATTTTTGCCCAAGCCTCCTTTTCAGGTTTTCGACTTGCCGGGTGTACAGATTTTTTCATTTCATCCCTCATTTTGCCAGAACCCTTTTGGTTCGCTGGGAAGCCCTAATTTTTGCCTAGGTATGTCAACCTAGCGGGTCTTTTATCATGCGTAGTATCTTTTTTACTATGTCTGCATTAGCGGGGTGAGGAAGGTCGTCACCATCCATGGTGGTTAGGATCATGGCTCCTCCTGAGAACACATGTTTAACCACAAATGGCCCTTCGTATGTAGGGGTAAACTTGCCCCTGGGATCACTCTGAGGAAGGATGATACGTTTGATTACCAGATCCCCAACTTGATACTCTTGTGGTCTGACTTTCTTGTTAAATGCCCTGATCATCCGTTTTTGGTACGTCTGACCATGACATATAGCAGTAAGTCTCTTTTCATCAATAAGGTTTAACTGATCAAGTCGTGTCTGGATCCAATCATCTTCGCTCAGATCTGCATCCTTCATTATCCGGAGAGAGGGTATCTGCACTTCGATCGGTAAGACTGCCTCCATGCCGTAGACCAAGGAAAAAGGAGTTGCCCCGATTGATGTCCTTGCTGAGGTACGGTACCCATGTAGAGCAAACGGTAACATCTCGTGCCAATCTTTATAGGTCACTGTCATCTTCTGCACAATTTTCTTGATATTCTTATTCGCTGCTTCTACAGCCCCATTCATCTTCGGCCGGTAAGGAGAAGAGTTGTGGTGTTGTATCTTGAACTGCTCGCAGAGCTCAGTGATCATCTTGTTATTGAGATTGGTACCGTTGTCCGTAATGATCCTTTCTGGGACGCCGTATCGACAGATCAAATTGTGCCGAATGAACCATGCCACAACATTCTTGGTTACAGTGGCGTAGGAAGCTGCTTCAACCCACTTTGTAAAGTAATCGATCACTACCAGGATGAAGCGATGCCCATTGGATGCCGTAGGTTTAATCTCGCCAATAATATCAATGCCCCACATTGCAAAAGGCCAAGGTGCAGTCAGAACATTCATAGGAACTGGAGGAACGTGCACCTTATCTGCGTAAATCTGGCACTTATGACATGTCCGAGAATGTTGGTAACAATCAGCTTCCATTGTGGACCAGAAATATCCTACCCGAAGGATCTTCTTCGCCATAGTGTGTCCACTGGAATGTGTTCCGAAGGTACCTTCATGTAGCTCTGCCATGATCTTTTCTGCTTCAGTCTTATCCACACAATGCAGTAAGGTCGAATCATGGTTTTGCTTGTACAGGATGCCATTGCTAAGGAAGAACTTTGCAGCGAACCTCCTCAGAAACTTTTTATCGTTGACAGATGCACCTTCAGGATACTCTTGAGCTTCCAAATACCTCTTCACCTCATGGTACCAAGGTTTCTCAGTCACTACCTCAGTCTCAAGATCACAACAGTATGCTGGTTCGTCCAGTTTCCAGATGATGACCCGGGGAGCCTCATTGTCCCACTTGACTTTGAACATAGAAGACATCGTAGCCAACGCGTCCGCCAACTGATTCTCCTCTCTTGGGAAATGTTCAAAAGTTATCTCTGTAAAATGGGGGATCAATGTCAACACACATTCTTTGTAAGGAATAAGGTTCGGATGTTTCGTATCCCACTCGCCTTTGATCTGATTGATCACGAGAGCGGAATCTCCGAAAACACTCAGAAATTTAATCCTTAAGTCAATCGCAACTTGAAGACCCATGATGCATGCCTCATACTCCGCCATGTCATTGGTGCAGTTGAAACATAGCCGGGCAGTAAGTGGAGTATGAGTGCCTTGAGGGGATATGATCACGGCGCCGATGCCATTACCCAAAGCATTGGAGGCTCCGTCAAAGTGCATAGACCATCGGGATCCTTCCTCAGGTCCTTCATCCGGTCCAGGTACTTCACAATCAGTCACAATCATGATGCTCTCGTCCGAAAATTCACAGTTCATTGACTGATAGTCGTCTACTGCCTGATGTGCCAAGTGGTCTGCCAATACACTTCCTTTGATAGCTTTCTGAGTCGTGTACTGGATGTCGTATTCTGTCAAGATCATTTGCCATCTTGCTATTCTCCCAGACAAAGCAGGCTTTTCAAATATGTACTTTATAGGATCCATCTTTGAAATCAACAAGGTAGTGTGAGTCTGCATATACTGTCTCAACTGGCGAGCAGCCCATACCAAAGCGCAGCAAGTTTTCTCGAGCAGTGAGTATCGGGTCTCACAGTCGGTAAACTTTTTGCTAAGGTAATAAATGGTATGCTCTTTTCGGCCAGACTCGTCATGCTGCCCCAACACACACCCCATTGAGTTGTCAAGTACTGTCAAGTATAGTATCAGAGGTCTCCCTTCAACCGGTGGCATAAGGATGGGTGGCTCTTGGAGATACTCTTTGATTCTGTCAAAAGCGGCCTGACATTCATCGTTCCAACGTACTACCTGATCTTTCTTCAGCAGCTTGAAGATTGGTTCACAAGTAGCGGTTAGGTACGAGATGAATCGAGCAATGTAATTCAGGCGTCCTAGAAAGCCTCTGACCTCTTTCTCTGTCTTGGGAGCTGGCATCTCTTGAATGGCTTTAACCTTGGCAGGGTCCACTTGAATACCCTTATCACTTACGACGAAGCCTAACAACTTTCCAGATCTTACCCCGAAGGTGCACTTGTTCGGGTTCAACCTCAGCTTGTACAACTTCAGACGGTCAAACAGCTTTTGCAGATGGTCAAGGTGTTCCTCCTCAGTTTGGGACCTTGCAATCATATCGTCAACATACACTTCAATCTCATGATGGATCATGTCATGAAATAAAGCAACCATGGCACGTTGGTAGGTTGCCCCAGCATTTTTCAACCCGAATGGCATGACCTTGTAGCAGAAGGTGCCCCACTGAGTGACAAAGGTAGTCTTCTCCATGTCTTCAGGAGCCATCTTGATCTGATTATAACCTGAAAAACCATCCATGAAAGAGAACACCTTATGCTGAGACGTATTGTCAACCAGAACATCAATGTGAGGTAGAGGGAAGTCATCCTTGGGGCTGGCCCTATTCAGATCCCTGTAATCAACACACATTCTGACCTTGCCATCTTTCTTTGGTACCGGCACCACATTAGCAACCCACTGAGGGTAAGAAGTCACTGCAAGAAACCCGGCATCGAATTGCTTCATAACCTCAGCTTTGATCTTCTCAGACATCTCTGGACGCATACGGCAGACCTTTTGCTTAACCGGAGGGCAGTCTTCCTTAGTAGGCAAATGATGGACCACAATGTCGGTATCCAACCCAGGCATGTCTTCGTAGGACCAGGCGAAGATCTCCACATAATCATGTAACATCTGAGTCAACCGTTGTTTTACGCTGAGCTCCAGATTGGCACCAATCTTGACTTCCTTTCGGTATGTCTCAGTACCCAGATTTATTCTTTCCACTGGCTCTTCATGTGGTTGAATTTCCCTCTCTTCCTGGAGTAACAGTCTTGCAAGCTCGCCAGGCACTTCGCAATCATCTTCACCTTCGTCTTCGGCTAAGTTGATCGGATTTTCGAAGTTATAACTGACAGTAGTAGAGTTGTTACCAGTGAGATCCAGAGTGGATTGAAACCTGTGTAGGTGAGTGTGTGTAAATACAGCTGTTTTGCAATATATAAAGAAAGAAAGAAAGAAAGGGAGCACAAAATTTGAAATGCGAAACAACGTCCAAGATCTTTATTCATGATATATGGAAATGACAGTTATAAGCCCTCACAAATGAAGCCGACGGTGCCCCGGGTAAGACACCGGGCCTTAAAGTTTCAATTCATTGTTTATTACAAATAACAAAAACAAAGGAATTCATTACTGCGTAACAAAAGTAACAGGTGTATGATCTTTCGCGGTCCAATTGTTCAATCCACCGTCAGTCGTCGGGTAGATCCAGCTATCGAACTCCGATTCTTCCACTTCATCTTCATCCCTAATAGCATTCACTCCTAGATTAGTGATGAGCACAGGAGGTCTTCCGGTCCTAGCTTTGCGCACAGCCCTCTGAGCCTCTTTCTCGATTACATCCCGGGCGTCCTTCAAGGAAGCCATCTTCAAAGGAAAGCTCTCTTCAGTTACTGCTTCCGCTGCTGCCAATGTTGGAGGTACCTCTTCAAAATGCTGAAAGGGGGTTTCAATAAACTCCTCGTCCATCTCAATATACCGGAAGGAATTCAAATGACTAACCATATACTCCTCCTCCCCCTGCACAGTGACAATCTTCCCTCTGACAGGGTACTTGAGCTTCTGGTGTAGGGTAGAGGTCACTGCCCCAGCTTTGTGAATCCAAGGTCAACCCAGTAAACAGGAATAAGATGGACGAATATCCATCACATAGAATGTTGAGTCAAAGACTTGGGAACCAACACGAATAGGAATGTCTACCTCTCCATGAACCATCCTCTTCGATCCGTCAAAGGCTCGAACAATGATGTTGCTAGGCTTCAACTCCAGGCCCTCACAATCCAACCGGTCTAAGGCCTTCTTGGGCAACACATTCAGGGAAGAACCGGTGTCCACCAGCACGTGCGCCAGAGTAGTGCCCCTGCATTCTATAGATACATGCAGGGCATCATTGTGGTTCTTTCCTTTGGCGGTAAGGTCAGCATCTGAGAAACCCAAACCATTGTCAGCTGTCAAATTGGCTACGCAATCAGTAAACTGGTCTGCAGAGGTCTCTTGTGGCACATGGGTCGTCTTTAGAAATGCAATTAGGGCCTTAGCATGGGCCTCTGAGCACAGCAGCAATGAGAGCATAGAGATCTTGGAGGGGGTATGCCCCAGCTGTTCAACAACATTAAAATCACTCTTCTTGATTATTTTAAGAATTTCCTCCATCTCTTGCTGGGAGGCTTCAACATTCACAGATTTTGGTGCCTCCATCCAGGCAGGCTCATCTTCAATCCCTTTGCCCCGAGCATTAGATGACTCGGCAGCAGGGGAAGCAATTGGATCAGAAGTAGAAACAGGCGCACTTGCAGGCGTTATTATGAGAGGTCTTCGAATAGCTGGTGGCGCAATGTCAGGCGAGAAGAGCCTGCCACTGCGGGTTACTTTGGCTGAACCGGTGATATTGCTGATGCTGGTACCGGTATTGAACTATTGCTTTATTCCAAGTACATATACATCTGCCCCATAGTGCCATGGGACAGCCTTATCAGATTCATAGGGGAGGGGCCTCGGAACAGTAATAACAATGGGTGCAACAGTCATGATTTTAACTGGCTTCCTCGGGGGAGCCTTGATCGGATTGTTGAAAATGGTAACGACAGATACTTCTTCCATAGGAACAAAAGGAACAACGATCTTCTTGAACAGAATCTCCTTGCTATCCATCAGACTTTGGATGCCTAACTTCAGCAACGGACAACCAGTAAGGGAAACAGCACACAAAAGGCAACCCTCGCTACAGCCCGGAAATAAACCGGCTAGCAACAGGTTCCTCTTAACAGTCAACAGAGGAGTAGCTACATCATTCACAGAAACGGCATACAAATCTTCATCAACGGCATTCACTCCATGCTGGGGCATAGGAGCAGTCATAACATTTGGCCTCTCAGGCGCCTCAAATTGTATCTCCTTCGCGTCAATAAGGTCCTGCACCTTGTTTCTCAGGGCCCAGCAGTCATCAGTAGAATGCCCCGGGCTATCGGAGTGATAAGCACAGCGGGAATTTGGATTATACTTGGGAGAGGCAGTGTTCTCAACCTTTGGAGCCTCTCTGACAGTCACCAAGTTGGTTGATAGCAGTTGCGGCAAGATTTGTGACAAGGTCATACTCAGCCGGGTGAATTCTCTTCTGGGTCTTTCAGCCCTTGGTTGATTGGTTTGCCGAGGAGCGGCAGCAGGTTTAGCAATCACCACCGCGTTGACAGTTTGGCGGCGCTCTGGTTTATCTTGCCTTCTAGGCCCATACACAGCACTGGCCTCCTTTTTAAAAGGTTTCTTCTCAGTACTTCAGGACGCACCTTTCTGAATCTTTCCTGACTTCATACCAGCCTCTATCCTTTCCCCAGTCAGAATGAGGTCTGTGAACCCTGCAGATGAATTGCCAATAAGATGGTTGAAGAATGGCCCGGAGAGGGTCCCCAAGAACATATCTACCAACTCCCGGTCTGTTAACGGAGGCTGCACCCTGCCAGCCAGGTCCCCCCACTTCTGCGCATACTCTTTAAAACCTTCGCCTGATCCTAGCGACATACCCTGGAGTTGGGTACGTGTAGGAGCAAGGTCGGTATTATATTGATACTGCTTGTAAAAAGCAGTAGCCAACTCCTCCCAGTTACGAACTTTGGTCCCATCCATCTGATAGAACCATTCGAGATGAGCCCCTGAAAGACTCTCCTGGAAAAAGTGGATCCACAAGTTCTTATCCACTGTATACGGCTGAATCTTCCGCACATAAGATCTGAGGTGTAGCTTAGGGCAGGACGCCCCGTCATACTTGGTGAAAGATGGTGCTTTAAACTTGTGAGGGATGATCACACCAGAAGATAAACCCAAGTCTCCGAAATCCAGACCAGGCACTTGTTGAATCTCCATGGCGTTCAGACGGTCTTCCAACTGCTTGTACCGGTCTTCAGCTGGAGGATACTGTTCCTCATTAAAATCAGTCTCGTTGTCAGAGACCACCGGACTTGGAGCCCTTCCCCCCTGGGGACTGTCTTTGCCTACAGAAGAACCAGCTTCCTCATTCTGCAGAGTGTTACCAAACCTCTGGCCCGAGTTGAATAGAACAGTCCTCTTCTTCTTCTTCTCCTTCTTCAGGAGCAAAGCCTTCAGCTCTTCTTGGCCTTGAGCCAAACCCATGATCAGCTCTTGAAATTGTGCATTCTGCGCCTGAAGGGCCTTGATAGACATCTCGGTAGATGATTCAGGGTTCATGATGCTGAAATAAACAGCGAAGAACGGTAAGCAACCTGAAAAGAAGAGTACCTGCTATGCACATGATGAATGATATGTGTTTATGCAATGCATTCAAGGGTTCGAAAATTCAAATTTGTTGTAGACAAAAAGGAACACACGTTATCATTAAGGAAATAATTGTTCAGTACATCGAAGCCTCATAGGCACACATTACAAAGAAAATCAATCCCAAAAGACACTACGCATCCTCTTTGGAGCAATGTAGGTGTTGAGATTCCTTTCCTCGTGCAGTAGGCGGGTGATCTCCAAGACCTTCTTTTCACTAGCATATAGACTGGTCTCAAGAGAATTCCGTTCTTCCTTAAGCTGGATCCAGCTCTTCTGCATCTCTTCCCAGGATGTGGGCATGTCAGGATGTTGAATGGTGTAGGACACTTCTCCTTCCAAGACTGGCTCTTTGATCACAGGGAGAACATGAGGATAAGGCATTACTAACTTCTGGGAGCGGGCTCGTACCCACTTGAGATAAGGCTCCAACGGGATGGAATTCCTGTGCCCCAGGGTCTTGCTGTCTATCCTACTTGGCATCCTCCAAGCTCTGATAAATCTCTGGCGAAGTCCTTGCGCATCATTGTCGAAGTCAAAAACTATGTCAGGAATTAACATGTCATGGGGGCCGTCCCTCCGAGCATAACCAAACTGTCTCCAAGCCAGGCACGGGTTGTAAGTAATACCTCCTCTGATTCCAAGTAAAGGAACATTAGGGTACTCCCCGCAACGATCAATGATAGTGACATCCTCTATGGACCGAGAGCACCAATGTATATCAGCATGTGTAAGAGTCATCAATCGTTGTGACCATCTCAAACCCCGCTCGTTCTTCAAAACTGATTGTGGAAGGTGCGAAATAAACCACCTTCCCAGGAGAGGAGTGCAGCATATAAGAACACCTCTTTTTCTCATGGTTCGAGTGTAACATGAGTGAAGGATGTCCCCAAGCAACGTAGGTATAGGATTCCTGGACATGAAGATCTGGACAGCACTGATATCTATAAGCTGATCTGGATTAGGGAACAACACCAAACCATAGACAAGGAGGGCCACAAATTCTTCAAAAGCTTGTAGGTCAAGGGAGTTCCAACATTCTTGGGCCTTCTCAAACAGAAACCTGGCTAAGAACCCTTTGATACCACTTTTAACTTCCCAATGTCCCTTGAGGTCAGATGATTGTAGGTGTAAGGCTTTAGCAATCTCTTCAAGCTTGGGTTCCTTTTCCGTACCGTTGTAGGGTAGTTGATCAAGGATAGGGATCTTCAGAAGCCGGGAGAACTCTTCCAATGTAGGCACCAGTTGATAATCCAGGAAAGTGAAACAGTGATGCAGAGGGTCAAAGAACTGGAACATGACCTTTATCATATCTTCCTCAATGTTGGTGTTGACCAAGCTGATGAGTCTTCCATGTCTCTCACTGAATGAAGAGCTCTCGGGAATCCTGGATATAAGCTCCTTAAACTGAGGAGGGATCCTTACAAGGCTGATCTGAATAGTCTTTCTACGAACAGTTTCCATGTCCTACAAAACAAGAACAAAGATGAAGATTCGAACCCCTGAAATGGTTAGCCAATGCATATGATGCTGTATGATGTCATGATGCTATGATTAAACACACCACAAATATTTACAAAGGCAAACATGATAAGGCACACAAGTCACACAAGACAAGCCCTTAGAGTTTAGGCCTGCATGTGGTCTGGGTATTACCCTCTTGAAGTTGGTGGGCTCAACCTGTCCTATCAGAAGTAACCGGGTTCTAAGGGTCCCAATATCACTGGATTGCTTTCATTGTTCATCGTTTCGATTTAGCCACTGAACTGGCGACCGAAATATTCCAGGAAAGCAACCCTAAATTGAGTGTAGTATCGAGTATCAACCAACCTCGGACTACACCAAAGTCAGTTATCTCACTACCCTAAAGAGGCCAAGATGGTTCAATTAAGGTTCCTAAGGTCAGTTGATGCTTCACGACACCACGTGGAGGCCCCGTACTCTCCTTGACTGAACTCAAGGGTTACCGGTACACACCAAAGTGCCACATCAACGTAGCAGACTGTTTCAACCATGTTGGTATACCCCACACAGTTCCCTCACAGCCTTGTTGCTACTTTCTAAGAAGGTATCCCCAGATCCGGGTTAGGATCTATAGAACTCCCAAGACAGCACCCACAATTTAAAGCAAACAAGTCAAAGCAATTGAAAACACAGTTATGAACTATCCTAAGGTACACCTCACTTTATAAGAATTCCCCAGCAGAGTCGCCAATTCTGTGATCGGTGGATCTGGAACTGACTGTTTAACGCTGGTTCGCGAAATGTCGCGGAAAGCAAGAGTCGCCACCGTCTTTTATTTTCTCCAACATGGAAAGGACAAAAGCACAGAAAAATTCCTTATGAGATTAGTTCTCGGTTCGGGAGGTAGATTTATAGAAAGGGAAGGTGTTAGCACCCTTTCTATCCATGGTTATCCATGGGCTCTTAGATACTTGCTCATTTGTGTTTTCAAAAGTGTTTGCTTTTTAAAGTGTGAATGGGTTTGAAAAAGTTTCGTTTAAAATTTCAGATCAACTCTTGTATCAGTCCTCAAGAGTGTTTGAAAAGTTGTTTTTGAAAGCTTTTTGAAAAGTGTCGGTGTGAAAAGAATTTTTTGATTTGTTTTGAATTAGAGCAAGCATCTACGAGTCATCTACCTACCCTAAGGAATTAGGCTGTGTAAATGTCCTTAAGGTAGTGCCATCCCACCATTGAGAGGTAGGTAGCACCACCGTTGGAGGTGTTCGGGTCAATTCGAGTTTTAGGGACAGTGTGGTCACCAGAGCAACAGTAGGACACCTTAGAAGCTACCCTTATGCCATTGATCTTTTTATTCCGAGGCAACTATTCCGAGGCAACCGTTTCGAGGCAACTTGTTTCGAGGCAACTAGATCAATGGACATAAGGACTCACTAAGACGTCCTATACTCGACGACCACGTTTCGAGGGGCAAGGCAACAGTGAGGCGTACCCTAGGAGTGGTGTGTGAATTGTGTGTCATTTTCAGTTATAGTTTATCTTGTCATGCATTAGGTGAGCTACGCTTTGATTTTATTTGGGCCATTCATTCTTTCATGTGATTAGCAGTTAAAAGGTGCGGAAATTAAAATGCGGAAAATAAAAGTCCTACGCTATTACAAGGCGCGGGTCTATACATCGCCAAATTAACAAAGACCCGATTTTGAATAAAAGGGCGGAAAGTAAATGTCCTAATTACTATTACAAAGCTTTGGGGCAATTACATTATATTTAAAAGGGAAATAAACATAAACGTGCGAAAAGAAATTAGAATCGAGTGCGAGGGCGTTGGACCCTTTAAAGAAATTAAATTGGAATTGGAAGTAAATTAATTATTTAATGATAAAAGAAATTATTTTTTGTGTTTTTTGTATTTAATGAAAATAAAGAAAATTAATTAAAATTAAAAGTTAAATAAAACCCTAATTCTAAGTTTGTTTTTAATTATTAAAAAAATGTTTAAATTTAACCTAATTTTACTAAATTAATTAATTACAAGTTTATTTACAAAATAATTAATAATTAATAGTGATAAGACTAAAAAAAGGTTATTTATTAAGAAAAAGAATAAAAATACTAAAACCCTAATTTCTACATTTTTTAGTTTATTTAAGAAAAAACATTAAAGTTGAAAACCTAAAATTAAACTAATTTGATTATTGAAATTTATTTACAAAAAAAAACTATTAAGGAATTAAAAATTAAATAAACATATTTTTTATTTTTATGATTTCTGATTTTTTATGTTATGAAAATTAAATTTGGTGAATTAAATAAAACAAAAGAAAAACAATTAAAATAAAAAGAAGAAAAGAAAATGAAAAAAGAAAATGTGATGCAAACCATGGGGGTGTTGGCCCTTTTTTGGAGGTTTTGCAAGGAATTTGGCCCACTGAATTCAAGGCCTGGTTGACTTTTCCAGCGCGTGTATGGGATGATTGACTAATGTGCATGGTGGACTGCAGGTCTTGGCCATTGGATTGATCTCCTGGGCGCGTGGCAAGCAGAGGCATATGCGTTGTATGGTGGGTCACTGGGAGCGTACTGCACAGAATCATGTTAAAGAAAAAATTATAGAAGAAGTGGGGGACCTGGGAATCGAACCCAAGTCCCAATACCTGCATGCCAACGCACAAGCCAACTGAGCCATTGAGTTTCTTTGATATTATAATGGACAATGATTATTATGAGAGAGAAACAAGCGCTAGTGGCATTTGATGAAAACGTGCGCTAGTATTCAAACCACCCATTCACGCTTGGACACATCAACTTCGTCCCCATTTTTTTTCTGCAACTAAAAGCAAATAGCGGGGGTTTTAAAACCCCACTAACCCTAAACCTGAAAAATAGCGATTAGCGTATAATAAAAAAGAAAAAGGGCGCGATGGGTGGATTCCGTTCGTTGGGAGGTCCTGATTCCAATAGTATAGGTTTGAATGGCCAATTGTTCCATATGAAAGAAACCCCAAAACTGGAGCTCTGAAACCCTAAGCAGCTTTCATGGTGGATTCGTGTACAGGGCTTAATAATTCAATTGGATGGTACCAATAGTTTCAGAGAGATCATGTTAGTATAAATCAATCATTAAAATGCATGGAAAATGTCTAGAAATCAAAACACGATTAAGAATAATTTTGAAAGAAAAGTGAATCTGTTCTACCACTTCCTTGTGCGTGGAGACTTGATTTCAATTGGAATAGCTTCCTGGTAATGCCAGGAGTGGATTGGAATGCTTTTTGGACCTTGAAACACCTTGCAATTAGGTTTTCAGTTTTCAAATTTTTTGTCAAAAAGTTGCAATGTGTTCTTTGTTCTTGGCGCAGCTTCTGTGTTCTCAGCATTAGGTTTGCAATGTGCATATATGTGTGAATAAATTAGGTTAGAAAAATAAGCCCATGATCCATTGTTTCAATGCTTTTGAATTTTTGATCTTGCATATCTTTTCTTCAAACTTTTCCATACCAATCATTGCCAATCATGAGAGATTCTTTCCTTTTAAGGGATGCACGGAATATTGAGCTCTTAATGGGAGAATATGCTGCACAAAAAGATTCAAAACCTTTATTTTAGTATTTTTCCATAATTAATTTTAATTAAGTGAATTAATAATAATAAAAATTCAAATAATTAATCAAAAATGAGAAAATAACTCCCTTGGATGTCAATGGGTCGTGCATAGCCTTTGGGTAATGTTTCATGGAAGCAATTGAGGCCCATTAGCAATTTTGAGGTATTTGAAGCAAAGTTGACTTTTCAAAATTCCCAAAAATTTCCCAACTTCCACAAGGCATATCTTGCTCAATTTTTAAGCTTTGATCATGTTCTTGGACATTTTGGAAAGGTCTTGAAGTCATTTAACCAATGCCTTTGGTCCCATTTCATTTTGATTTACCAATATCAAGTTATGGTCTTTTACTTAAAGTCCCTTTTTGTTGACTTTTGAAAATGACCTATAATGTTGAGATTGATAACTTTTTGTGAGAGCATTTCTTGGACTTGAAGTGTGAAGATGAGTTGTAGGAAATGTCATTCTATTCAAAATGAGCTTTGGATGGAATTTTTCTGATAAACCATGTGGAAGTTATGCCTTGGTCAATTTGCAGTTGACTTTTCCAACTGTCCAAAAATAGAAACTTTTGCATCTTGAGACTTTTTGAGCCATGCTTTGACAATCACGATCAAGAATTGATCAAATGATGTTTGTGGCTTCAAAATAAGATGTTGACCAAAAATTTTGACTTTTGACTGTCAAATGACCATTTTGCCCCTGCAGTTTACTTTAGGGCAATTAGGGTTTTTGACTGTGCAATTTGATGCTGTGAGTCTTGAAACTTGGCATATGGATGCTTGACAATGTTTATAGGCATGTGGGACTTGTTTGGACCCTTGGAAACTTCAACTTCTTTGCCAGAACCAAAATCCTAATTTTTGACTGTTAGGAGGCCATTGGACTGTGCAACCCTTGGGAGATTTTGAAGCATGCTCTTAGCAAACTTGAAGAATATGGGAGGGCAAATTTTGGGGTACAACACATGCGTTCTATTATAATGTTCGATATCTCACCCCTTATGTTTGAATGTTACCTATATGTTGGTAATGTGCAGGCAATCCAGAGTGCAGGTGATTTACCTTCCGTAGTTCGAGTCGGTGTCATTGCTCTGATGTGTAACACTCAGGGGGATGAATGTTTGTTGCTTTATCGTTGTTATTACTTCAGTTGTTGAATTTTAAGTTGATTTTCGTTATATATTTTGTTGTTTCTAAAGTTGTTTTCAGTTGGATAAATATGTTATGTCATTTGAGTTAAAAATTGTGATTCCGCTGCGTAGTTATGAAAGTTGTTGGTTTCAAAGGATTAATTTATGTTGTTGTTGGTTCATCCAAGTGTAATGTGTTATATATCTGTAATGAATGTCGTTGTTTTAAGTTGATATTGTAGCATCTTGATTTAGTTGTTGAATTTTTATAACTCTGATTTTTATAATAATTGTCGGGTAGAATTCGGGTATTATAGTGATCGCGGAGATGCATCTCCAAAAGAATTTTTGTCATCACAAGACATTTTAAGGGGGAATGTAAGTGGTGTACTTTGATTTATTACGAAGATACATCTTAAAAACCAATTTTAAACATTATTGGGGTGCTACTAAATTTTACTGCATTTGAGAGATACATATAATATGTTCGAAAATGTATCTCTGAAATCTAAGAGACATTTTCAATTTTCCAAAAGATACTTTTTCAATATATAGGATGAGATTAGCAATCTCCTGTAACTATCTCAACTGCAACCTATATTTAATCTAACAATTAATTCAATTTTAATTAATAAAAAATAATATAATTAATTTATACTATACAAATTCAAATCTATTTTAATATTTTTTCTGATTCTTTTTATAAGAGATAATTCACCTTTTTAGATTTATTGAATAATTAATGTATCTGGTATATATTATAGATCAGACATATTCATTATTTAATAAATTTAAAAAGATGAAATATCTCTTATAATATATAAATATAATAAAAAATATTATTTTGTATTGAAATGTATATAAGTAGTATCATATTTTATGATGTATTGTTTATTATTCAACTTCTTATTTCTTTTTATTTCTATCCTTACCTAGGGATCAAATAAACCTAAAGAATATTGCTTATTTTTTACTTTCTGCTAAACTTTCTCCATTTGGATGCTCGAGTAACAAAGAAGCTGCTTCTCTTAAGTGAATCATGTAAATTTTCCAAACAAGCACTAAAACTATCTATAAAATCTAAAAAATAATTTAATTTGTAAAAAATGAAACAATACATACAACAAATTCATATAAATAATTAAACTAATATCCCAATCACTATAATTTAACACCTATTGACAGCACATTATCATCATACTAATCACTATTAGAGAAGGCAAAAACACATGAACAATAAATATAAAGTTAAAAGCAGAACAAAATTTTAAAAAGAAAAAGGTAGTGATGGTACTCTCTAATAATTCATTAATATTCTCTTTCTCTCTTTTTAGGTAAGGGACAAAAAATAGTATCCCTCATGAACACTCTTTCCATGTGCAATGTGAATATGTGAGATTTATTGATAGAGAAAGATACAAGCTCGTTAAGATTGCCTTTCTTTTAATCCATGTATCATCATTTTCAATGATTTATTGGACTTAATTTAAGATGGACTTCTTACGTATTTTATCATCAATCATAATGTTTACTTGTGAAATATTTAGTGCACTATCACATGCATCTATTAAAAATATCCATACTTTTGTGCTGCTAATCAGTGCTGCCAACATGCTTTTATATTTTTTATAGTTTATTTTGGATATGATTTATCAAATTGAAATGTAGGCCATCCAATCGATTTGATGACTTAGATTGTGTCATTGCTTCGAGTAAGTTATTTTCTAATTGTAGAGAATTCAAATTAAGGTAGTTCGTTGCACGAATTCTTTTGCATCTTTGTGAAAAATCAAAAATACTTTTCCACAAATCAAAAATACTTGTCTTGTATCTTTTGGAGTATAAAATTTGACACAACAAACGTTACAACCGATAAGGAATCATGATACACAAAAGTATCATGCTAGGAAGATAAAAAAAAGTTGCAAATCCAGATAAATCATAATTTCAGGAAGTATTCGAGTTGTATGGACTGAAAGACTTATGTTGGACATGATATAGTTATATTGATTATAGTCTTTTGGCGACATTTGTTGAAAGATTCAGAAAATTAGACCTAACGGTGACAAAATTGAGTTAACCAAAGTGATATTCGAAAGGAGATTCTAGATGGCATAGGACGTCATGCCACATTTTTATTTCTAAAGAAAATTTATACTAATCACTTGGATGTTGGCGAGTCTAATGTTGGTGATGATGCTCATGTTGCCTATCCTAGATGATATGCAATGAATATATATTTCATGTTTTTGGTTGGTACAGTCATATTTTTGGACAAAAGTATGACATATAACTGAACGGGTATCTTATTTTGTTTACCTTTACTCCAAATTAGATGAAAGTATTCAATATAAGACAAGACACGAAGCAACTATTTGTTTCAAGTAATTTACTTTGCATGTAAATTATTAATTTCATATTACTTGTACTACCCACTTATTGATTTTCATTTGAATTACGTTCAAGTATGGATCCTCTATCATTTTTCAACTATCGTCAGGTCGGAATATGTTAATTGTAACGCCCGTAATTTAATTAATTATTTAATTAAATTATTTTTGGATTATTTGTGAAGTTGTGAAATGTTGAATTATGATGTGTTATTGTTATTTGAATTAATTTATTCGATTAAGTTGTAAAATAATATTAGAATAATATTATTATTTGATGTGACCTTATTTTTAATGATTGGAAGTAGTAGAGAGGGGGGTGTAGGAGTTTAAGCCCATTAAGACATAATAAGAGTTATAGTGTTATTATATTGGTTATTGAGAAATAATAAGAAAAAAGAAGTAACAGTAAGAAGAAAAAGGAATAAGGGTTGGAAGAGAGATAGAGAACGTGGAAGTTACTAAGAAGGAGGAAAAGAGGTAAAACAGAATTCAATCGGAAAATTGTAGAGCAACCTTCAATCCAAGGTAAGGGTGGGGTTCTGACTCTATAATAGGGTTTATGATGAGTAGTATATGAGATTGGTTTTGAAACAAATTGTTTTGTTTGTGATTGATATGTATTGTTGTTTGATGAGGAATCAATGATTCATAGATGAATAATGATGCCCAAATGATGTATAATTGATGTAGAAACATAGGATTATCATAAGTGATGATTACCTATGATTATATGATGTTTTTAGGATCTAGGGCAGGTAAATCGCAGTGAAAACACAGTGAAATCGCAGAATAAATTCAACACAGATCAATATGAGTCGACCTCAAAGGCCATGCATCGATACATGCAAGATTTAAGACTCAGGATGAGTCGATACGAAAGGATCATACATCGACACATGAAGTATTTCACACTCAGTATGAATCGATACACGATGGTTACGCGTCGACTCATGCAGGATTCCAGACCCAGTACACGTCGACTCAAAGAGGCACGCGTCGACTCATGCATTCCAATTTTTGACAGATTTTTCCAAAGGCTGTAACTTGAGTTTCCGGACTCTATTTGAGGTGTCGTTTGAAGCGTTGGATAGCTAACGCGATGAACTTCATTCATAAGGATTAAAGTGAAGGATAAGAAGAATAATGCTAGTACCCAAATTAGGATAGAGTTAGCTTCCCGCGTTAATCGCTATGATGATTTCGTGAAGTATGATGAGGATAAGACGATGTTAGATTATTGCTTGGTTCATAACAGTAAGATTAATCATAATAATAATGTAGTATTACAGTATAATGATATGTAGAGGATTAGTAATTAGAGATAAGCATTAGATGAGTGATTAATCGGTATAGTCGAGAATTGTCCGAATAATTATGGGCAATATCATGTTGTAGGCCTATGGCCAATGTTGAATGGTTGTTGACTTGCTGTTGTGTTGTGGTTATGGTTGAGTTGATGTGGATTTACGTGGATGAATTATGCTGATGATTTATGTTGATGAATTATGATGAGATGCCTCTAATTATTGGCAGCTATTGAGTTGTAGACTTCTGGCCAACGATGATTCGTATTGAGATGCTTTTAGTTGTGGTTGTTGTTACTACATTCATGATTGTGTCGCATACATTGCATATCAAGATGGAGCTGATGCTCGTTAAGATGGCCTGTATTGGCTAATATTAAGATGAAGGCTTATGCCTTGTTGATGCCTCTATTTATTAGTAATTATTTTAAGATGGGAGTTCTGCTCCAATGGTACCACATGCATTTGGATAGTATTGAGTCGCATTACATGATTGCATAAGGAAGTTGTGTATTAATGCGGTAAATGTTGTATGTTATTGATGTTCCCTTACGATTATTGTTGTTTATAAGATGTGAAGTGGTGATATTATATGATCTGATCTAATATATTATTTATCATACATTTTATTATATTGTTAGATATCTCACTCCTTCTGTTTGAATGTTACCCTTACGTTGGTATCGTGCAGGTAATCCAGAGTGAAGGTGGTTTACCTTCAGTAGTTCGAGTCGGTGTCATTACTCTGATATGTAACACTCGGGGGATGAACGCTTGTTGCTTTTAGTTATTGTTATTCCAGTTATTGAACTTTAATTTGATTGTTACTAAGTATGTGTTATTTTGAAGTTGCTGTAATGTTGGACAAGGATGTTATTATGATTCCGCTGCATAGTTGTTCAAGTTGTTGAATTAAGAGATTAATTTATTTTGTTGTTGGTTCATTCGAAGTTTTAAAGTGTTATGTATCCATGTTGAATGCAATGGTTTTTAAGTTGAATTTGTGGCATCCTGATTAAGTTGTATGAATTTTATAACTCTGATTTACATTTATAATTGCAGAGCATAATTGGGGTGTTACAAAGTTGGTATCAGAGCAAGTCGGTTCGTCCAACCAAGTTGTTGAGTCATAGTTTTATTTAACAATCGAGTATTGTTAATTTGAGTTTTAACCGTTGTTTAGGTTGTAGAGATAAATTGAGATGGCTGGAAGAAATGATGTTGCACTTGTTGCTGCTTTAGAAGCAATGGCGCATGGGATGGAGAATCAACTGAATGTTGACGGGAATGCTGGATCTCGTAGTTTGGTGACTTTCCAGAGAGAGAATCTGCCTACCTTCAAGGGCAAGTATGATCCTGACGGAGCATTGGATTGTTTGAAAGAGATTGAGAGAATATTTTGTGTGATGGACTGCACTCCAACACAGAAGGTTCGATATGGTACTCATATGCTAGCAGTCGAAGCTGGTGACTGGTGGCTAGAGACTTGTCGAAGGTTGGAAGCTGCAGGTGAAAATGTGACTTGGGTTGTGTTCCGTAGGGAATTTTTGAGGAAGTACTTTCCTGAAGACGTTCGTGGTAAGAAGGAGATTTAGTTCCTTAAGCTGAAGCAAGAGAGTATGTCGGTTACTGAGTATGCTGCAAGGTTTGCTGAGTTTGCTAAGTTTTATCCGCACTACGGTGAGGCGGATGCTGAGTTTTCAAAGTGCATTAAGTTTGTGAATGGGTTACGCCCAGATATCAAGAAGGCAGTTGGATACCAGAAGATCTGTGTCTTTGTCGATCTAATTGATAGTTGCAGAATTTATGAAGAGGATAATAATTCTCATTACAAGATTATCAGTGAGAAGAGGGGTAAGCACCAACAGAATCGTGGTAAGCCTTATGATGCCCCAGTTGGTAAAGGTAAACAGAAAGCTGCTCAAGGTCAGAGGACTAGTGGGGGAGATGCTCCTGCTGGTGTGGTTTGTTTCAAATATGGAAAACCTGGGCATAAGAGTAATGTGTGTACTGCTGAGGTAAAGAGGTGTTTCCGTTGTGGTAAGACTGAACATGTTGTATCTGAGTGCAAGCATAAGGAGGTGATTTGTTTCAATTATGGTGAAGACACTATGCCAAACAAGGGATTAGACAACGCTTTTTTAGGCCTTTAACAGCGCTTAAAAGCGCTGCTAAAACCTCTGCTGCTAAAGGTATAGACAACGCTTATGTAATTTCAAAAGAGCTTCTATAGGTACCCCCTTTAGCAGTCCCTTTAGCAGCGCTTACACTTTAGATTGCGCTTTTAATGTGGAACTTTAGACAGCACTTGGTAAAAGCGCTGTCTATTCCCCCCCTTTAGCAGCGCTTCTCCTTATTATTTTTTAATATATTTTTTTTCAATCACTTTAGACAGCGCTTTCATTAAAATAATAAAAAGTTATACCTTATAATAAAACTCAAAGTTATACCTTATAATAAAACTCTCAACTCCATAATAAATTGGCACCAATCCTTCATAAGTTCATCCAATTGATCTTTTGAGTATGAAGCACACTTGAATTCATCAAAGTACTACATAATAATATAACATAGTATGATTTAATTAAAATACTAAGTCATTTTATGAGAAATATTAAAATAATTCCTAAGTTAGAAATTCATACCGTGGATGGAATCTCTAATCGGTCCAAAAGAATAGTTTCTTTCATAAACCTCAACATAAAATAACCGCAATCTACACCATTGCACTGACGAGGACACTACACATGAAAAGAAAATACGGATATACATCAAGATATACACCTTAACTTTTTTTATCAAGTATCATCGCTATATAATCAAAATTGTGAAAATCTATACCTCCACTTTGATCCAAGAAATATTGTTGACTCTACTCCTTGGTACTTGAATATCTCTTTGTGCTCGAAAACTTTGTAGAATGCTATAATAAAATAATAACGAATATTTAGAACTATCGCACATAAATAATTAAATATACACAGTAATATTTTGGAACAATCTCACTTACATGTCAATCGTCTTCTTCATATCTGGGTATGTTGTCCAATCATTGCCCAATGAATCCAGATAATATACAATTTCTCTCACAGGATTAATTGCAACCAATAACCAGTGTCCACTGGAATATTAAACAAAGGTTAGATGAAAATTTTCTGCACAATGTTAAAAAACGAAAAATTATAATAGAGGAAATTTAGAATAAAAATCTTACTTGGGGCCAGTATTATATGGTAAAAAGAACAATTTTTCTGTATCTTTGCTGGCCATAAATAAGACACTATTTAAGGTGAATATGAAAATCATAGGTGTAGTAGAAACAATATAGTTGTGATTTTGGTTTGACAATGCCTGGAAGGGATGATATACGCCACACTACCAAAGAGAAGTAGAAACTTACCAAGAATAACCTCAGGGGCCCTATAATGCCTAGTAGAGACAATATAGTTGTGATCTTGGTGCTCATAAGCAGTACTACCAAAGTCAATAACCTTAATAGCACTTGATTTTGGCAGTCTTTTATAAGAGGTTGCCTCTTTTGGCGACCGGAACATGACATGCAGATTAAAATTTTGAGAGAACTTAACAAAACTTTAGCAAACAACTTTTAGGCATGCTGTAAAGCAGACTCATAGCTCCACCACCAGAAACAAATTTTTGAAGAACCAAGAAAAACACAATCTAAAAATCGACCATAGGAAGCACAAATACCTTGTAGTCGGGTACTTTTACATATTCTGGGGAAATAAAAAGTATATTCTCGGGCTTCAAGTCAGTGTGGATGAGGCGCATATCATGTACAACTGCCAATTTAGTAATACAACCAACATGAATATCATTTTAATATTGAACAATTTTATCTCTTCTTTTCATAGGTTTCTTGAGGTATCTATATTCATTCATATTAAGTAAAATGGTTTTAAATGATAAATTATAAGTTATAGGAGTATTGTTGGGGAAAGAAGTGAAGAGTTGAAGTAAAATTTATTGACTAAATCCACAAACAATCATCATAAGTTCATAACTACCCTAAAGACGATAGAAGAATGTCACTTATATGACTCTGGAGTTGGCCATCAACTTTGGAAAGCATAGAAATAATGAAAGTGACAATTACCCACATGCTACACTTTCCAACAATTGTCTTCCTAGCTCACGGACAAGATCAGCCGGAAATAGGCGATAATTGTTCTTCCGGAGAAAATCTTATAAGCTTGGTCCAAGCATCTCAAATACCTGTAAGATTATTAAAATTTCAGACAAGTCTTAACTCCCATAGAAGTTTGTGAGGTTTGGGAATGACAATGCCATATGTCAATTGGATACTCACAATACAAATATGGTTCCGGTAGTCAAACCAATTGCCTATTTGAACACAACTGCATATGATAAAACAACTTAAAATTGACACAAACTTCAAATCACAATTAGTGGTGCAAATGAAAGAAAAAAAAACACTCACCGACTACCATTCCTATCATACTTCCCAAGCAATTGGAGCACATCAACTTCTAACATTGCTACTTCACGATATTTCTTTATACTCCTCACAACTTTTATGGCAACTACCTCCCTCATTTCTCTATCCCAACATTCTAAAACCTGACCAAAAGTCCCTGAAAAAGAACAGATAATGTATGTAGGATTAATATTGAAATCATGTATATACTAAAAGAAGTAAAGAAGATAATGATGATAATAACCTTCACCGATTTTCCTGAGGATCTTATCTGCACGTATAGAAACAGACACACATTAGGATTACATGGGAAATTGAGAATGAATACAAATTAAGACATCAAAACAAATCCCTTGTCAAGATTCCAAAGGAAAATTTGAGAGTTTTTTTTGTAGGAAAGTATGGCAAGAAAAATTATAAGAAAATATCTTATCAATTAGTATATTAACACAATACAAGATCACATAAAGGTTTAAGTAAAGTTACATATAGAAGATGATAAACCTTTTTCACAGGTAAAAAAGTTAAAGTAATGATGCAACTTATCCAAATTTCAAATATACATTTTGAGCATGTATATTACATGATGCAAATAATTCAGTTTAGCTAACTTTGGTGATTTGTTACTTATCAGTATATATAGTACTGTCTTGTATATTTCCAAAAGCATAATAATACAATGAGCTTATTCCATTTTAATTTTTCTCTCTTAGCATTCCAAAGTTAACATGGTATCAGTTTGAAAATTTGTTTCCGCGCCTCCCTTTTCTTTCCTTTCATCTTCTTCGCGCCACCTCCTTCTTCTTCGCGTCTTCTCATCTTCCTTTTCCTTTGAATGCTTCAACATTGGCTATGGCGCTTCCTTACTCCGATTTCGCTACAAACCCTTCCAATCCTTATTATATGCATCCTAATGAAAATCCCTCTCTTGTTCTTGTTCAACCTGTTCTTGATACCAAGAACTACCAAATCTGGTCTAGATCGATGAAAGTGGCTCTTATCTCCAAGAACAAGATCAAGTTCGTTGATGGCACTCTTTCTCCTCTGCCTATCTCCGACTCTCTATACGAACCTTGGCTGCAATGCAACAATCTCGTCCTCTCATGGATTCAACGCTCGATTTCTGAGGAAATTGCAAAATCTCTTCTCTGGTATGATCGTGCTTCTCTTGTATGGAAAAGTTTGGAAAATCGTTTTTCTCAGGGAGACATTTTTCGCATTGCTGATATTCAAGAAACTATTGCTCGTCTTCAACAAGGAACTCTCGATATATCTTCGTTCTTCATGAAATTGATGATGATTTGGGAAGAAATCGAGAACTTCCGGCCAATTCGTGATTGTACTTGCGCTATACCGTGCTCCTGTGGTGCTGCTTCAGACTTACGCAAATTCAAAGAGCAAGATAAAGTTATCAAATTCTTGAAGGGCCTTGGTGACCAATACGCTCATGTTCGCTCGCATATTATGTTGATGTCCCCACTACCAACTCTTGATAATGTGTTTAATCTGGTTCTTCAACAAGAACGTCAATTCAACCTTCTTTCACCTTCTGCTTCTTCAATTGAGTCTCAATCATCTGTGAATCACCTTTATCAAGCACCTTCTCGTTCTTCTAACAACCCTGGCCGTGGTCGTGGCCGTGGAAACCGACTCTGTACTCATTGCAATCGCACCAATCACACTATTGAGACTTGTTTCATGAAACATGGCTATCCCCCTGGATTTCAACAACGCAAGCCTACTACATCTGTGGGGAATTCTGTTGATTCTACATTGAACTCGATTCAAGATGCTGCTTCTCCTCAACTTGAGGCATTATCTTCCTCTGCTTCCACATCAAACACCAGTCAAAGTGCTTTGTCTATGATTCAAGAGCAATACACTCAGATTCTGCAGCTCCTCCAACAGTCTAATTTGCAATCTCCTTCACCTTCCTCGATTAATTCAGTTTATGCTGCTAATTTTGTGTCCCATACCTCTCCTCATACTTCCTCTGGTAAGAATTACTCAAATCTTCCTTGTCATAACTGGTGGATCATTGACACATGTGCCACTGATCACATCACCCATATCTTTGCCAGTTTCCTTTCCACATACCACATTGCACCCAAATCTATGACAATGCCTAATGGTGACTCTGTCACTACAACTATTGCTGGTTCAGTTTTACTATGTGATTCACTTGTCCTTCATAATGTTTATTACTTTCTTTCATGTCATGTCAATATCATCTCTGTCATCACTCTTTTTGACTCCACTTTATATGATGTGAAATTTTCCCCTAATTGCTGTCAAATTATGCAGTTGTCCCAATCCAAGATGATTGGATTTACAGCTAGGAGGATTGGCAAATTGTATGTTCTTGATGCCACCCCACCTAAGGCCATCTCTTCCACATCTGGCTCTGTCAACACCTCCTTTTCTCCCCAATTAGAACCTGCTAAACACGATCCTGCTACTATTTGGCATCTTAGGCTTGGACACTTAAGTCCTTACATACACAAATGTATTTCCTCTCAATTTCCTTTTGTCACCTACAATGATAATCATAAGCCCTGTAATACTTGCCATTTGGCTAAGAAAAAACATTTGCCATTTGCTCACAGTAATACTAAATCTGGTTCCATCTTTGATTTACTTCATGTTGATATATGGGGCCCTCTTTCCACACCTTCCATATGTGGCCACAAGTATTTTTTAACCCTCGTAGACGATTACAGCAGGTTTACTTGGACAATTTTTATGGCCAACAAAAGTGAAACCAGAAACCACTTAATTCACTTCATATCTTTTATTGAAACTCAATTTAACAAGAAACTCAAGTGCATTCGTAGTGATAATGGTCCTGAGTTTCTCATGACCACTTTCTACCTTTCTAAAGGAATCATTCATCAAAGGTCTTGTGTGGAAATGCCTCAACAGAACGGTATCGTGGAAAGAAAGCATCAACATATTTTGAATGTTGCTCGTGCCCTCTCTTTCCACTCTCACCTCCATCACAACCTTTGGCACCTTTCCATACAACAAGCCATTCATATTATAAACCGTCTTCTCACTCCTCTTTTAAACAACCACTCTCCCTACCAAAAACTCCATTATAATCCTCCCAGCCTTAACCATATGAGAGTCTTTGGCTGTCTTGCCTATTCTTCCACCTTGCTTAACCATCGCACTAAATTTGAACCAAGAGCAAGGAAATATATTTTTCTTAGCTATAGGGAAGGCACAAAAGGCTATCTTCTCTATAATCCTATCACACATGAATTTTACATTTCAAGGAATGTAT
This sequence comes from Vicia faba, assembly GCA_948472305.1. NCBI lineage: Eukaryota > Viridiplantae > Streptophyta > Magnoliopsida > Fabales > Fabaceae > Vicia > Vicia faba. The sequence goes on along the minus strand of OX451737.1, from coordinate 1,513,695,391 downwards.
TCTTTTATGAAACTGTGTTCCCTTTTGCATCCATCCCACCTGCACCTAATCCTATAATTCCTACTCCTGACCCTCCTCCCTTTGATTCACCTGATATTTTCACCAACATTCCACCCACCTCACCTCCACCATCAAATGAACCTTTCTCTCCTATCTCTCTCCCCCAGCCAGATTCTCCCACTAACCTCTCTTCTTCCTCAAATGACACTAATAACTCCCCTTTCCCCAGCCCTCCTTTACCAACCAGAAAATCCAATAGAAATATTAAACCTCCAGCTTATCTATCTGATTATCACTGCAATTTGCTATCCCCCATGCTGCCAGCATCTAACTCAGGTTCCTCTAACTACCCTCTCTCTTCTGTATTATCTTATAGCCAATGTAGTCCTGATCACAAATTATTTTGTCTGTCCATAAGCTCTTTCACAGAACCCAAAACCTATAAACAAGCCTGCAAGTTTGATTGTTGGAACAATGCTATGAAATCTGAGTTAGATGCTCTTGAATCTACAAATACTTGGTCTATTGTTGATTTGCCTGCAGGTAAAAAATCGATTGGTTGCAAATGGGTCTACAAAAACAAGCATCATGCTGATGGATCCATTGAGATACAAGGCCCATTTGGTAGCAAAAGGATATACTCAGCTAGAGGGTGTGGATTATTTCGACACTTTCTCACCTGTTGTGAAGCTTACTTCTATTCTCACCCTTCTCTCAGTGGCTGCCATTAAGAATTGGCACTTGGAACAACTCGACGTCAACAATGCCTTCCTTCATGGTGATCTACATGAGGAACTGTATATGGATCTGCCTCCTGAATTCCTTCCCCCTGCTTCTTCCACCAACAAAGTTTGCAAATTGCATAAGTCATTATATGGCCTGAAGCAGGCTAGCAGACAGTGGTTTTCAAAATTGTCCACTTCCCTTATCTCTCTTGGCTACTCATATTCTTCTGCTGATCATTCCTTTTTCACAAAATCACATGACTCTTCTTTTACTGCCTTATTAGCCTATGTTGATGATATTGTCTTAGTCGGTAATGATTTGCAGGAAATCCAATATGTCAAATGCTTCCTTGATTCCACTTTCAAAATCAAGGACCTTGGTAAGCTAAAATATTTTCTTGGTCTAGAAGTTGCCAGATCAACTCACACCATTTTTCTCAATCAGAGAAAGTACGCTTTGGAATTGCTTGAAGACAATGGCTTATTGGCTACTAAACCTTGCTCTACTCCCTTTGATTCCTCCTTGAAGCTTCATGATGATAACTCACCACCTTTTGAAGACGTCACAGCTTATCGAAGGCTTGTTGGACAACTTATATATCTGACTACCACCAGATCTGGCCTTGCATTCATCGTTCAACAGCTCAACCAATTAATCTCACATCCTATGAAAGTTCATCATTTTGCAACAATTCGAGTCCTCAAGTATCTCAAAGGTGCTCCTGCCAAGGGTTTGTTCTATTCATCTTCCTCTCCACTCAAACTCTCTGGCTTCGCAGACTCGGATTGGGCAAGTTGCCCTGCTACCCGCAGATCCGTAACTGGATATTGTGTGTTCCTTGGCAATTCCCTCATATCCTGGAAATCCAAAAAGCAGTCTACAGTATCCAAGTCAAGTTCAGAAGCAGAATACAGGGCCTTGGCAAGCTTGACTTGTGAATTGCAATGGCTTCAATATTTGTTCAAGGATCTCCACATCTCCTTTGATCAACCCAGCTCAGTTTATTGTGACAACAAAAGTGCTATCTACCTTGCTCACAACCCCACTTTCCATGAACGGACAAAACATATCGAAATTGACTGCCACGTCATTCGTGAGAAAATCCAAACTGGTCTCATCCACCTTTTACCAGTTTCTTCTGCTGCTCAATTGGCAGATGTTCTCACCAAGCCCTTGGCAGCTCCCTCTTTCGATTCTCTAGTTTCCAAGCTTGGTCTATTAGACATCCATAGTCCAACTTGTGGGGGGCTATTACATGATGCAAATAATTCAGTTTAGCTAACTTTGGTGATTTGTTACTTAGCAGTATATATAGTACTGTCTTGTATATTTCCAAAAGCATAATAATACAATGAGCTTATTCCATTTTAATTTTTCTCTCTTAGCATTCCAAAGTTAACAATGTATGTTAAAAAATAACGTTTCCATAGAAAACGAGATAAATAAACAACTATCATTACTTATCATAAAATACTCTTAAATAAAAAATAAATGTTGAAAAAATGATAATAGATAGAATTATGCACGATCATGTAAACAATGACCATAACATAAGTTTAGAATATTCATCAAGCAACATAAGCAAGTCTAACGGAAATAGAAAACGTATAAAAACTTTTCAATGGTGGTTAAATGCATTTACACTAAGAAGTTAAATTTTCTCCAAGCGCAAACATGTAATGTCCATCTTTATCATCCTCTCGCCATTAAGGAGAACCTTTTTCCGCACATCCTTTTACTGATATACCACCTTGTCAGGAAGTACCCTCAATGTTCCATAGCTTGTTGTCACATTAGCAAGCTCTTGTCCACAATACATTCCCGAATGAGCCTACACACAATCACTTACTCATACTACACACTACAGGATAAAATTTAAAATTCTATGCTACCTAACACCGTTAGATGCTAAGCATCAAATGTACAATTATGACAATAATGAAAAGAAGAAAAAAAACTCTCTTTTCAGGATCAAAACAAATTCTTAACAATAATTTTTCAAAATCATATGATTAGTTTTTAAAATCACGATGAAGGTGGATTTATTCTCGAAACATAATAATTTTGCAAATATGGTGAAACTGAAAGGGGCTACCTTTGAGTGGGTTTGAGGAAGTTCCCGAGCAAATTTAGCCCTTTTTCGAGGACAGTGATCCATGGAGAAATCTGTAGCGTAGTTCATTTCTATCCAATATGAAACCCTAATCCCAATTTGATCGATCAATTGGAATATTTTGGGTATTGTTCTTGAGTTGAGACATTGGAATCAGACACCACCATCATTCCTCATCCTGAGTCGGCTCTGTGTCGTTTGATTTTTCAATCATATGTAAATCTTCACCGTTCGTTTCTAATTCCCATTTAAGCTAGGTTAATAATGTATATTATTTTCGTAAAGGATTATTCTATTACTACTATTTAATCAAGACACTATTTAATTACCTTAGACAGCGCTTTCAAGAAGCGCTGCTAAAGGTATTACCTAATACCTTTAGCAGCGCTTTAGGCTTTAGCAACACTTCTGGAAAGCGCTGTCTAAGGTATACCTTTTAGCAGCGCTTCTGGAAAGCGATGTCTAAGGTATACTCTTTAGCAACGCTTCCTAGAATAACACCTTTAGCAGCGCTTTTAGTAAGCGTTGTCTAAAGTATAATCTTTAGCAGCGCTTATTCTAATTTTTTAATTTTTTTTTACTGAAAACCTATAGCAGCGCTTAGGGAAAGAAAGCGCTGTCTATGGTAAGGCCTATAGTAGCACTTATAATAAGCGTTGTCTATAGTATACCTTTAGCAGCGCTTCTCCTTTAATTTTTAATTATTAATTTTTCTGAAAACCTATAGCAGCACTTTAGACATAAGCGATGTCTATGTGGCGCTGTCTAAAATCAATTTTGGCATAGTGAGAAGGGCACATTGGTAGTCAGTGTCAGAAACCAAAGAGGGCGCAGACAAGTGGTAAAGCGTTCGCTTTGGTTAAGGATCAGACGGCTGCTAAGGATATACTTATCAGAGGTACGTGTTTCATTAATAGTACTCCTTTAATTACTATTATTGATATCGGTGCTACTCATTGCTTTATTGCTGCTGATTGTGTAGAAAGATTGGGTCTTATGTTGTCTTCTATGAATAGAGAGATGGTCGTTGACACTCCAGCCAAGGGGTCGGTGACTACCTCTTTTGTGTGTTTAAAGTGTCCTTTGTCGATTTTCGTTAGAGACTTTGCTGTTGATTTGGTTTGTTTGCCTTTAAGAGGGTTGGATGTGATTCTGGGTATGAACTGGTTAGAGCGTAACTATGTTCATATTAACTGCTATAACAAGTCAGTGAGGTTTTCTACTCCTGAAGAAGAGGAAGATAGTCTGTTGTCTGCTAGACAATTCCGATAGTTGATGCTAGAAGAAGCACATATGTTCTCATTGATGGCGTCGCTATCTATCGTGACTCAAGCTATAATTGAGGAATTGCAAGTGGTGCGTGAGTTTCCTGAAGTTTTCCCTGATGAAATTCCTGATGTACAACCAGAGAGGTAAGTTGAATTTGATATTGATCATGTACATGGTACCAGACTTGTGTCTATGGCACCATACAGGATGTCTGCATCTGAATTGTCAGAGTTAATGAAGCAATTGGAAGAGTTACTTGAAAAGAAATTTGTAAGACCAAGTGTATCGCTGTGGGGAGCTCCAGTGTTTCTAGTAAATAAGAATGATGGAAGTATGAGGCTTTGTGTTGATTATAAACAGTTGAATAAAGTGACGATTAAGAATAAGTATTCGCTTCCAAGAATAGATGACTTGATGGATCAATTGGTGGATGTTTGTATGTTCAGTAAGATTGATTTGAGGCCGGGTTACCATCAGATTAAAGTGAAGGATAAAGATATCTAGAAGACGGCTTTTAGAATGCATTATGGACATTATGAGTATTCGGTGATGCCTTTAGGTGTTACTAATGCACCGGGACTATTCATGGAATACATGAACCGTATCTTTCATACTTATTTGGATCGGTTTGTAGTGGTGTTCATTGATGACATTTTGATTTACTCTAAGTCAGAAGAAGAGCATGCAGAATACTTAAGAGTAGTATTGCAAGTTTTGAAAGAGAAGAAGTTGTATGCAAAGCTGTCTAAGGTAGTGGCATTGTTTTAGATCCATCGAAGGTTAATGTTGTGTTGCAATGGGAAACTCCGAAGTCAGCTACTAAAATTAGAAGCTTTTTGGGATTAGCTGGTTTCTATAGAAGGTTTATCGAAGGTTTTTCTAAGTTGGCACTTCCGTTGACTAAGTTGACTTGTAAAGGTAGAGCCTTTGTGTGGGATGTTCAGTGCGAAGAAAGTTTTGCAGATTTGAAGAGGAGATTGACGTCGGCTCCGATTTTGACGTTACCTAATCCAGGAGAACCTTTTATGGTATATTGTGATGCTTCTAAGATGGTTTTAGGAGGTGTGCTTATGCAGAATGATAAGGTAGTTGTTTATGCATCAAGGCAGTTGAGGACTCATGAGAAGAACTATCCTACGCATGATTTAGAGCTTGCTGAAATTGTTTTTGTGTTGAAAATTTGGAGGAATTATCTTTATGGTTCTAGATTTGAAGTGTTTAGTGACCATAAGAGCTTAAAGTATTTATTCAATCAGAAGGAGTTGAATATGAGGAAACAAAGATGGTTGCAATTGTTAAAGGATTATGATTTCGGTTTGAATTATCATCCAGGAAAAGCGAGTGTGGTAGCTGATGTGTTGAGTCAAAAGACTTTACATATGTCTGCAATGATGGTTAAAGAGTTGGAATTAATTAAACAGTTCAGGGATATGAGCTTAGTTTGCGAGGTGACACTGTGGAGTGTTATGTTGGGTATGTTCAAGATTAATAATGAATTTCTAGCCAGTATCAAAGAAGCTCAGAAGTTGGATGTGAAACTGGTAGATTTGATGGTTGGGATCGATCAGTCTGAGGATAGTGATTTTAAGTTAGATGTGCAAGGTGTGCTGAGATTTCGTAATCGGATTTGTATTCCTGATGATGCAGAGATGAATAAAGTGATCCTTGAAGAGAGTCATAGAAGTAAGTTGAGTATTCATCCAGGAGCTACATAGATGTATAAGGATTTGAAGATTTTGTTTTGGTGGTCTGATATGAAGAGTGATGTGGCTCGGTTAGTGTATGCATGTTTGACTTGTCAGAAGTCGAAAGTTGAACATCAGAATCCTGTAGGGTTGATGCAACCGTTAGAAGTTCCAGAATGGAAATGGGATAGCATTTCGATGGACTTTATGACGGGGTTACCTAATACTTTAAGAGGACATGATTCGATTTGGGTGATTATTGATAGTCTTAGGAAGTCGGCTCATTTTATTCCTATTAACATCAGTTTTCCAGTGACGAAGTTGGATGAGATTTACACTAGTGTAATTGTGAAGATGCATGGTGTTCCTTTGTGCATTGTGTCGGATAGAGATCTGAGGTTTACTTCTGATTTTTGGAAGAGTTTGCAAGAAGCATTGGGTTCTAAGTTGAGGTTGAGTTCGGCGTATCATCCTCAGACAGATGGTCAGACTGAACAGACTTTTCAACTGTTGGAAGATTTGTTTAGGGCATGTGCTCCTGAGCAGGGAGGTTTGTGGGATGCTTACCTTCCGTTGATAGAGTTCACTTATAATAATAGTTACCATTCTAGTATTGGGATGGCACCTTTTGAAGCGTTGTATGATCGAAGATGTAGAACTCCTTTATGTTGGCACGAATCTAGAGAAAGTGTAGTACTTGGACCTGAACTTGTTTGTGAGACTACTGAGAAGGTAAAGTTGATTCGAGAAAAGATGAAAGCTTCCCAAAGTATACAGAAGAGTTATCATGACAAGCGAAGGAAGGACTTAGAATTTCAAGCAGGTGACCATGTGTTTTTAAGAGTTACACCTGTGACTGTTGTTGGACGAGCATTGAAGTATAAGAAGCTCACTTCTCGTTTTATTGGTCCATATCAGATTTCGGAGAGAGTTAGGAATGTTGCTTATAGAGTGGCTTTACCGCTTAATCTTTCGAATTTGCATGATGCGTTTCATGTTGTGATACGGTGGCAGAACGGACTGTTGTACTGGTTTTGCGTTTGTGTTTGCAAATGTTACGGTAAGCAAGAGTCTCCACTGGCTTTTCTTTTATCCGACAAAGGAAAGGGTGAAAATAACAGAAAAAGACCTTTTTCGAGAGTTTCTGAGTAAGGGGGTAAATTATGGAAAGGGAAGGTATTAGCACCCTTTCCATCTGTGGTTTTCCATTGGCTCTTAGGTACTTGCTCATTTTTTAAAATTGCTTTTGTGTTTGTGTGTTTAAAAAAAATTATTTGCTTTATGCTAACTCTTGTATCAGTCCTCAAGAGTGTTGATAAAGCATTTTTGAAAATGGTTTTGAAAGTGTAGTATGAAAAAGGTTATTTCTGAGCAAGTACCTAACAGTTATCTACCTACTCGAAAAAAGGCGTTCTTTTCCTCCCTTCCTTTAGATAGTGATATCCTACTATTAGTGAGTAGGTAGCCCTATCGTTGGATGTTGAAGGACTATCGAAGGGACGTACAGTCATAAAGGCAACATGTGGAGACGCTTTAGCAATTTTGTTTAAGGGACTAGATCATTTATCGAAAGGCAACACTGTAGGGTCATTGAGGGACTATGATCTTTGGATCTGAGGATCTTTGCTAAAGCGTCCTCGTTTCGAGGGACATGACTGTTTTTCCGAAGGCAACCTAAGTGGGAGATACCCTAGAGGTGCGCATGTGCAAGTGATTTGATTCAGTTATTTATCTTTTGCATTAATTTTTGCTAACGTTTTAATTTCAAGCTTGCCATACAATCCTAATTACTAGCAGTAATATTATACAGAAAATGTAAAGTACGGAAAATAAAAGCAGAAACGTAAAACCTTCACTATTACAATGCTTTGGGATAGTTATATAAAAAAAAGAGTGCAAAAAAAATAAAATGCGTAATTTTAAACCTATACTATTACATCCCATAATCAGTTACATTATTTATATAAAATGCGAGAAAATAATAACACGCAAAAGGTTAGAAACTACTTTTAAGAACTTAAGGCAATAAGAAATCTTTTTTTGCTTATTTTTTATTTAAGAGAAAAATTAAGTTAGTTTTCATATAGTCTATTTAGAAAATAAACTAAACTTTTTGTGAGTTTTTTATATTTATGAAAAGAAATATTAAAATTAAAGTAAGTCCTGAATTCTAGTTTACTTTTAATTTTGAAAGACAAAGGTTAAAGTTAATTAATTAATTAATTTTAGAAACTAATTATTTAATAAAAAAACTAAATCCTAATTTTTTAGTGATTTTAATTGTTTGTTGATGATAAAAAAAAGTAAAAGGACTAAATAATAAAAAACAAAATAAAGAAAGGAAAAAGAAATTGGGCCAGACCTTCAGAATTAAAATGGGGAGTGCTGGAACTTTTGTTAGGCGCAGAGGAAAAATAAAACAGGCCCAGACGCTGCAAAAGGAAAAAAATCAGGGGGGTGATCTGCAGGATGCAGGCCTGGATCGAAAGGCCTAAGGATGCCTTTCAATCCAAGTGAGATGGCTTGTCGAAGGTGCCTACTGATGGTACATGATATACTCCTTTGATCTGGGACATTATATCTGTAAGCAACTTTGTTAGAAGAAGAAAAACACAAAATGTATGATCTGGGTGTCGAACCCAGGTCCTTCGATTCCCTCTCTAGTTCGAATATGAAGTTAATTCGTCCTGCAATAACAAAAATTCTGAGAATCGAATTTGAGTCTAAAAATGGCAGAATGTTCCTAAGTCACCAAGTTCGAAGCTTGGCTGCTTCGAAGCCCTACAATATTCTGTTTGGGGAGAACCTGAGAAAACTATTTCCTGCAATATAAACAAACATTAGAGGTCCAGGGGGGGACTTTACCCCTCCGGATTCGGATCCCTCCCCTATTCGGATCTATCTCTAATTTAAATATGGGTTTGTTTGATCTGGAGCTTCCCAGGTGTGATTCGAAGGAAAAACTCAGATCGTGCCCTAGCGATGGCACGATCTCATCCCTGCATTTTAGCTTGCATGCAAGACAAATATTGGAAATAACAAGAGTATATGTGCAATGTATACCTAAATAGCATGAAGGTGCAGTTTTGATTCTGCAAACCTTTACCAATCGAAGGCAGCTCTGAGCGTGGAAATGTTTGTTGAGGAGTTAGTGTGGACTCCTGAAGAGGGGACCTGCAAAAGTTTTTTCGACTGAGAGGATTTTTGGATTTTTGAGCAATGTAGTGTGTGTAATCTCTTCATGTACAATCTCCGTCTACATGTGAGTCTCCTTCCTTTTCTCCTTTTTTTGTATTTGACATCTTGTATTTATAGATGGTGGAGGAGACAAGGAAATGGGGAAAGAGTCATGGCATTGAAGACCAACCATTAAACATGGCCTTGAAAACAGAATCAGACACATTAAAAGATTGCCACTTTGAGATATATCATGTCATTTTGGAATCCTGAGTGAACCTGGACAGGTCAATTTGGCGCCTTGTTCGAATTTGAAAATATTTAGAGTTTCCCTCTTCAAAGTCCCTTTCGATCAGTCCTTATTCCTGTGATGATTCTGAGTTCTGATTCAAATTGCACCAACTTCATTATCATGGATCCTTCGATTAAGTCTCAAGCTTTGCACTCTTCGATAGCTTTGAACTTGACCAATCGAAGCATTATCTTATTGATTAGTCGAAGTGTTATTTTGCTCTCTTCGATGGCTCTACATCCTGATTCGAATTTCTCATATTCTCAGTATCAGAGTTTCTTCGTTTGAACCATGGTCTGCAAGAATTCGAAAGGCTCAGAGTTGTCCTTATCATAACTCCTTCAATTTTGTCTCCAATCTGCATGAATTTAAATATCCCATCATCAGAGCTTCTGGAAACCTCTCAGTTCTTGCTCTCTTCGATCTTATTTTCTCTAGCTTGGACAATCAAAATGTCACCCTATTGATATGCCATCGAAGCATACTTGGTTGACATGTTTGTCGAAAGACACTTTGTAGGCCCTAAATGAAAGACAACCTTACTTAAGATGTCCATTGAAGTTGCCTTGTTTAAGATGCCCATCGAAAGACCCTTTGGAATGCCAATCAAAAGACCTTTTGTAGATGCCAATCGAAGGGCACTTTGTAGATGCCAATCGAAGGACACTTAACCATCATTCAAAAAATTTCCTTTTCTTTAGGCAAATGTTTGTAAACACCCATGAAAGAGAAAATCTTGGAAAAACATGAGAGGGCAAATTTTTGGGTACAACAGTTGCCCCTGTTCAATCTTCTTAAACCTGAAGATTTAGATTGTCTCATCTGCCTTTCGTGATATGAAGGCGGAAGATGATTGAATACTAGAGTGCTCAGAAATTTGCACTCATTCAAAGTGATACAGTTGGTGAATAATATCGGGAATGGGATTACAAATTCCATTTGGAAAAGATGATAGAAGACTGTCAGAGATGGGCTTAAAGAGGCCATCCAAGGAATATGACGGAGAGTCGTCGGAGATGAGCTTAAAGATTCCATCCAAAGTAGATGTTGAGTTCATAAGAAGTCTCTTTGTGGGGATTCATGTTCCCGTTGTCTCAGGAGGAGTCCATTGGGGAATGTTTTTGGGGAATAGAGTATAGGAGCTTCGGTTTTCCATTACTCTACTAGAGAGTTATCTCTTTATTGGAGAGACGAAAGCGAGTTGTTATCTGGTCGGAATCCCGGCTTTACAGCAACTTGCTGAGGACAATAAGACTTACTGCTATCTGGTCGTATTCCAGGCTTCACATCTATCTATTGGGGAATATAAAATCAACTGCTACCTAGTCGGTTCCAGGCTTCGTAGTAATTGTAGACATTGAACTGTTATCTGGTTGTATCCAGGCTTCAGTGGTTTGAAGAAATTAAGTTGTTATTTGGTCGGGTCCAGGCTTTAACTTGAATCTGAGGTATACCTTATCTGGCCGAGTCCAGGCTTTAGTGTCATAGTTTATACTATCATCTGGTTGGTCCAGGCTTCATAGTAATTAATAAATTGCTATCTGGTCGGACTCCAGGCTTTACGATATCTTTAACTGGATAAGAATCAGAAAATCTTAGTGTCGATTTAACTGAACTAGAGAAAGGTCTTGAATTATCTTTAACTGGATAAAGAATCACAAAAAATCTTAGGGTCGATTTAACTGAACTAGTGAAAGTATCCACTGGAAATGAATCAGAATAAATCATTGGTTGATTTAAACTAAACCAGTAGAGGTCCTGAATTATCTTTAACTGGAATAGAATCAGAGAAATCTTAGGGTCGATTTAACTGAACTAGAGAAAGTATCCACCGGAAATTAATCAGAATAAATCATTGGTTGATTTAAACTGAACCAGTAGAGGTCTTGAATATGATATTCTGAAGAAAATGCTGGAATAGCTCTTCATCAGAGGTAACCTTTGAAAAGACTGGCATGTCATAAAAGTAGTTTATGATGTTTGTTGATTGATCTTACCTGGAAAGATAAAGAGTTAGTCGTATGCAATGTCATGATGTATGAAATGCATTGTGTAATAATGTTCTCAAAATAAATGAGATTGCGCTATATGCAATATATATGTGCATGCCATGATGTATGAACATGGAATGCTGT